>CM076582.1:593978415-594375196 GCA_034641835.2 Pinus albicaulis | reverse complement strand
CCGTGGGACGATAATCATCATTGTTCATAGTTTCTCCCAAGTCTCAGGGCCATGTCTACTTGTCTTGAGTGTTTTTGTTCTCAGGTTCCTTCTCCTCTGCTTCAAATGCCAGTTCAGATTCATGAATTTTTTTCGGAAGGTAACTTGAGTAACATTACACAGACGATGCCTATTGACATTTCCATTAAACCGGGAATTTTCGAGAACATCCATATCGAGGTCACTTGTTCTTCTGATGAAGTACAAGTCTATACTAGGCTTTTTACTGTTGGTCCCTTTTCAAAGTGGGGCATCGATTTTATGACGTGTAACCCTCACTTGGACGGGGGGCATTCTTATATTATCGTAGCCGTAGACTACTTCACCAAATGGGCCAAAGCAAGGCATACACTTGTCACTGACGGTAAGACAACTGCTCAGTTCATATTCAATCACATTATTGCTAGCTTTGGTGTCCCGCAAGCCATCGTTACCGATCATGGTTCCCATTTTTCAGCATTATATGGTGGCAGAGTTGACTGTGTCTGTGTTGACTATCATGATATCAATCGAGCTTGTCCCAAGCATAATTATCCTACTCCCTTCATTGATCAGATCATTGACGACTGTGCCAGGAGCAAGATTTTTACCTTATGGATGGTTTTTCTAGTTATAATCAGATAAACATTCTCCCGACTGATCAGCACAAGACTGCCTTCATCTGTCCTTGGGGTACATTTTCATATAAGAAGCTTTTTTTTGGTTTAAAGAATGATGGGCCTACATTTCATCACGCAATGTTCTATGCCTTTCATGATATTTGTCACAATGTGCAGCCTTATCTGGATGACCTTCCGGCTCATTCGACTAAGCGTAGGAATCACCCTGACCATCTTCGTCATATTTTTCTTCGTTGTAGACACTATAAGATTTGACTTAATCCACACAAGTGTGTCTTCTGCGTTGATTTTGGTAGACTCTTAGGGTTTATCGTGTCTCAAGATGGAATTCGCCTCGATCCTCTTAAATTTGAGGCTATTATTAATCTCCCCTCTCCTTCCTCATTGCACCAGTTGCAAAGTTTACAAGGGAAAGCTAATTTTTAATGTCATTTTATACCTAACTATGTCGAAGTAGCTAAAGGATTCACACGATTGTTAAAGTAGAGCATCCCTTTCTTTTGGGATGAAATCGCTCATAAATATTTTGATGCGTTGAAGACATTGTTTGTCAATGCTCCTCTACTCCACCCTCCAAATTATCATCGTGATTTTTCCCTTTATTTAGTTGTCACTTTCAGCACAATTGCGATGGTTTTGGTATAAGACGATGATGATGGTCATGTTGGGTATGTGTTATATTCTTTCCACGATTGGCCCCACGCGCTGTATGTTGCGCAAGGAATGGGGTCACGAGGGGCTTAAGCAGCTCACCATTATTGGGCCGCGCCGCCTCCGGCCAAATTTGTTTTTTGTGCGGACCCACTCATAGGCGGATCCGCCCATGGTTTTGTGCATGGTTTTGCACATGGTTTTGGGGTTCGATGGTTTTCGGCCCCTGGTATTTTTTTAGATCCGGTCAAGGGAACTACGGTTATGTTCTAATCCAGGGTTAATGGATTGGGGTTTATGTATGCTCCGGCATGTATATATATGTGTTGTAACACTAAAAGGAATATAATGAAAAATCGAGCTGGTCGTCCCGATTTGGGATCCAGGGGAAAATCTCTGTGTTTATCTGTTTTATGTTTTATGCTCTTGCTATTGTTTATTTTCTGTTATAAGAATCGTGTGTAGATATTTCTGTTCAGGGTTAAAACCTACATTTGGTATCAAAGCTGTTTCGGCTTCAAGGGGACGCCTTTGTTGTTGAGGGTTTTTTGCTCGGGCCTGTGGTAGACCCTGTGCAGTGGGAGATCTGCGGGATCGATTCTTGCGATGAAAGAATATGGCGAGCGGCGGAAAGATAGAGATCGAGAAATTTAATGGTCAGAGTTTTGAGTTGTGGAAGCTCAAGATGGAGGATCTGCTGGTGGATAAAGATCAGTGGATCGTGGTAGATCCAAGTACTAAACCAACGGCAATGTCAGATGAAGACTGGAAGAAACTAGATCGGAAGGCTAAGAGCACAATACGGTTGTGTGTCTCAGATTCAGTATTGTTGAATGTATCTGGGGAAGCTACGACGAAGAATTTGTGGGAAAAAATTGGGACTTTGTACCAATATAAGTCTCTGGTGAATAAGCTGTTCCTACAAAAAAAGCTATATAACCTGAGGATGAAGGATGGAGACTCGGTGACAGAGCATCCGAACGCCTTCAATACTGTGGTAAGTCAGCTGTCATCTATTGATATTAAAATATCAGATGAAGATAAGTGCATCAGTTTGTTGTGTTCTCTACCAGACTCGTGGGATAGTCTGGTTATTGCAATAGGTAGCAATACAACTACCTTGAATTTTGATGACATTGTCTCAACCTTGCTGTCGGAGGAAATGAGACGGAGAAATATGGAGGGTCAGAATGGAGATGCCTTATCTGTACGAGGAAGGTCCCAGAACAGAAACAAGAATAAGGTTTCGAGTGGGAGATCTAAATCTAGAGGGAGATCTAAATCTCCCGGAAAGTTTGTAAAGGTGTGCTGGAAATGCGGAAAGGAAGGACACTACAAAAAGGAATGTAGATCTAAAGCTCCTGAGAAAGGAAAGGGATCTGATGAAGCTCCTTCTGCAGAGGCAAAAACCACCTCAGATGAAGGTGGGGATGTGTATTTGGCTTCTTCTTCAAATACACATGAAGATCATGAGTCATGGTTGATTGACTCAGGTGCATCCTTTCACTTCACTCCCCATAGGGAGTGGTTCTGCGAGTATGAGAAATATGATGGTGGTGATGTCTTCCTAGGGGAGGATAGGAAGGCCAGAATCGTCGAACGTGGAAAGGTCAAGCTGAAGCTGCAAGGTGGAAGGATTATAACACTTCCTGGTGTTCTCGTGATATTCGCATTGGCCAGAAATCTAATTTTTGTAAGCAAGATGGATGATGCAGGTGTAAAAATAGTGTTCGAGAAAGATGCCTGCAAGATGGTTCGGGGAGCACTGGTATTAATGCGGGGAGTTCAGACTGGAACTCTGTACAAGCTACAAGGTAGTACTGTTATTGATGGGTGTAACAGTTCTGTGGTTCCTGAAAGTGGGACGAAAAGCCTAGCTATCTCTGAAAGCCTAGCTGTCTCTGGAGAAAAGACCATGCTATGGCATCAATGGCTTGGACATATTGGAGAGAAGGGCCTTCGGATACTGCATAGAGATGGTATGGTAGAAGGTATGTCTAATTGTTCTCTGGATTTCGATTTCTGTGAACATTGTGTATATGGGAAGCAGAATCGGGTGAGTTTTCCTTCTGGTGCTAAGAGGGAAAACAATATATTAGAACTTGTGCACAGTGATGTGTTTGGGCCTGTGTCAGTTCCATCACTGGGAAAGTCTGTGTACTATGTTTCATTCATAGATGAATTCTCAAGGAATACATGGATATATTTCTTGAGAAAGAAATCTGAAGTCTTTGACAGATTTAAAGAATTTAAGGCTTTGGTGGAAAACCAGACAGAGAAGAAGATAAAGGCGCTGAGGACAGATAATGGTGGGGAGTTCTGCAAGAAGGAATTTGAAGAGTTCTGTAAGAAGTGTGGTATAGCACGGTAGAAGACTACTCCATACACACCTCAGCAAAATGGATTTGCAGAAAGAATGAATAGAACACTGATGGAAAAGGCAAGAAGCATGCTCAGTGGTACCGGGTTAGGACAAGAATTCTGGGCAGAGGCAGTGGAGACTACATGTTACTTAGTTAACATATCACCTTCATCAGCGTTGGAGGATAAGACCCCACATGAGGTATGGACTGGTAAGAAACCCTCTATTTCACATCTAAGGGTATTTGGATGTGATGCATATGTACATGTTCCAAAGGAGAAAAGGACCAAGTTGGATAATAACTCTGAAAGGTGCATCTTTATTGGGTATAAGGATGGTTTAAAGGGTTACAAGCTTTGGAACCCAGAAACAAGGAAGGTTGTGTACAGCCGAGATGTGGTGTTTAGAGAAGTGAAAGATATTGTTAAACATGAAGTCCTATCAAAGGAACCTGAAAAGATAGAGTTTGAGCTAAAGGAGGATGAATCAGACTCTACAACAGAAGAAGACTCAGAAGATGAAGAGCTACAAACTCCAGCTTTGAGAAGATCAGTTCGGGAAAGAAGGCAACCAGAAAGGTATAGTCCATCTGCTTTCTGTTCAGGTTTTGCCTTAACTATAACTGATGATGAACCCAGAACTGTCAGGGAGGCAGTAGATTCAGAGGATGGAAAACTCTGGAAGGAGGCCATGGCCGATGAAATGGCATCCTTGCACAAAAACGATGCATGGGATCTGGTGGAGTTGCCGGCTGGAAGGAAGCCCATTGGGAGCAAATGGGTGTTTAAGAAGAAGATGAATGTAGAAGGCAAGGTGGAGAAATACAAAGCTCGGTTGGTAGCGAAAGGTTATTCCCAGGTGCCGGGAATTGATTTTGGTGATATTTTTCTCCTGTTGCCAAGGTTACTTCTATTAGATTACTTTTATCTGTTGCTGCTGCATTTGATTTTGAGATAGAACAGATGGATGTGAAGACAACATTTCTTCACAGGGATCTAGAAGAGGAGATCTACATGAAGCAACCCGAAGGCTTTATGGTGAAGGGTAAGAAAGAATTGGTATGCAGGTTGAATAAGTCTCTGTATGGGTTAAAACAGTCACCAAGGATGTGGTATCAGAAATTTGATACCTATATACTGGGACTTGGCTTCACCAGAAGCAAGGAGGATCACTGTGTTTATTTTAAATTAATTGGTGACCGTGTTATTTATTTGGTCTTGTATGTGGATGATATGTTGTTTATTGGAAATGACAAAGAAATTATCCAAGATTTGAAGACCCAACTGTTCTCCAAATTCGACATGAAGGATCTGGGTGCTACAAATTATATTTTGGGCATGGAAATTAAGAGAGATTGGGCAAAGAGGAAGCTCTGGTTAAACCAGAGGAAGTATGCTGAGACTATATTGCAGAGGTTCAATATGCAGGATAGTAAACCAGTGAAGGTTCCTATTCCTGTAGATCTAAAGCTGTCTGTTGAACAGTGTCCCAAGACACAAGAAGAAGAGGAGTATATGTCTCGTGTTCCATATGCAAGTGTAGTGGGTAGCTTGATGTATGCAATGGTCTGTACTAGACCAGACATTGCACATGCAGTGGGATTATTGATCAGGTTTATGTCAAACCCAGGGAAGGAGCATTGGAAAACAGTGAAGCGGGTTTTCAGATATTTACGTGGCACTAGTGATTATGGCTTGTGCTACCAGGGAAGACCAGGATTGGAAAGAATGTTGGAAATTCGTGGTTTTGTTGATGCAGACTGGGCTGGAGATCTGGACCAAAGAAGATCTACAAGTGGGTATGTTTTTAGCCTATTTGGAGGTGCAGTCAGTTGGATGAGTAAAAGACAGTTTGTAGTGGCTCTTTCAACTACAGAGGCAGAATACATAGCAGCCACTCATGCAAGCAAGGAAGCAGTTTGGTTGCAGAGATTGTGTTCAAGTATGGGGTTGGTACAACAAGCTATAAGGATAGACCGTGATAGCCAAAGTGCAATTTTCTTGGCTAAGAACCCTGCTTATCATTCAAAGACAAAGCACATTGATGTTCAATATCACTTTGTTAGAGATATGGTTGAGGCTAAAAGGGTGTTGCTGGTAAAGGTGGACACTTTGAAGAATGTTGCAGATGCATTGACGAAGTCTGTGAGCACTCAGAAGTTCTCTTGGTGTAGAGAAACAATGGGTGTTGAAGAATTGGCCCAATAACTAAGCTCTCATGTGGCCCCCTGTGGAAAGAAAACAACAAGTGGGAGAATGTTGGGTATGTTTTATATTCTTTCCACGACTAGCCCCACGCATTGTACGTTGCTGCGTCGGGCGTAGTTGGGGGGTCACGAGAGGCGAAGCAGTCCCAAAATTTGTTTTTTGTGCGGACCCACTCATAGGCGGATCCGCCCATGGTTTTGTGCATGGTTTTGCACATGGTTTTGGGGTTCGATGGTTTTCGGCCCCCGGTATTTTTGTAGATCCGGTCAAGGGAACTACGGTTATGTTCTAATCCAGGGTTAATGGATTGGGGTTTATGTATGCTCCGGCATGTATATATATGTGTTGTAACACTAAAAGGAATATAATGAAAAATCAAGCTGGTCGTCCCGATTTTGGATCCAGGGGAAAATCTCTGTGTTTATCTGTTTTATGTTTTATGCTCTCGCTATTGTTTATTTTCTGTTATAAGATTCGTGTGTAGATAATTTCTGTTCAGGGTTAAAACCTACAGGTCATATGCATGTTATCTATTACTTGTCTCGTAACCTTCTTGACCCATAAACTCGTTATGCTCATGTCGAGAAGTTAGCATTAGCTGCATTTCAAGCAGTCCAATGTTTTCGTCATTATATTCTCTTATGTATAATGACGGTGATTTCTGATTGCAACCCCATGAGTTACATCTTATCTCGACAATTGCTCGAGGGAAAATACTCTAAATGGATTGTTATCCTCTAAGAGTTTGATTTGGAATTTATTGTTGCCAAGTCTAAGAAATCATTAGTTTTTTCTAATTTTATTTGTTCTCTCCCTTCCGACTCTGCTCCTTTTCGTTCTGAGGAATTCATTCCAGATGATTCACTTTTCTTGATTAGCACCCTTGATCCTTGGTACAGTGATATCATCATCTATCTCCAGACTTAATTTGTTAGATCTGAGTTGACGAAGGATGCTCGCTGATGCATCCGCCACCAGTCGCAACCTTATCATATATTCGGGGATACCCTATATCGTTTCAGAGTAGATTACATTCTCCGTCAGTGTTTGACCCTCAAGGAAGCTGAGAAAGTCCTCAATGACTGTCACCGTGGCGCATGTGGTGGTCACATGTCTGGTTATGCTACTGCTCAAAAAATCCTTCGTGCTGGTTATTTTTGGCCTTCTATTTTCAAAGATTGAATTTTCGCAGTTCGTAAATGCCATGATTTCCATATTTACCAATGCAAGATGCACGCGCCACCCGTTCCTCTTCATCATTTCATTACTTTTGATTGATTTGCGAAGTGGGGCATCGATTTTATGACGTGTAACCCTCACTCAGCTGGGGGGCATGCTTATATTATCGTAGCCATGGACTACTTCACAAAATGGGCCGAAGCAATTCCTACACTTTCCGCCGACAGTAAGACAACTTCTCAATTCATATTCAATCACATTAGTACTAGGTTTGGTGTCCTGCAAGCCATCATTACCGATCATGGTTCCCATTTTTGGCATTATATGGTGACAGAGTTGACTTCTAAGTTGGGTCTGCATCACGACATCTCAACACCATACTACCCTTAAGCCAATGGCTAGGTTGAAGTTGTGAACAAAGTTCTTGTCACTATGCTTTAGTGTACGATTGGGATCCATAAATCAAATTGGCATATCATGTTATTTTCAGCTCTTTGGGCATATCGAACCTCAGTTAAGAGTGCAACTGGGTTCACTCCTTTCCAATTGGTCTATGGCCTGGAAGCTACTCTCCTGATTGAATGTGAAATACCTTCACTCACGTTAGTTTTTGAATTACTGTCGAATACTTCACCGAAGGAAGAATGTCTCCTTTATTTAGAAATACTGGATGAAACCTACCGCTTTGTTTCTTTGGTTATCGAAGCACAGAAAAAGCGGGTTAAGGCTCATTTTGACCAATGAATTTCCCCTCATTCTTTCGTTGAAGGAGATATCGCCCTCCTATATGACCAAGCTCATGATAATATGGGGGCAGGAAAATTTCAACCTGTGTGGTATGGGCCCTACATCATTAAACATGTATTGCAGAATGGAGCCTATGAGCTTATCGATTACGAAGGTCATCCTCTTGAACGGCCCAGAAATGGGTTGTATCTCAAAAAATATTATGCATAAGTCATCCATGTGTAATAGGTGTACATGGGTGTCATTTTAATTTTTTGTACATATTTTGGTTTTATGTGCTTTGTGAGTGTCTTCCTGCTTATTGGGTCTTCCTTATGGTGCAGATGTCTATTACCCCTTATGTCGGTTTCATAGATGGTGCTTCCCGCATTACCAAGAATTTTTCTTCGGCAACCTGGGTAATTTATGATCCTATTGGTGAGTTGATAGATCTGCAAGGTATTTGTCTAGGACGAGCTACAAACAATGTCTCTGAATATAGCGTTGTTATTGAGCTATTAACTGAAGCAATCAAACTCGACATACACGCATTTCTTGTAAATCTAGATTCATAGCTTGTCATTCTGCAACTCAATAGTCATTATTCAGTTAGAAATCCACACATTCTGAGATTGTATTTACGTATTCGTTTGCTAGTAATACATTTTTATTTTATTACATATCAGCATATTCCTAAATGAATGAATACATTAACTGATACAGTGGCTAACATTGTATTAGATAGACATTTGTGTAATTTGTAAAATCATCATCACATGTAAAAGATCCATGTAGGAAAATAGATGTATATATATATATATATATATATCACATGTTTGCAACTGTGTGCATCATAACTTCAAAAAATATATGTGTTTTTTTGTTACATCCTGAGACATCACGTCTTCAAAATATGCAGATGAAAATAAAACCTAGGTATCTAATCAACATGGTGCTCATGATAACATGTCACTGCCCATACAAGTTGCCTCAGCAAGAGGTGAATTCAGCTAGGAACCCCTACAGTATGTCTCTAGTAGGCACGTGGAGCATCGTCAAATCGTGCATAGTTTGGGACTCCTTGGGTGATTCCCTCCAGATTACACACTATCTCATCTTCCTCACCGCCCTCGCCTTGAGGGTCGAAATCGAGAGGGATTCGCCTCGCTATCGGTGACATGCCTGTGGGTCTCTCTGGGCCAACATCTGAAAATACACAGATTTAATGTTAGAACACGCATAGATATTAAAAAAAAAAAAATCATAATGCTCATGAAAATTAAAAAAAGATTCTCACCCAAATATTCATCCCAATCCTCTCCCTCTGGGAGTGGGAGGTTCGAATATTCAGTGAAGTTTGTACCAAAGTAGGGCTAGTCCTCCACGACAATCAGTTTTTGGCAAAGCCAATCAAAGAATTATGGTCTCCAGGACATCTATTGACCGCCCCTTGCACTTGGCATCAAAGCTGCCCATTTGGGCCATCTGTGGTTCTCTCGCTAGTGAAGTCGGGACTATGACCTCCTGCCGCTAGAAAATGGGTAGTCATTCCAAGAAGAACGATACCAGAATAGATCCATAACCAAATTGCTTCAATTTTGTCTTCTTTCATTTTGTTAGCTGGCATTTCATGTTTATTGTCACGACCTCTACCCAGTTGTAGATGGTCGGTGCCAAGCAGTCTATAGCAAGAAGCAACTGTGTCTTTGTTGCTTCGCACGGTGCTTGTGATCCCACAACTCGTGTGATGGTATGTAGCACTACTCTGAGTGTCAAGTCTAGGATAGTCTGAATATCAAGTTTCCCACTGCCTGATCCTTTCTGTGCTCCTAGACATACCATTTCTATCACCATGGTCATGTTTTACATGCAAGGCCGAGTGTCGGTTAGGATTGGTGCCACTCCCCTTCGTGATAATCCTGTTATGAAATAGATGTCAGAGACTTCAATCTCAAGTTATTTATCCCGAAGGATGAACTTCTCCTGATTTTCGTCCCATATGCTGATCAGATATTGCAATAACTCTAGTTGGGCTCGAAGACATGGCGTTAGGAAGAATTTTTTCAGACCACAATTTCTGAGAGCTTCCATGACTCTCTCATTTTCCATGGCAAGCTCGTCTTCTTCGCTGTGTTCCCTTTCTTTCCATTCTATGACCATTTTGCCTCTTTCTACCTGCAAACACATTCATATGAGTGGTATGAGCCATTTTTGAAACTTAAATTTGTGAATAATTGGGGTATTTGATTAACATTTTACATAAAAATGGTTTGCATTGTTAGCACGACTGTTTTCCAAACAGTCACGCCAATGGGCGTGCCCTAGCATAGAAAATTGGGCGATTTGCGCGACTCCATGCTCGAAACCCGTGCCAACTGTCATGCCCTAATATTTACATTTCCTCCCCCAGAATTCAAAATTTGAAATTACAGATAGTAAGAAATGACTTAAAATGACAAGAGAGATCTTGACTCTTACCTAGAACTGACAGATTTGATATTGGTCTGTTGGATTGAGCGCTATCGTCGCCGCAAGATTGCACAGTGAAATGGGTAACTATTACTCCACAAGAGGTAAAAAGTGAAAAGTAATTATTTTTACCATTTTTGGCCTTTTATATCTTTTTCACAACCCTAATTAGGTTTTAAGACATGTTTTTTGATTATTTGATTATATTATTTTTAGAAAAATGGTTTTTACACGTGTCTCTTGTGCAACAAAAGGTTTTTTAGGACATAGTGATGAAGTAACGAGTTAAATTTTATACTTTTTCAGACTCGGTAAAAACACAAAAAAGTCACTACTCGAGTCATCTTTTAGCTCTTTTCTGACTCTCTAAAACTGAAAATATTGCCAAGACTCTTGTCATTTCAAACTTGTTAAATGGCTGCGAAACGATATTCACCCAGTATATGTTTAACCCTTTTTTAGGCTGGGGTGAAGTATTTATGAAAAAGGAATACCTTAGCCTATCGCAACTAAGAGGTTCTCGTAGACACAGTTTTCTACCTTTTCGGATCTGTGAGACTACCTACGAAAAGGGACTGTTGGAGTTTTCTTTTCCACCTTCTTTTCAAACTCTCTAAACATGAAAATATGTCGATTTATCCCTTTGTTAGACTCGTTAAACACTGATGACATCGGATTTCATCGCCATGACGTTACTCGAGTTCCTCCTTCCAAGGGCTCGTAAAATGTACTAGGATGGATTTGTCCGAAGGACAAATTTACAGCATAAGCATATGCTATCCCCTTCAAGCTTGTTTTAAAAATAATTGGGGTACTCGCCATAAATGGTGGGGGGGAAATGGAACCAAGTTTTAGTTATGTTGGCAGTATGTCGCTCTTGAACATGGCACTTGTCTGCATTCGTGTCGGGTTGGGGACATCTCATTTCGTCATTTTTTCCTTCATGGGTTTGGGTAATCTCTTTTGACCTCTAATCCGCTCTTTACCATGTCTTCATGACTTCAGATCCTTTGATGTCAAATACTGCCAAATCCAGTATCGTGCTCCTGATATGTTCAAGAGAATTTTTCCTCTGCAATTTTCAACCACCCTCTGATTCTCTGTTGGTCCTGATTCATTATTATCATGTTCCTCTGTCTCGTATCAATGATGTGGGAAACATTATGGCCCACCTTTGATCAGGTCACTTCTTGTCGACTTCAACTCATTATCCAGGAATTTGATCGAGAGACTCTATTCTGGTACCTTGGAGCCTGCATGCCTTAATTGCAGGTTTTTCGCATTCGACGCAAGGTCCACATCATTGGCCTTCGATCGATTGATTCTGTGGATGTTCAATGCCATATCACTGTTCACATCCTGTGGATTGTACCTTGAAATCCATTGTCATTATTGGTGGTTTCTCTCATGCCTATTAACAACTTTCATCATTGGCTGGTAATCAGGTGATTTTCTTGCATGTTCGACTTCAACTCATATATTCGTATGCCTGAAATTGTACTTGTTCAGGTTGAGATGGAGCGCAAGACCCTGGATTTTGTCTGATAAAGTCCAGGCTGCGGATTTTCGTGGATTGTTATAACTTTTTGCATGAATATTTTGATTGGATGGCTGCGACCATACCTGAGTCTATTTGTTGATCCTTACTGTTGGATGGTTGCGTCCATACCTTGGATCTCAGTTTTTATATTTACTCTATTATGGATGGCTATGCCCATGCCACATGTTCATGTATTAGAGATATCAGTTGTATTTATAATTGCAGGTTTTCTGACAGCAGTGTTTGGTTCGAACGCGTTCTCATAAAGCATTTCACCCCTCCCTCTCCCTCGGACCTCATGCTTTAGGGGGCATCTGTTACACAGCATTTTGTCACTACCCCTGCAATTCCCATGTCACCCATTGGAGGGTCATTTCTATGACCAAAAAGCAGTGTCATGCCTTGCAAAAACCATCACCGCATTCCTTTGCATGAGAGTAAAATTCCTCTTGTTGACAATTCCCTGAGCAAGACTGTAAAAACCCATGTTTTTGCCTTGGCGCAAGTAGCCAGTTACACTCCCACGCCGAGCTGGAAAATTAACACTGAGCCCACGCCAGTTGGTGCTCTATCGCAGTTAAGCACCCGCACCAAGATATTTATGGAATGTTTTTTAAAATAGAGGCAGAGGTTCTATTCCAACCACCTCGAGGATGAGTCATTGGGAGTGGTTGAACTGAAACAACCATGGACTCCCTCCTTTAGTTAGTAGTTTCCACCTCCATTGGAACTCTCCTAAAGGATAGGACTCCCTCCCACCCTTGTAGGGATCCCAACCTCCTCCTTTTCCTCTATAAAAGAAGTTATCTCTCTTAGTACAAGCTAGATGAACTTGGAGAACTGATACTATAACTGAATGACTAGAGAAGATAGATAGAAGGAATTACGTTGAGGAGAGCTTGAGTCCACGCCTTCACCCCGTCCGAATTCCTTGATGAACATCTGAGACGCGCTTCGCCTGAACCCCGCTGGAGGAGACTACGACGTCAAAGCATCGGTTGTAACTCTTCCGTCTATTCATTTATATACATGACTACTATTTGGTTCCACTATTGTCTTATGATGTTTGCGTAATGTGATATGTTTAGCCCTCTTTGACTGGTTAATAGTTATGAGTGAAACTATTATATTCGTATGTTGTTCTTGTTTCTTGTTCTATGTGCAGGTATCCAGGTGTAACAGTGATTGGATTGTGATTTTCCAAGGTAGGAGTGAGAGGTTACTACCCTTTCTACAACGATGACAGCATTGGATTCCAGGTAGGTCGATCTACCATGTCTCTTGTTCATTCATTAACTAGGAAGCAACACTTTAGCGTGCCCTTTTGTTTCAAGACCCACCCTAGGGCTAGAGGGATCGTCTCTGTCTACAGAGAGAATTTATGTATGTAACAACAGAGATTGAATGTCTACATTTATGTTCTTTATGATCTCCTAAGTACCATTCATATCATGAGGATGTAACCCCAATTTGATAATTATATCCTCCAATTAATTGATCTTGGTATCTTTAGCAATAACGGGTATTCTCTTCATCTTTAAATCATATATTGTGTTATTCAATGAATTCTACAATTTAAACAAACTGATTGCTAAACTTACTAAAGTAGAATAGATTTTTTCCCCTGTTTGTTTATGGAGATAAATTTGTTCAATTGGATGAATTTTCTTTGTGTTAAAAGAAAATACATAGGTCTTGAAATATTTTGTAGCTTTATCCCCTATGACTTTCAGTTCCATAAGATCTAATTGAAAGGTTCCCTTTCAACATCTAGTGCTAAGAGTAACCTATTCTCTGTAGAATAATTTTTCTTCCAAAACTAAGTGTAACTAATTGAATTCAAAGTTTCATTCTTCTTTTTAATATCCATGAATTTAGCAAAGATACTCTGATTAGCAGAGGAAGGATATGAATAAGACTGAGATGATGCTATTTCCAACTGTTGCAAATTGAATACGAGCTTTCTTGAAAGAATAATTGTAGAAGGTGTAGACATCTAAGGATCTAGTTTCTCACATGGCTTCTTTTGATTCCCTTACTTTATGCCTTTTTTAGACTCTGAATTTTGCTCCTTCTGATTTAGAAGTGGAATGTGGAACATTTTAAATTACCCTTTTGATTTATTTTTCCCTTTTCTTAGTTGCTAAAACATTAAGCTTTGTTGACTACTCTACCTCTTGTTCTTCTGGAAATTATTCTAGGGTGCCTTTTTCCCATGTTTCTCTATTATCATATCTTTCAATGTTTGGATTTGGGGTATGCATATAGGAAGTAGAAGATTTTTGAACTCTAATAGATGAAAACTTACCAATTAGATAATAATACAAGTTGATTCCCTTTGTGAATTTCATTTGTGCTAACAAAAATTCAACTTCCTTATCAACTGCCCTAGTGTTTACAACAAAGGGTACCATTTGCGCTTTGAGTTTAAACAAAGCTTCGTTCATTCTTAGTAGGAAATGCATCTGATCAACTTTGAGACTCTGTTTAATGAATTCAATATAAAAAATTATGAATGGGAGAAAATTTGGCAAACTATGTGGAGGGAGTTCACATCCATACATTATTATCTTAGTAAATTATTATACAAATACCAGTCACCTAACTTAGTCTGTTCTTTGAGATGCAAATTGTGCTTGACCTCTAGCAAAATTCTTGGGATATTATCATTTTTTAAGAGACTAAAACAAACAAACATAATTTGCTCCAAAAAATTACAAAGAGAATTCTTTAGTGTTTTTTAACTAAAGAAGTCCAATGGAAGATTGGCTATTGAATTCCCTGCATATCTTGTTTTTGCAACTATATTTAGAAGAACTTTCCTTACTGATGGTACATGAACAGATAAATGAAAATTGATTGATGTTTAAATGGAATTTCAATTGAAAATTTCAAAAACTATTCATAAATGATATTTGAAAGAAACTTATTGAAATTAAATAAAATTGAAGGCTTATTTCTTAGTAAAAGAGTTGACAAAAAACCAAGAACCACTTGATCACTTTCACACCCTAAAAGGCAACACAACATGGATATTGTTACACCATTTTTTGGTCATCTAAACTATTGTTGTTAGATGGACCCAAGTACACCATGTAAGACCAATTTTACCCTAAGTAAAATTGCATTCACTATGAAAAATAACTTAGTAAACCACCTTTATTAAGTTGTTTATGGTCTAAACAGGAAACCCCATGAGGAAATATTAAATAAATCTACATTTGTTTGATTCTCCTTAAGGAATAATTAGTTAAACAACAATTTAATTAATATTCCTGGTTATATTTAACCCAAAACAAGGAAATTAATTAGATAAATCATTATTTATCTTATTATTTCCTAAAGAATAATTATTTAAACCTTATTTAAATAATATTCTTTGTTGAATATGACTAAATCACCCTTAAATAATTAAATAAATCATTATTTATTTGATTATCACTCAACCACATCCTTAAAATGATAAATAAATCATTTATTTATTTATTATTTGCAAATAAAGGGATTTGACCCAAGTTAAATTCCTTTTCCCTGCAACAAATATAATAAAATATTCCATAAAAGTTGGATCTTGATTTGGTTAATAATATTTTAACTATGCACCAATATCTAGACTAACTCAATATTTTGTTATAAATAGAATGGTTTTCCCATTCATTTACCACCTTTTGTTGCCTAAATATCACTCTGGATCTATACTTTTGGTTTGACTTTGACCCACCATCATAGTCATATTTTGCTACCATTTTTGTCTGGGCTTTCTACACCATCAAGAGAGAGGAATTTTAGATCTGAAGTGTTGAGGACTTACAAGAACCCATCCCATTGAGGAGAACTGGTAACTGTTGGCATTATGGTGCAGAGTGTTGTCCTTGATGGCAACCCACTGAATAAAGATGAAGACATACGACTGTTGACATGTGTTGTCCTTGATGGAAATCCACCTAATGAAGTTGTGCTTGATAGAATATGTTCTTGATGGAGGAAATCTGATGTATCTACAGTATGTACAGAAGGCAGTGAAGAAAGAAATTCAGATTGTGATAAATCTATGATGCAAGAGTATGTCTCAAGGAATATGCGGATTTGTCTAAGTGAAGCTGCGTATGCACGCGGAAAAGAACGTGCCAAGTCGCGTATGGGCTAAAGCGCTCTAAAAGTGCAAAACCAGGGGCAACCACCATGGTATTGACCCATTGTATTGGGTAATGATCCACCTAATTGACCCCGTCCAGGAATACCATCGGAAGTAATGTAGTTTTGGGCTCATGGTATTGGTTTGGCTCATGGTATTGAAAAAGGATAAACCTATATAAAGAGATGAAATTCATTATGCAAAGGAGGAGTGTGGGTGCAAGAAGTCTGAGCTAAAACGAATACTTCACTCTGAAGTAAATCTGAATGAAAAGGGTTACACTTGAATGATAAATCTGAATGGATGATGCACCAATGATGAAGAAGGGGATCTAGATCTGAAATGCACTTGTACCTACTAGATTTGCTCATGGAAGGCTTAGATATGTGATGAGGCGAACATCTGTCTGAAGAAAAAGGGTAAATCTGAACTGGATATCTGATTTGAAGAAGTATGCTGCTCTATAATGATTGAAGATCTATACGCTACTTCGCCACAGAAGAAGCGCGTATATACGCGGCCTCGCTGAAGATAAAACGCGTATGCGCAATAAAATATACACAGAGGTATACGATGTTTTGTGTGGATGGAAGCACGTATATACGCGACATCAGTGAAGGGAAAGCGCGTATGCAAACTAGGGTTTGCTGAAGCAAGGGGTATGAAATATCTGATCTGTTCTGCTGTGTTTCTGCGATCTGATCTGTGTTGATAAGTATCTGTTGGTGATGTATGGTTGTGCTTAAAAGTATGGAAAGGGTCCAGTATGAAAATATGATGAAATGTGGCTTGCAAGTGGTGTTCTATTGAAGTTGTTGGATCCAGTGTGAAAATTGATGAAACGTGGTCCAAGGTGGTGCTGAGGGTTGTAGCCTTCAGTCAGGGGGTCGTAGCTCCCTTCCAGGTGAGGCTGGTAAACGAGATCGTGGGGTCGTAGCTCCCTTCCAGGAGAGGCTGGTAAACGAGTCAGGGGGTTGGAGCTCCCTTCCAGGAGAGGCTGGTAAACGAGCGCAGGTGGGTGCCTGCGTGCTGGTCAAGTCTGCGCCAGCACATATGTTGTAAGATTTTTTCTCTATAATAAAATATTGAAGGCTGAGCAACTGCAGCGGTGGTTTTCTCCCGACTTGGGTTTCCACCTAAAAATCCTGGTGTTCATGTGTGATGCTTTGTGTGATGTTTTATTCTGTTCTTACTGCACATGTTTACTGTTTATAGAACATCTAATGAATGAATGATGGAATGATATAAGTGAAGAACTAATGGCATAATTAGATCTCTGTGTATACGCGAGTTTTATGAAGGATATCCGCGTGTATATGCTAGTTGGCTTCAACAAAGTAGCGTATGGGTTTTAGAGCATGAAAAAGTAAAAAGTTTTTGAATATGCAGTAAATACTGATTCACCCCCCCCCTCTTAGTATTTTTCCCAACAATTGGTATCAGAGCAGGTCCTTCTACAGAAGCTTGATCGCTTGAAGGAGATCCGTCGCAATGGGAAGTCAAGAAGGAGTGATGTCTATAAAGCCACCTCTATTCAATGGAAGCAATCTGATATTCCGGAAGGTACGAACAAAAGCATATCTGCAAAGTCTTGGTGCAGATGTATGGGCAATCGTGGAAGAAGGTTATCAATACCCGGTATTCCTACTGATGCAGCTGAAAGGAAGAAGTATGAAATCAATGCCAAAGCAGTGAATGTCTTATTAGGAAGCATGTCTGAATCATAATTTGCTAAAGTGATGTAGCTACATTCAGCAAAAGAAATATGGGACAAAATCATTCTGAGCTATGAAGGAGATACAAAGGTAAAAAGTGCAAAACTCCAAACTCTTAGAATTGAATATGAAAATTTGAAGATGCATAGTGATGAAAGTGTTGCCAGTTTCTTTCTTCGTCTGGATGATATTGTAAATCGAAGGAGAAATTTGGGTGAAACCATAACTGATACTACTCTGGTTGAAAAGGTCTTAAGATCCTTGACTTCAAAATTTGACTCTAAAGTTTCAGCTATTGAAGAAAGGCAAGATCTGCAAACTCTTACTATTGTTCAATTGCATGGTATTCTGACTGCTTTTGAAATGAGGCAAGGAGGTCCTTCTCAAATCAAAGAAGCTGCTTTTAAGGCTTCAGCAAAAGGAAAAGAAAAGGAAGTTGTCAAAGAATCCAGCTATATATCTGAAGAAGAAGAAGAAGCAAATTTTGTAAGAAGACTTCAACTAGGTACCGGAAAGTTCAAAGGTAAGCTTCCTTTCAAATGTTTCAATTGTGGAAGAGTTGGTCATTATGCTGCAAAGTGTCCTTATAAAGAAACCTCGGCTAAAGGAAAAGAAGTAGCAAGAAGGAATAAGAATCGATCTAGCACAAGGAAAAGTTATTATACTAATGAAGACAGTGATGGATCATCTAATAGTGAGGAAGAATGTGAAGAAGACTTTAGACTTCCCATGGCTTTTGAACAAAGAGAAGAAAATGATACTTTCGTGGATGCTCTAGAGGATAATGATTTTCTTGAAGAAAACAATCAACTCAAAGTAAGCCTAGAAGAAAAGGACATAATCATAGAGACTCTTGAAAGACAGCTTGAAGCCAAAGAAAAACGCATTGAGGAATTGGAATGTGAAATAGTAAGTCTAAGGAAAGATAATGAGAAAGTGAAGACTCTCAATCTTAGATTTGCTAAAGGTTCAGAAACCTTAGATGAGATTATCAAGACACAACGGTCTCCTCTTATAAAAACAGGTCTTGGATATACTGGGGAATCTTCCCAGACTTCAGCACCAAATTATCTGAAAGCAGTCACAACTAGCTCTCTTCACTCAGCCACTCAGCAAGGGAACAAAGGTTCTTTACAGGTAAAGCATGATCATCTCAAATCAAGGATCACTAACAGGGAGATCCCTCAAAGAAGCAACAACCAACAGGTAAATTCAAATAGAAGATTTCATGGTCGCCGGAATTTATACTTCAATGGACAATGTTTCTCATGTCACAATTTTGGTCATAAAGTTGTTCAATGTGTTGCATATAAAACCATCATGACAAGAGAAGCAAGAAAGAAAAGAATGAATATTGAACCAAAGAAGAAGACCTATAACAACTTTTCTCCTCTTCAAAATGAAGTTTATTGTACTTATTTCAATAACTTTGGTCATGAAGAATCTGAATGTAGGAGCAAGGTCCAGCCAAATGAACATGTTTCCTCAAGCTCTAAAGTATGGAAAAAGAAATAATTACAGGTTGAAAATTGTGGGATAGCATTATTTGCAGAAGGTGAAGAAAATCAATGGTACATTGATAGTGGGTGCTCAAGACACATGATAGGTGACAAAAGAAAACTTCTTACATATAATGCTCTAGAAAAGGAAAAGAAAGTTACTTTTGGAAATGATACTCCTGCTGTGATTAAAGGAAAAGGGTCAGTATTTCTAAAAGAAAAGGTGAAGGCTAATGATGTCATGTATGTGGATGGATTAAGGCATAACCTGTTAAGTGTAAGTCAAATGTGTGATCAAGGAACATAATTGGTCTTTAGTTCAAAGGAGTGTGTGGTTCGTGATCTTGATACAGGTAAAATCATTATAAAAGGAAAAAGAAATCCTAGCAACCTGTATATACTAAACGGTATAGATCAGTGTTACTTGAGCAAGTCTTCAGAAAATTGGCTATGGCATAGAAGGCTGGGGCATCTGAGTTTCTCTCAAATCAACAAAGCAAGCAGACTTCAAGCTGTTCGTGGTCTTCCCAATATTAATCTACCAGAAAGCATCATATGCAAATCTTGTCAATTCGGTAAGCAGACCAGAGTACGTTTTAATGCCAAAGAAGGATCATCAAGTAAGCCTCTTGAACTCATTCATATTGACATATGTGGACCTATGAGGAAGAAGTCACCACGTGGGGAAGAATACTATATCTTATTTATTGATGATTACTCTAGAATGTGTTGGATCGGGCTCATTAAACACAAAGATGAAGCATTTGAAAAATTTTAGATCTTCAAAGCTTTAGTTGAAAATGAAGTAGATCTAAAAATCAAGTGTCTTAGATCCGATCGAGGAGGAGAATATACATCAAATGAATTCCTTGAATTTTGTGAACAACATGGCATAAAAAGACAATTCTCTGTAGCAGGTACTCCACAACAAAATGGCATAGCAGAAAGAATGAATAGAACAATTCAACAAATGGCTAGAGCTATGCTCGATGATTCTGGAACTCCTGACATGTTCTGGGGAGAAGCATCACATACAGTAGCTAACATTCTCAACAAGGCTCATGTTCGGGTAAATAGTGACAAAACTCCATATGAACTCTGGTATGGTAATTCTCCATCTGTGAAGCATTTTAGAGTTTTTGGAAGTAAATGTTTTATCAAAAATAATGATGAAAAGCTTGGCAAGTTTGAACCTAGATCAGATGAAGGGATATTTCTTGGTTACTCATCTTCAAGCAAAGCATAAAAATGTTACAATAAAAGGCTTCGAAAGATTGTTGAATGTATTGATGTTGTTATTGATGAGTCTCCTGCAGCTGCTAAAGAAGAAAAACAAACAACAAAAGAAGATGATGGTGACCTATGTCCTTCTACATCAAATGATGTAGACAATGGATCCAATGAAGAACCTGAAGATGATCTATCTGAAAAAGCTCCATCAAGATATGTACAAAAGAATCATCCTGAATCTCAAATTTTGGGTGACAAGGAATCAGGTGTACGAACAAGGAGAACTCTTGTGGGATCTTCTAATCATCTGGCACTTCTATCCACAATTGAACCACACAATGTTAATCAAGCTAGCAAAGATGAATGTTGGAAGCAAGCTATGAATGAAGAACTTGATCAAATTGAAAAGAATGACACTTGGGAATTGGTACCAAGACCACATGATAAAAATGTCATTGGAACTAAATGGATCTTCAAGAACAAGCTAAATGAGAATGGGGATGTTGTAAGAAACAAAGCTAGATTGGTCTGCAAAGGGTATACTCAACAAGAAGGTATAGACTTTGAAGAAACTTTTTCTCCTGTATCTATACTTGAAGCCATAAGAATGTTTCTTGCCTTTTCAAGTTATCAAAAAATCAAAGTCTATCAAATGGATGTTAAATCTGCTTTTCTTAATGGTGATCTAGAAGAAGAAGTATATATAGAACAACCGGAAGGATTCATTTTGGGAAATGATGCAAATCTTGTTTGTAGACTTAAAAAGGCTTTATATGGTCTCAAACAAGCTCCAAGGGCTTGGTATTATCGTCTTGACAAATATCTTCATCAACAAGGTTTTTCAAAGGGGTCTGCTGATAGCAACTTATACACAAAAGTTGAAAATGATAAACTATTGATTGTGGTTGTATATGTTGATGATATCATATTTGGGAGTAATGAAGAATCTTTAAGTCAAAAATTTGCTTCTGTCATGCAGCAAGAATTTGAAATGTCCTTACTTGGAGAACTAACATTCTTTCTTGGCTTACAAGTGCATCAAACTGCAGATGGTATATTCCTATCACAAGCAAAATATCTTAAGCAAATTCTAAAGAAATATGGCATGGAAGAATGCAAACCTGTAAGTACACCAATGATAACCGGATGCAATCTCAGTTCTCATGATGATTCTCCCACGGTGAATCAACCAGAATACAGATCAATGATAGGAAGTCTACTTTATCTCACCGGGACTAGACCAGACATTATGCATGCAGTTGGGATTGTTGGACGATTCCAAGCTAATCCAAAAGAGTCTCACCTTCAGGCTGTTAAAATAATTTTCAAATATCTTCAAGGAACTCAAGACCTCGGTCTATGGTATCCAAAGAATGCTGATCTTACTCTTCATGCTTACACTGATGCAGATTGGGCTGGAAGTGTTGATGATCGGAAAAGCACTAGTGGTGGTGCATTCTATATGGGACCCCGCTTAGTATCTTGGTTCAGCAAGAAGCAAAATTCTATTGCCTTATCTACAGCAGAAGCAGAATATGTGGCTGCCGCATCTTGTTGCACTCAACTCCTTTGGATGATGCAAACCTTGCAAGATTTTCAAATCAAATGTACATCTCCTGTCCCCATTAAGTGTGACAATACAAGTGCCATCAGTATTTCAAAGAATCCTGTTATGCATTCGAAGACCAAGCACATTCCAATCAAGTATCACTTCTTATGTGAACAAGTGCTTGAGCAAAAGGTGAAGTTGGAGTATGTTCCCTCCAAAGAACAAGTTGCTGATATCTTTACCAAACCTCTGCCCAGGGAAGCATTCGAGTATCTAAGACAGAAGCTGGGAGTGTTCTCTGCCAGTCAAAAGAATAATTCTGCATAAATTTAGAAGATGGCATTGGATACGCGGGTTTCCTGAAACACAGTCGCGTATATATGCAAGTTCTTGCACAGAAAATCGTGTATGTCTGATTGTTGACATTTTTCTGATTGGAGTCAGCGCTCTTCAGTGTTGTTTGGTGTATCTGATACTGTTTGGTATCTCTGATGGTGTTCCAGTTCTCATAATTCTATTTCTAATGTTTTGATAAAGATTCCTTGATGATTTGTTGCTGAAAATGTTCAGGGTGCACTAACTAAGGGGGAGCCTTAGTCATATGGAAAGGTTTCTTGGATGCACAGATTCAGGGGGAGCATTAGCTTTGATGAGTATAATGCATTGTTGGCATTATGATGGTTCTGAAATATGTTCTCCTTCTTGAGGACTTTCTAATGTTGGTTATGAAAAGTCATTTTTGTATATTGATGAAAAGGTCATGTTGAGACCCATGATGTAAATTTGTAATATTCAGTCATGTAAGGACTTGTCACAGTTGTAAACCCACTTGGTTGGGTAGCTGAGTCAATTTTTGTAAACCCACTTGATTGGGTACTTGAGTCTCTTATGTAAATCCACTTGGTTGGACATTTGATGTAAGCATGAGTCTTTGGTGATAGGACGTTCATAGAGTCATGTACTTCATTGGAAAATATGTTTGAAGATTCAGCATGAACTCAGGGGGAGCTTGGTCACTTCTGTGTACATCTGATCTGCAGAATGAGAAAAGGGGGAGATTCTGTTGGTTTTTGATCAGCCGTTTGCCCTTGATGTCAAAGGGGGAGAGTGTCATGGTGTTTGAACGGTGTCACTGTATTCTTAATGTACCTATCTTTTGTAACCAAACACCATCGTGGTTGCCATCAAGTCGAAAGGGGGAGATTGTTGGCATTATGATGCAGAGTGTTGTCCTTGATGGCAACCCACTGAATAAAGATGAAGACATACGACTGTTGACATGTGTTATCCTTGATGGCAATCCACCTAATGAAGTTGTGCTTGATAGAATATGTTCTTGATGGAGGAAATCTGATGTATCTACAGTATGTACAGAAGGCAGTGAAGAAAGAAATTCAGATTGTGCTAAATCTATGATGCAAGAGTATGTCTCAAGGAATACGCAGATTTGTCTAAGTGAAGTCGCGTATGCACGCGGAAAAGAACGTGCCAAGTCGCGTATGGGCTAAAGCGCTCTAAAAGTGCAAAACCAGGGACAACCACCATGGTATTGACCCATTGTATTGGGTAATGATCCGCCTAATTGACCCTGTCCAGGAATACCATCGGAAGTAATGTAGTTTTGGGCTCATGGTATTGGTTTGGCTCATGGTATTGAAAAAGGATAAACCTATATAAAGAGATGAAATTCATTATGCAAAGGAGGAGTGTGGGTGCAAGAAGTCTGAGCTAAAATGAATACTTCACTCTGAAGTAAATCTGAATGGAAAGGGTTACACTTGAATGATAAATCTGAATGGATGATGCACCAATGATGAAGAAGGGGATCTAGATCTGAAATGCACTTTTACCTACTAGATTTTCTCATGGAAGGCTTAGATCTGTGATGAGGCGAACATCTGTCTGAAGAAAAAGGGTAAATCTGAACTGGATATCTGATCTGAAGAAGTATGCTACTCTATAATGATTGAATATCTATACGCTACTTCTCCACAGAAGAAGCGCATATATACGCGGCCTTGCTGAAGATAAAACGCGTATGTGCAATAAAATATACACAGAGGTATACGCTGTTTTGTGTGGATAGAAGCACGTATATATGCAACATCAGTGAAGGGAAAGCGCGTATGCAAACTAGGGTTTGCTGAAGCAAGGGGTATGAAATATCTGATCTATTCTGCTATGTTTCTGTGATCTGATCTGTGTTGATAAGTATCTGTTGGTGATGTATGTCTGTGCTTAAAAGTATGGAAAGGGTCCAGTCTGAAAGTATGATGAAATGTGGCTTGCAAGCGGTGTTCTATTGAAGTTGTTGGATCCAGTGTGAAAATTGATGAAACGTGGTCCTAAGAGGTGCTGAGGGTTGTAGCCTTCAGTCAGGGGGTCGTAGCTCCCTTCCAGGTGAGGCTGGTAAACGAGATCAGGGGGTCGTAGCTCCCTTCCAGGAGAGGCTGGTAAACGAGTCAGGGGGTTGGAGCTCCCTTCCAGGAGAGGCTGGTAAACGAGGGCAGGTGGGTGCCTGCATGCTGGTAGAAGTCTGCACCAGCACATATGTTGTAAGATGTTTTCTCTATAATAAAAGATTGAAGGCTGAGAAACGGCAGCAGTGGTTTTCTCCCGACTTGGGTTTCCACCTAAAAATCCTGGTGTTCATGTGTGATGTTTTGTGTGATGGTTTACTCTGCTCTTACTGTTCATGTTTGTTGTTTATTAAACATATGATGAATGAATAATGGAATGATTTAAGTGAAGATCTAATAAATTAATTAGATATATGTGCATACGCTAGTTTCATAAAGGGTATCCGCGTATATACGCGTTTCTGTTTCAGGAAAGTAGCATATGTGTTTTAGAAGCAAGGAAAAGTAAAAGTTTTTGAATATGCAGTAAATACTGATTCACCCCCCCTCTCAGTATTTTTCCCAACAGTAACACCCTTCTGTGTTTTCCTCCCAGGTTTCATTAATACAAAATTCATTCAACATATTCTTATCTTGTCTATTGGATCCATGGAGTAAATCTTGTTTTTTCTATAGTTTAATGTATTCTAATGCATAGATCTAGATTTTTGTAGCATTTATCTTGATCACCTAACTACAAATATGAGGATATTGGTAGCCATATTTGTTGTTAGGGTTGTTTTTTATGCACAAATAAAGTGGTATTTTTTCGTACGCTTGGAATTAAGATTCATACTAACAACTGGCGACTCCACATGGGTTTACGATTATGATTGTTGTCGTTTTTCTGATCCTTCCATATCCAGCTACTTCAAACCCTAGGATTTCTCTTCAACCCCTTGTTTTTGCTTTTATTGATGTTTTTTTTAACCCATAAAACCCTAAAACGATAAAAATTCTAAATTTCGTGTGTTTTCAGACCTATTGCGTATGTGACAGACATCAGCCGCAGCTGAGACGAAATTTTTTTCTGAAATTTACCGCCGAGAGTGCCGGAAGTGAAAGTCGCACTTTTTGGCCCAAAAACTGCAACCTGGATCTTCAGGAAGCAGGAATTAGCCCAAAAACTATGACCTCTGCTGAAAACAGGTCAGAAACTGTGACCTGAATATTTTGTAGGGATTTTTCTGAAAGTTTTCTGGGTTTGTCTGAGCCTCTGCTCAAGGTTGTCTAACCTCCGTCTCCACCTATTTTGGACATGTACTTGTTATGTTCTGCTCAACTAAGTGGGAACCTGGCCCCCCTAGGGCTTCAGTACCCTCCTGTTTTTGTGGAAGAGTTTTTGTTGTTGCTGGTTGTCTAAAATTTCAGAGTCTTTAGCCATTTTTCAGATATGATACCTCACCTTTAGATTCACTTCAGATCAGCTTGTTATCCATAAAAATCACCTCATTTAGCTTTTTTTGGGTTTTCCTCTAGGGTTCACTCTCATACCACCTTTATGACTATTGCCTAGGCTTTTTTGTTTTACTTCTAGCTTCCCCTTCATTATGACACTAGTACCAAACTCTTGAATTCTTTCTGTCAATCGTCTGCGACCCGCCTATCCGACCATGTATAGGAATGGCAGAGAAGAAAGAGCCTATGTTGAGCTCCTACCTTCGAAGACCGTGTCTACATGAACTGGTTTCTTAGATCTCTTTTTCCACCTATCGGAAAAGATGTCGCATCGCACTTTCCTCAAACTGAACAAGATGCTCTCCAAATTGTGTTAAAATATGACCTGATCTACGCTTAATCGGGTTATGTTTATACCGTTCTACCTGATCTTCCCAGACCTGATGGTGCCAACGCACCGGGGGCATCTCACGCCTCCGAAGGTATCGTTGGAGCTCTCTCTAATCTGTATGCGCAACCTCCCATGGGCTATGGTTTTCCTCGGAGAGGGGGGGGGGGGGGGCAGCACCTCCTACACTTTTCCACCTCCCAGTAGCGTGTATCTAGGATATGACATGCCTCCTCTTTTTTCCCAACCTCCTGTTCACCACACTGTTACCCAACCTCTTTATTATCCGTATCCACAGCTTCGTGCTCTAGCTCCTCCAGCATTAGCACCTCCTCCTCCCTTGCCTTTTCAACCCCTACAATAGCAACCACCGCCCCCTCAGGGGTAGGTGTATGCACAGCAGGGCACGACTGATCCTCCTCCCTCAAAAAAGAAGAGGAAAGGCACTCAAAATCAAGCTGCCTCTAGTAATCCTGGACCTAATCAAGGTAATTCTCTAACACTACGAACCAGTAACAGGGCACTCAGCCCAAGTAGGATAGGCCTGTTTGCACGAACAAGCCCTTTTCTTGTTGTGGTGTTTATGGTCATTACACGCATGATTGTCCTCCTTTGCCAGAGATGTGGCAGCTTTGGGTTTCTCAAGCAACATTGTGAGGACAGCAAGCCTCCCCTTCTGTCCCTCCCAGTGTTGCGCCTAGTCACTCGACTGTGCTTACTAATCCTTTCCCTCAGCAAGGATTTGTGGCTACCCAACCACCTGAAGGTCAAGTGGCCACTCAACCTCTTCCATCTGGCACCTCTGATTACCAGATTCTCATGATGAAATCTGATCAACCTTTAACCGTAGACATCAATATTCAGACTTGGTCTTATCAGTACAACAAGCCTCCTGCTACGTCTGTTCCCGAGCCACCTCCTTCGATCTCTACAGAGCCTCTTTTGACACCTAATGGTCCCTTGCAGATCCCTCAGCCTAGGGAGGAGGTTCATACCAAGATCCCTAAGGGACCATTACGCCGAAATGTTGCTTCTGGAAAAGTTGCCCATTCGTATAGCATAGTAGATGATTTGGCACAATCCCCTGCTGCCATTTCAACATTGGAACTTCTCTAGTTGTTCCCTTCACAACGAAAATCTCTACTATCTACCATGGGCGCTGTGGATCCTTCCGATTGATTAATTGTCTTTGATGTTGACCAGTCAAAACATCCTCCTTTCCCTGCTTCCGTCGCTTTCCAAATCCCAGTCAAGATCTGGAACGCCAAAATTTCATGGTGCATCATTGATGAGGGGGCATCCACCTGTGTGATGTCTGCTTTGGTTTGGAAGCAACTCGGATCACCTGAGTTTTTTCCTTCCACGATCACTCTTAGAGCATGGGATGGCCACGCCTCCCAACCCATTAGCTTATTCCGCAATTTTCCTATTACTTTTGCGGGCAAGACTGTTTGTGTTGACGTACAAGTGATAGATTCCCTTTCAGATTACAACATTATATTGGGTCATAGCTACACTTATGTGATGTTTTTTGTCCCTTCTGTAGTCCACCGCAAGATTTCCTTCCCTCATTATGAAAAGATAGTCACCATTGACTAGTTGACATAATACGAACCAAAGTCTCTAAGTCCATCATCTCTTCGGTGGCCAATAAGAAAATTTTCGATCCCTTGACCAGTGTCTCACCCAGAGTCTATAAATATCCTCATTTCTTGGTACATTCCCTGTTCTTCCTCCTCTTATCTCTGATCCTAGCTCATCGAATGTTTGCATGATGCAATTGTCTCGGGCTGCCCTCAAGTGGCCCGCCTCGGCTAGTCAACAGCCTCCTTGCCCTCCGCATCCTACTCCTAACCCTTCGATTAAGCCTTTTGTACCTCCTCCTCTTAGCCCTTCAACTGGTACTAATGAGCCTCTTTATCCTCCTGGAATGGTTCCTCCAGGCCTTAACCATCTTAGAGTCGTCCCGCCTGGTCATCACCCCTCCGGTCAGATACCATTCCTAGCCCCCCCTCACAGAGTCTACACGGTACATGTTATGGCCACCCTCTCTCTGCCTAACCTGACCCTAGGGATTCCCATCTAGTACCTTGATCCTCCAGCCGCTACCCCGCCTAGTCACCCCAAACCATATCTTTCTTTGACCGTGGTTCAATCGATCCCTATGACTTCTCCCGTAGCTATAGTGCCTCAGCCACCTCAACAGGAACCTCCTCCTATTGCGAAAACTTCGGGTAACAGGGCCAAAGCCAATAAAGAAACCAAGTACAATACTACCCCAACAAACCTTTCCCCTCCTCAGCTGCCAAGGCGCATTATCCAGTGCGCTTCATGTGATGTTGTCGGGCATGCCACCCATACGTGTCCGGAGTTGCCTCACCTTAAGCCCATGGTTAATGAGACGTTTTCAGAATCTGATATCCCTAAGGTCTATGTCACTATACCCAATTCAGTCCCAAAACTCAAATCATTGCGCACAAATCACCCTTGTGCTTTGTGTGATTTCCATGGCCACTACACTCACCTATGTCCTCGCCTCAAAGAGTATCGTTCCTCTTTGGAATATTTCCGCCAATTCGAGGCCAAACATAACAAGTGCACCCCCTCCTTGTTCACGATTTTTGCCTCGACAGAACCAGAGAATCTGCCTACTCCCATTGACATCCCTCCTCCTGATGTCGACATGACGGAGCCTTCGGCCACCATTTTCTACCTGTCATAATCCATGAGACCCTCGGTGGAAGCCCCCATGGAGACTTCCCTTGATGATCTTCTTGACCTCCCTTCAGTGATCACCCTGGGCTCAACATCAGTAGATCCTTTATCTGCTTACTCTTCGGTCATCCCCCATGACATTGTGCATGTGAGCCTTTCTTCACATGATGATGAGTCAGGTATCTCTACCGCGTCAGGTGGTCTCCCTTCCTCCAGTCACCCCATCTTTCACTCTGATGAAGACATTATGGAAGCGATGACCAATCCTGACTTTTCGTGGGATGATAGACAACACCGTGTGTACTTCCTCTTGCAGCAGTCCCATGACCAATTTTTTGTGGAAACTAAAGACTTAATTCCTACTAAAGTCAATTGGTTTAGAAATCCCATTCCTGCACCTGATGCTTTCGAAGAAGGAAATATGGCCAATATCTCTCCTACCATTAAAATTGACATTTTTGACAAACCAGGGATAGAATAAAATATCACCTTAGGCACCCATTGCACCTTGGAAGAGGTTGAGACTTACACCAAGCTATTCAAAAAATTTCATGATATTTTTCACCTGGTCCTATTCAAAAATTCCCGGACTTGATCCTACCATTGTTGAACACCATATCGATACATGGCATGATGCCAATCCTGTCCGTCAAAAGTTGAGACCCATTAATCCTTCCAGACGAGAAGTTGTCAAAGCTGAAATCGATAAGCGCCTCAAGCAAGCTGGTTTTATCTATCCCATTGAATACACCACTTGGGTGTCCAATCCGGTTCCCATTCTCAAGAAACAAGGCACCATCCGTGTCTGAACTGACTTTTGCGATCTGAACAAAGCTTGTCCCAAAGACAACTTCCCCACACCATTCATTGACCAAATCATTGATGAGTGTGTGGGTCATGAGGTTCTATCCTTTATGGATGGTTCCTCTGGGTACAACCAAATTGTTATTCGTCATGCTGATCAACTTAAAACAACGTTCATTAGTCCGTGGGAAACCTTTTCCTATCGAGTCATGTCGTTCAACCTTAAAAACGCAGGAGCTACTTTTCAGTGGGCTATGTCTTACTGTTTCCATGACCTAGCTCATATTATCCTTGCTTATTTAGATGACCTAACTGCACATTCTAAACATCGAGCGTAGCACCTCCACAATCTGCGTACCGTATCTCTCCGATGTCACAAGTATAATATCTGCCTCAACCCGCTGAAGTGTGTCTTTTGTGTACTTGCCGGCCATCTTCTAGGCTTCATTGTGTCTAAATATGGTATCACGCTTAACCCATTGAAAGTTCAAGCCATCCTTGAGCTTCCTATCCCTCGTACTTTACACCAGTTACAAAGCCTCCAAGGCAAAGCTAATTTCCTTCATCGGTTCATACCTAACTATGCCACCACTGTGCATGGGTTCCTTAGACTCCTCCGCTATAATATCCCTTTTGTCTAGGATGCCTATGCTCAAGATTCTTTTGATGCCCTAAAGCATGCTCTCATGCCTGCTCCCTTGATTCGTCCACCTGACTTTGATAGGGATTTCATCCTGTATATCTCCGCTTCCACCTACTCGGTCGCTGGAGTCCTCATTTGTGAATATGACAATGGAATTAAGCATGTTATCTATTATGTCAGTAAGAAATTGGTAGGACCTCTTGTATCCTACTCACATGAAGAGAAATTTGCATTGGCTGTTATTTTCTCGGTCCAGAAACTTGATCATTACATCCTCATGTGTTCCACCAAGGTCGTGACTAATTCCAACCCTATGTCCTTCCTATTGAGTCGTTGAATCATCAATGGGAAATACACCCATTGGATCATGATCCTCCAGAAATTCGATCTTGAATTTTTCACACCAAAAAGTAAGAAAGGTTTAGCCCTCGCTGAACTCATTTCCAAACTACCTACAGGTACACAGGATCCTCTAGTTAATGATAATTTCCCCGGTGAACATTATTTTCCATTACCACCGATGACCCTTGGTATGGGGACATCCTCACTTATTTTCAAACCCAAAAGTTCACTCCATCTTAACCGTGATGCTCGACGATGTATCCGACACCAGCCCCCCCGCTACCTTCTTATCGTTGATGACCTTTATCATCACTGTGTAGATTCTATCCTTCGTTGTTGTCTCACACACACTGAAGCAGATCAAGTCCTCAATGCCTATCATAGTGGTGCTTGTGGTGGCCACCTCTCCAGTCTGGCCATGCCTAGAAAATCATGTGCGTTGGGCACTTTTGGCCTTCTCTCTTTGCTAATTACATTGAGGCAGTCAATTGCCAACATTTTTCCCCTAAGGCACGAGCTCCTCTGGCTCCCCTCCATCTTGTCATCTCAGCTGGTCCCTTTTGTAAGTGGGCCATAGACTTTATGGAGTGTCGAACATCATCTTCTGGTAACCATAATTATATCATCATGGTGGTTGACTATTTCACCAAATGGGCTGAGGCCATGCTAACATTTAGCAACACGGCAGCTACCGTAACCCTCTTTTTCTTTAACCATGTGATCGCTCGATTTGGAGTTCCGAAAAAATTGGTCTCCGACCATGGCCGGCATTTTGAAGATGAGATATGGCATGAGCTATCCTCATTTTTGGGCTTTGAGCACCAATATTCCTCCTCTTATTACCCCCAAGGTAATGGCCAAGTTGAAGCAGTCAATAAAATCCTGAAAACCATGCTTCAATGGACGATGGATAAGCATAAAACCAACTGGCACCTTATGCTCTTTCTTGCTTTGTGGGCCTATAGAACTTCTATTAAAACCGCCACTGAGTTTACTCCTTTCCACCTTGTTTTTGGAGAGGAGGCAGTCTTACCGATCGAGTGTGAAATCCCTTCCCTTCATCTAGCCGTCGAAATTCTCACTAACACCCAAACTTTAGAAAAATGACTTATCATGCTTTAGCACTCTTCTGAAGACCTTCATGGTGCATTTCAAACCATTGAGGTGGCTAAGAAACACATCAAAGCTCAATATGACCGAAAATTCCACCCTCATACTTTTCACGAAGGTGATCTTGTTCTGGTGTATGACCAGGCCCATGATGTCCTTAGTCATGGGAATTTTGACTCATTATGGCTAGAAAATTACATCATCAGTAAGGATTTAGGTAAGGGGGCATATCTGTTAGAGGACTTTGAAGGGCATCCCCTTCCCAATCCTCGCAATGCACTCTATCTAAAGAGATATTACCCTTAGCATTTCCTTTTGTACATGCACGTTTTATTTTCTTGAGGTAGCTAGCTCATGCTTATGTGATTTGATACTTCATCAGGACACATTTTTTCCACAAAGCGTCACTTCACTACCCCCAAAATCGAATTTCTTCACTTGCAACACTTGTACTTAGGGGCATCACTTTTTCCTCATACTTGTCCATGCTCGTGTCGATTTTCGTCATGAGTAACCATCATGTAATCATGTCTTTATGGTCCCCATTGGACCCATTCTATGTGGCAGCATCATCGAGTCACCCTTGATTAGAGCATCCGATTTGAGTCATCATTGCATTCATGGAGTCTATCCCGCGTCCCTTTGTCTCCCACTATAGTCCTCCATCCTTCACTGCTTGGTCCCTCCCTCATGTTGCACATTATGGCCTTCAGTCCCACTGTCCCCTATCCCTCATGATATTGTGTCATTCGCTGCAAGGTCATCCATGCCATTTATTCTCTAACAAGGGACGTTGTCCGTCCGCTACTCAGTACCCCCCATTTCATCATCATCATTGGTGTCAGTCTATCAGTCGCTCTACTATTTTCTCTCGTGCCTTAGTTGAGGATCCCTTATTGCCTCACCTATGGTGGACCTCCTTCTGTCGAAATCAGCTCATTCATTCCAGAAGACAGGTCTAGAGGGTAGTGTACCTTGGTTCCATATTCCACTCTTATTCGGTGCCTCGAATCAGGAAAAGGGACTCCTTATTTCCCTTTTACTTTATTATTTCTCAGCTCGAGCTCCTTTCAACATGATTGAGATCCATATACTTGATGGTCCAATGATGCAGCAGCTGATATCAGCGATTCCTGAGTGTATGTGAGATGTCTCAGCCCTCATGAGGGGGTGGCCCTACAGGTATCCCCCCACATGCCCGGATGACCTCTTCATTACAGCCTTTGATGTAGCTCCATATATTTGATGATGTCAACCTCAGCCGCTTGCAGCGCCTTCTTGATTTCATGTATCAGTCAGATTTTCAGAGCCCTTTCCTGTTCACAGGGGCATCTGGGTTGTATTTATATCTCATGTACTCAGATATTATTGTACAAGTCCTGGTTGTTATCCCAGGCACAATATGTATGTGGGATTCATTACCATGTTGTTTATCTGGCTCATGTTTATGCCAGTATGTACTATATTGTTTATTCTATTGTTTACTGGATGCCTTATTCTTTGTACTTTGTCTCGGCGGGCATAGGTATGCCTCCCCCGCTGCCTATAGCACAGGTACTCACTCATAAAAGAGACTTGTCGCACCTATAAGTCTCGCCTCTTCAGGGTCTAGTCCTTTCAGCACTTTGGTCAACCTTATACTTCTCTCTCTTTGACTTCCCCTTCGGTTTCTAGTGATTGAGTTCTTACAACGTACTTCGGTCATACGATTAGCTCCTAATGCTCGCACGCTGGGGGGAAATATGCTACACCATGTTTTGGTCATCTAAACTATTGTTGTTAGATGGACGCAAGTACACCATGTAAGACCAATTTTACCCTAAGTAAAATTGCATTCACTATGAAAAATAACTTATTAAACCACCTTTATTAAGTTGTTTATGGTCTAACCAGGAAAACCCATGAGGAAATATTAAATAAATCTACATTTGTTTGATTTTCCTCAAGGAATAATTAGTTAAACAACATTTTAATTAATATTCCTGGTTATATTTAACCCAAAACAGGGAAATTAATTAGATAAATCATTATTTATCTTATTATTTCCTACGAATAATTATTTAAACCTTATTTAAATAATATTCTTTGTTGAATATGACTAAATCACCCTTAAATAATTAAATAAATCATTATTTATTTGATTATCACTCAACCATGTCCTTAAAATGATAAATAAATCATCTATTTATTTATTATTTACAAAAAAATGGATTTGACCCAAGTCAAATTCCTTTTCCCTACAACAAATATAATAAAATATTCCATAAAATTTGGATCTTGATTTGGTTAATAATATTTTAACTATGCACCAATATCTAGACTAACTCAATATTTTGTTATAAATAGAAGGGTTTTCCCATTCATTTACCACCTTTTGTTGCCTAAATATCACTCTGGATCTATACTTTTGGTTTGACTTTGATCCACCATCATAGTCATATTTTGCTACTATTTTTGTCTGGGTTTTCTACACCATCAAGAGAGAGGAATTTTAGATCTGAAGTGCTGAGGACTTACAAGAACCCATCCCATTGAGGAGAACCGGTAACACCCTTCTGTGTTTTCCTCCCAGGTGCCATTAATACAAAATTTGTTCAACATATTCTTGTCTTTTCTATTGGATGAATGGAGTAAATCTTGTTTTTTCTACTGTTTAATGCCTTCTAATGCATAGATCTAGATTTTTGCAGCATTTATCTTGATCACCTAACTATAGATCTGAGGATATTGGAAGCCATCTTTGTTGTTAGGGTTGTTTGTTATGCACATCTAAAGTGGTATTTTTTCGTACGCTTGGAATTAAGATTCATACTAATAGATATGATTTATCTGAAAATAATTGGGAAGATATTTGAAGTATAAGGATGGTTGTGTTGGTGAATATTGGTCCCTTCTGGAAAAAAGGATTCAAATATCGAATTTCTTTGCTGACAGGTTAACTTAAGATATATTTCCTACAAAAATTCACTACAGAATGGATGAAGAGGACTGGGAATGACTACTTGTAGGGTATGTATAATGGACTCATAGGTACTAAAAAGTAAAGGCTCTCCATTTTTTGCAATGATGGTTCTTTCACTCGGTAGGTATCTATATGAGCACCATACAACATACTTAGGAAAATGGTGTGTCTGTGAAAACAAAAATTGGGGAAGGAAGGATTCCCAAAGAAAAAACTCAACACTATTATCTTGGAACTTTTGAAATTCCCAATTCTTCAGCTCATAAGTGCCAAATTCATATTTTTTTCCACAATTTCAGCATCTATATCAATCAACGACATTTCATCGAATTTTAGAGACACAGAAGATGGTTGTTTCTTTGACTGTGTTTTTGCAGATTTTCGCTTATGTGAACTCATTTTTTCAATGTGAAATGAGGGGAAAAGTAAATGAAATCACTTGTAGAATTATGGTAGTTGAAACAATCTTGCAGTTGATAACTTCAAATAATTCTAAAATAGTTGTGTTCTTCTTCGAATGTAACTCTTTGACAAAGGGGGAAAATATAATAGCTTTGGATAAAAATAAAGAAATTGTTATGGTGAAAATGTTTGGCGAAAATGAAATTGAAAACAAGCGGGAACAAAATGAATTTCACAAAATAGGCATTAACAATATAATAGTTACATTATGTGGCAGTGGAAATTAATGAATATAATGGTTGGTGGAAATGGGATTTATTGATAGATAAAATGGCGGTAGTGAAAAAGAAAATTTGTCGTAAAAAAAGTTACCGATCAAACGGGAACTATTACCTCAAAACGAGAGCTCTAGCCCAAAAAAACTCAAAAAACATGAAAAAACACCCCAAAAACAAAAGTGTGTATTCCAAAATGCATTCTCTTTTAGGGTCAAATTTCAACATTTTTTAAAATTGTGCTAAAAACCGAATTTTTTCTTGAAAAAGTATTGAAAAAACACCCTCGAAACAAAAAGTGTTGATGGTGGAATAACCAAAAAAAAATATCGTGTCACAATTTTGACACTTTTTAACAATGGAATTAAAGACAAAATATTAGGACATTGAAAATTTCTAAAATTCTAAAAAATTTGATACATGATGTTAAAGATAAAAACATCATGTCTGAAAGCCTTAAAATTTCCAACAATTTTGACTCCTCATATCTGAAAGCCTTATATCTTGTTAAAGATAAAATATTTTGACTCTAAAAACCCTAAAATTTTAATTGTTTTCAACCATAACATTAAAGATAAAATATCGTAGCGCAAAAAAACCTTAATATTTTGACAAGTTTTAAATCTTAATTTTTTAACATATTTGAACCATGAAATTATGGAAATTTTTATAATTGAATTTTTTTTAAAAATGAACAAGTAAATGAAAGATTTATTATTCCAAGGGTAATTTTCATTTTAAAGGATAAAAATACATCTCTTTCAAATCTTAGCCTAAGACAACTTATCTAATTGCAACCAAAACCTAAAAATCAACCATCAAAACGAAGTGTCCCCTTTTAATGAGGCATAAAAATTTTAAAAGTATCTTATACGAAATGTTAACAATAAATAATATCATGGCAATATCACAGCATAATTTAAAAATTCAATATTAATTTCTAATATTTTTTTACTTTTAATCCAAATATCAACTTTGGTATATTGAATATAACATAAATTATTTTTGTAATTCATTGTTGCACTATAGATATTGTAAAGAGATGAATTCTTCATAATTCAAACATATAATCCAACAAAGATAGAAATGACTCATAACTTCATGTAAGATCATATGGAAGTCAAAATATGTATTTCAAGTTACCATGCAAACATCAATTACATAAAAATGTCTTAGGTATTTATTCAAAATTAGTCATAGGTTCTGGCACACCATCAGAACCTACATCTTCATATGAATGACTAGATGCAGATGAAGATGATCCATATTCTTCTCTTTCATCAACTAGTGCTCCATCTGAGTCAACATGCATGCCCACAATTTCATATTTCAAACGTCTTCTAGATCTACGACTACAATCAGCAGAGTCCCATCTCAACACTATTTGTTCTGGTAGCAATTTCTTCAAAATATTTATGGTCTTCAAGTGAAGAGTTCCTCTCTTTGTCAAATTAAATTCATACACAAGTATGTCAACATCCTCAAATTTTAAGACATCTGTGCACCGACGATTTATATTTGTTCCCTTTCTTTTTCTCTGTCTACCAATTTTTTTTCAACTACCATATATGGCTTGTACACACCATTGAATCGGTGGGTACTTGTGGCATACCAATGTACTTCAACAACTATAATATCTTCATTTTCTTTAATGACCTTTATAACCTTTGGAACCCAGAATGGATAGCCAAGTGGATCTTCATTTGCTAACAATGTTATCATGCAACCCTCCTTAACATCCTACACAAAACCCCTATAAAGGTCTTCCATGGCTTTACATTGAGCACGTGATCTTCTAGAATCAATATAGATTTCTCTTTCCTCTACCTGTGGAGAATTAATAATACCTTGAGACTATTTTTGTTCAACAATGTGTGTTTCCTCATGTTCATTTGGCAGATTTTGTGGCCAAAAAAATGGAGTCTTCAAAATCATATCCTCCATTATTGAACTTGAAATCATATCACTTTGATTATTGAAAAAAGACTCCCACCAAACTAAATCAGCAACATCAAAGTACTCATATATATCTCTAATACATCTTTTAATTTCTTCCAGACATTCAGAATAATTTATATCTCTCTTATGCCTTCGTGCATTATTGAGTTCAACAACTAGCTATAATAACAATACCTTTGATGCAAATATTGGTCGCTCTGGAATGAACTTCAAAAATGCTAAACCTGATGATGGCCCTCATTTTGCAGCATTTGAATACTTCTTGCCCCAATAAGTGTTATCCCACCAATTTTTTTAATAAGAAATTGATGCTGGAATCTAATTTCATTAAGTTGTTCAATGCATTTCTCCTCGCCATGCGATCCCAGAATAAACCTTCGCATGTCAATAGTTTCTTCCAACACATGAAAAAAATGATATGGAATGTATGATTTCTTAATACATTCAATTAATGACGTAAAGATCCCAACACCTTTCCTCCTCAATTTTATTGAACAAACGACTAAAAATTTGATCAATATGGTCATAAGTATGGCCAACAAGAAGGAAACCAACCTTTTTCTTTTTAAAAAATCCCAATTAAACGAGCACGTTTAGATACCCCAAAAGAACTTGTTTTTTTGTTTTCACGGCTTGTGTTGTCTAATTGTACATACAGAACTTCAGGAAGAATACCAGACCAATGAGTAACCACATCATGGATTATATTTATGGTCATATTTTCATCATTATGAATATTTGGCGCTGTGAAGTAAACCCTTGGCAACATCTTCTCATTAAAGACCATACAACCAACTAAGTGAAACTGAATGGAATTTTCCTCTTGTAAATTTTTTGGTGTGCGGACAAAATGTGGCAGAAGTGTTTTCTTTTGGTCCATACCATCAATTATCAAACCCAAATATTTATTTGTATTATCATAACACTTCTTTTGACGTTTATACAATTTTTTTCTTTCACTTGTTTGCTAATTTTGATGCCCTTTAAGTGCTTTAGCAATGGAATTTGCATGTAAAATAAAATAAACCTATGAATAAATATATTTTCATAGTTGATAACTATCCAATTTTTAAAAATAATGTTATCAATGCATACCTCTTTCTGTCCCTTGACATTTCTCTCATTTTTCTTTAAGAGAGCACATGTACAACAAACCCCCATCCTTGTCTTCTTAGGAATACAAAGATTGTTGAATTCGTTCTTCCATAGCCTTGTAAAACATGAATATGTAATAAAATTACCAACTCCTTCAAAACCTTCTACATATTCTTTGTATAAGTTGTATATTTCTCATCTCGAGAAATTATTTGAAATATGTATTGTGTTTTTATTTGGCATACACTCTCCATGCTTTGAAAAGAAGTCTTTCATCCATGACATAGCATTATTTTCTAACGGCCCAACCTCTCGTTTATAACATACTTCTGAATAATATGTGGGATCCTTTTCCAGTCTATCTTGGATTCTTGACAAACAAAAATTACTAATTGAATGCAACATTTTAAAAGCCTTTCTGTAGAGCAATACATTTCCAATATGATAATCATAACCTGTTAGTGTAGATTGCATGCAACCCACTAAATATGAATTTTGGATGTTTTTACTTTTTGACAAATATCTTTTCCTTTTCTCCAAAGCATAGTTGAAATCCATATGTTTGAAGCAATGCTTTCAACAACATTCACTTGAAATCAGATGAACGACATAATTTATGCTTGTGAGATATGTTGTCCTAACCCTTGTATAACTGGGATATTTTAGATTGATATGAAAAGGTCTACTCCTACTCATCGTTAAAATATTTGCAACGACTTCATCATTCCATTATCCTTTGTAGAAGTAGTTTCATCACCATTAGGATTATCCCAACTATCATCATTCTGAACATAGTTAAGAAATTCATCAGCATCATTGCTTGGAAAATATTCATTACCATCCCCACTTGAAGAAAAAATTTCACAAGAATCATCTGTGCTTTTGAAACACTGACTCAGAATAAATTCTTCACCATCTTCATCCATGCTTTAGAAATATTCCCTTGGAGGATTAAATTCTTCATCACCATGAGTTCCTTTGAAACACTCACTTAAATAAAATGCATTATTCAGATCTTTTCCTCTAAAATTATCATTTGCAAGAAACTCTTCATCCTCCCCTTCCTCAATGGTGCTCTCATAATCCTTAAGATTAGGCCTAAGTTGAATCTTTGAATCTCTATTCATTGGAAATTATTCATCCCGTCGCTCACCTTCCTCACTCGTGCTCTCATTATCCTTAGGATTAGCAATAAGTGGATGCTTTGAATCTCTATTTATTGGAAATTCTTCATCCCCCCTTTATGAGTAGTGCTCTCATAATCCTTAGGATTAAGATGAAGTGGAAAATTTGACTCTGGAAATTCTTCATCCCCCCCTTCAACAATGGTGCTCTTATAATCCTTAGCATTAGGATGAAGTGGAAATTTTGACTCTGGAAATTCACCCCCCCCCCACCCTCATCAATGGTTCTCACATAATCCTTAGGATTAGGATGAAGTGGATATTTTTACTATGGAAATTCTTCATTCCCCTCTTCATCAGTGCTACTCGCATAATCCTTAAGATTAGGACGAAGTGGATATTTTGACTCTAGAAATTCTTCATTTCCATATTCATCAATGGTGCTCGCATAATCCTTAGGATTAGGACGAAGTGGATATTTTAACAAGGGAAGTTATTCATTCCCCCCTTCATCAGTTGTGCTTGCATAATCCTTAGGATTATGACAAAGTGGATATTTTGACTCTGGAAATTCTTCAACATGCCCTTCATCACTGGTGCTCTCATAATCCTTAGGATTAAGACTGAATGGAATAACTGACTCTTGATTAACAAAAATTTCTTTTTGTTGTCCTTCATCAATTTTGTTTTCTTCATCCTTAGGATTATGACCCAGTCGAAAATTTGACTCTATATTCATGGTGAACGAACTCCTGTTACATTCATCAATATGAATAGAGTTGTTACATGACGAATATTTTGATGCTGCAAAAAGAAAAACTTCACTATCAGAAGAACCCATGACTTTCAATAAGAAGATGTTGAATGATACAAATGCACTCTCTCCCAATGAAAATATATTACTTAAAGACTGAAATTTTCCCTCTAAATTCCCCCCCAAAAATTATCGCTAAAACTTTTCCCTCCAATGTTTCCCTCCAAAAATTTTCACTAAAAAATTTCCCCCTAAAATTTTCGTCTGAAATATTTCCCTCCAAAATATTCGTTTAAAATGTATTTCAAAAAAATTTACTAAACTGTTGATCTTTAAATATTTCACCCTACTTTCTATTCAAAATATTCCTTTCATGCATTCCTTCCAAATTAAAATAAAAATTTTATTTAAAAGATTTAACATTTACTGCGTATCCAAATTAATTTTTAAAATTTATGTTTTATTTTTTGGTCAACATTGAACAAAAGTTAATATAAACCTATAATATTAACTACATATTAATTTTCTTAATTTTAATTTTAATCCACATTCGCGAAATGCTAAAGCAATCGCACAATCTTTGCTATATAATAACAATCATTGTTTCTATTCTTCAAATCATATCAAGTCTTCCGGGTTTTGTTGGAGCAATTTTGTGAAGGCGATGTGTTGGCATTGATAACACATTGAACGAGAGTTTTTCGCATTTGAAAGGTTAGTTTTCCTTCTATTTGACCATTTAAAGATGAATTTGGGGAGAATATATTTTTTTATGGTTTTTATGTTCCAAGGCCTTTTTTTTTTATAGTGAAGAAAATGGGAAAAAAAATCAAATTTGTAGGGTATTTAGGACAAAAATTTAGAAAAAAAATATTTTTTAGGGTTTCTCGGTTCCTCCACGAAACAAAAAACCAAAAAACAACCATGCAATTCACAGCGCCGCCCGACCGGCCTCCGGTCCCTGACGGGCGTGAATTTTTTTTTCTTTTTTAATTAAAAAAAAAAATTAACAATTTAATAATAAAAATAAATAAATTATTTTATTTATTTTATATTACAAAATGTTTAAAATTGAATTTTATTTTTTTATTTTATTTTTTTAATTGTTTTTTAAAAAATTAATATTAACAAATGTTTAAAATTAAATTTATTTTTTTTCAATTGATTTAAAAAAAAAATACTATTAAAACAAAATTAAAATTAAATTATTATTTTTTAAGTTATTAAAAAAAATTGTTATATATATATATAATTTATTTTTATCAGGTAGATGGAATCAAAGAAGATTTATGTGAATGTTTATGGACCAAGAGAAGCAACTGTCAAATCTAAAGTTGCAGTTGGACGCACTATGGATATTGTTGGGTGCATTAATAATATTGATGGACACACTATGAAAATTATTGAACACACAAAAATTGACAAATGTAACAAAAGTCAAGCAAGTGGCCCATCAAGTACATTCAAGTTTTTTTTATGAATGGAAGAAAGCATAGGAAATAAATAAAATAGATTTTTCATGGTATCTTGAAGACAATAAAATCGATGATGGTATACATATCTTTCTGTTTTGTGGTATGATTCACTTAAGTGAATCATATGAGGTGATGGGTAGAGTACAAGCCATATGCTTGGTGTCGAAAACAAACACTATATATGTTCTTGCAAGAATGGCTAATAAACGTGAAAATGTTAGATATCATCTATCAAAGGTCAAGTATGACACAAATGAAACATCTACAAATTTGTGTTCAAAAATCATAAGCGACATTGCAAATAACATTGTAAATATGCTTATTTATATTTGTGTTATGCATTATTGTAAGGATCATTCAATTTTTTATAAATTATTGATCATTGACATATTTTATTTTGTTTCATAGGATTTTGTTGAGCGTCTTTCAAACATGAATGAGGGTATTTATTATCTGGAGCCAAATGTTATGACTATGATCAAGACTTTCCACGTAGAGATAGAAGAAGTGTTACACAGGAACTTGTCACCATCCCTACAATCCCTCGCCTCGCATATTGGAGGGTCTTTCCCATGACCTGTGAGCAGTGTCATACTCTGCAAATAATTTCTTTTCATCCTTCTGCATAAGGATATGATTTCTCCTGTTGAACATTTCCTCAGAAAGAACCCAAAAACCCATGTTTTGGCATTAGCGCAGGTAGCCAGTTCATCCCTTGTGCCAATGGGGAAAATATACACTATAGGTCACGCTAGCTGGTGCTCTGTCCCTGTGTTGTACCCACGCCAACCTATTTTGGAATGTTTTTTAACAAATTGGAGGTGGAAGTTTCCTTTAACCACCTCGGGAATGACCAATGCAAAGTAGTTTTAAACCCTGGTCAAGCCTGAGATCTCTTCCCCTTTGGAAATAGTGAACATTCTTCTAAGATGGGACTCCCCCATGATTATAGGGATCCTAGCTTCTCCTTCTCCCTCTATATAAACAATCCTTCTCCCTTTACACAAACTAGTGGCATTGGCGAACATATAGCCGAAAGTTGAACTTGGAGAAGAGATATTATAGCTCAGTAATCACTATAGAGAAGGTCGAACCAAGGAGGATCCCGTAGAGAGAGTCTCGTCTGAATTCCAGACGATCTTTGTGAGACGTGCTCCGCTAGAACCCTGCTGGAGGAGATCGCAACGTCGAAGCCTGGTTGTACTCTTCCTTCTTTAATTTAATATACTCGACTATGATATTGATTCCATCTCTGCGTTATGTTTATTTGACGCATGTGATTTAGTCTTCTTTGACTGACTGATAGTTAGGAATGCGAAATAGTATGTTGTGTATCGTCTTCGTTTCTTGTGTATGTGCAGGTATCCGGGCGTGAGAACGAGCAGATCGTGATCTGTCGAATCAGGAGCGGGAGGCAGCTATTCTTCCGGACAACACAATAGTGCAAGACCTAAGGTAGGTGATCTGCCAAGTCTTTGTCCATTCTTAGCTAGGAATTGATGTCATAGCATGTCTCGTTTGTGGCTAGACCCACTCTAGGGCTAGTGGTATCGCCTCTGTTTGCAGAGGGGATTTACCTCACCAAAAAATTGGCGAATCTGCTAGGGGACAGTGCGAGTTTGTATTTTGTCTACTAGATCTTCTTCTTGGTCTTTGCTTGTTTAGCTTGCCTTTCTGGATTTTTTTGTTGAGTCTTAGGCCCCTGTTCAGCCCCAAAGGATCAGTTTTGACCTTTGTTTTACTAAATTTTCATATTTTAAAGGGTGGCTTGATTGGCCCGGCCTCCAACCTGACAGTCGCGCCCACTGGCGTGAGTTTCCAGTTTATCACCCACGCCATCCCCTGTCTGGCGTGGATTACAGCCAGACAGTCGCACTAAAACTGTAGGTGCTAGGGTTTTCCTTGTTTTGGGATTTTTGGTCCATCCTGGTGTCTCTGGGTGTTTTCTTCACTTGTTTTGAGTGCTTTGGGTTTGTTTGTGACTGTGATCAGCCTTCTCCCTTCAATTGTTTGTCATTTCTTTCAGCATCCTAGCTTTAGGGCTTTTAGTGCTTTGGTATGTTGAGCCTCCTGTTGGAGTTTAGGTCTCTTGTTTCGCGGTCACCTTCATTATTTTCTTGATTGCATTCAACCCCCTGGATCCATTTTGAGTGGTTTCTTTTGGTGAAATGAGCCTTGAGTGATTCTTGTCTCTTTCATTTAGTCTTGCTTCCTATCACTCCAAGCATAGCTCACATTGCTTGTATGGGTCTGTTTTGACATCTTTTTTCTATTTAAGAGATTGTCACATTGGTTTGAGTTCTTGTCTTGTTTGCTTTTGAGTTGTTTGAGTTGCTTTGTTTCGAATCTTGCATTGGCATTCTCGAACTAATGTGAAGATTCGGTTTTCATGTTATTTAGTGCACTGTTTTCTCTATTACATTGGAAAAATCAAAAAAATATATTATGCTTGCATTCTTGTTTGCATTGTAGAATTGAAAAATATTTTTCATAACTAGTATTCGGCATTCTAGGAAAAAAATTTCATTCTCATTAGTTTGCATCAGGTTCCATAGTGAATACTTCTGTGTGCTTTCATAGTTTTCTATCGCTTGAAACTCTGAACCTTCTCGTAGATAGCTCTTCATTGAACGAAATGGTATTTCATGGCATGTAGCTTGCATTCAGGGATTTGTGAAATTCAACATTCGGTAGGACCTTGGAATTGAAACATATAGACAAGATCAACTTAAAATTTATTCAATTAACCTAAGGCAACATTGAAACTTAACGAAACATTTAGTGGTCTAAGTTAGAGACGTGTTCCAGCGTATTTAAGCCTAGCAGCTGTCGCTCGCCATCTAGCTTCAAACAGTGCTAGTACGGACTTACGCTCCCTATACCGTCGAGTATATAAAGGGAGACCCTTATCCGTAGGAAGTCGAGTCTACCGCCTTGTAACCATGATACACCGAACACAACATTCAGGGAGACTACCTGCACGTACGTCAATTCCTTGGTTGATTCTTCTTTCATTTTATAACCAAGGTGTATATGGAAGTTCACGGGAACCTGGTACACCCTTTTACCTAGACTACCTAAGAAGTCACTTTTTATCTTTACTGATTCCATAAAATTTGAAAAGATCATCAAGCACTTGTCCTTTCGAGCTCGTTTAAAACCGAAAGAGACTAGAGTCATCTTTGACTATTTCTTGACTCTTAAAACATGAAATATCAAACTTTTGTTTCAATGTGGTAAAATAAACTACCTACGATTACACGCCCATTAAAGATTTATTACTTGGCATGTATTTTTTTTGCCTTGGTTTTGATCCAAGTGTCTTCATTTTCGATCTTTTTCCCTTTTCTGGTGTGCTACGGTCATAGTGGCAGAACCATTAGTTTCATTTACTGATAGTCCTTCCTTGGACGATTCATCCGAAACTTCACAGATCTCCAGGTCTGCTAAGCTTCAACAGCCCGTAATCCCTTCTGAGTATCCCTTTGGGGAACTAGTTGAGTTCCATTGGCCTCTTTCAAACGCTTGGTTTGGATTTGGGGTTGGGGAAAATTTCCCCCCTCTTACATCGGGATCACCCTTTTTGGCTGCTATCATACCTTCTAGCCCCTGTACTCTTTTGCAAGATCTTACGGTGGATTCAGACATGGATTCATCTGGTCCTAGTGGCAGTGAGGGCATTCCAGTTTCCGATGAAAAATACCATCTCTTCCGAGAAGACATCCAAATAGAACCTGCTCAATCTTCACCATCGATGTCTCTTCCAGCCGGATATAGGTCTTTGAGTCAGATTATGGCCGGTATTGCCTCCATGGCAACATCTACTCCATCAAGGGGTCTGGTTCTTCCATCCTTAGGCATGTCGCCGACGACACCTGTCTCATCATCGATGCCTTTTGTTACATCTGTTCCCACTAGGCCCACTGTCTGTGTGGCTACTTCGGCACCAATTTTCATTGCATAGTCGTCAGGAGTTTCAACTCCGGTAGAAACTTTGATTACCGTGGCAATCCCTGACGACCTTTCGTTTGAGGAGTATCGGCTGGTTGTTCAATAGCAGCACTCCCAAACTTATCAATCCCCTCAGGATCCTTATAGGTCTTATTTTTCTCATTATGGAGCAGACGATACTCTGGTTTATTCACTTTTGTTTCAGTATGAGGAGCAAGGGAACCCCATTTACTTCCTTGCTCCTGAGGCTTATCAGTTTCTTTCTGGCGTTATGCACCCCTCTAACCAACAAGGACAACCCTTTCAGGGACAACCTTTGGTTCAACAGGGGTATGCTCATGACCCACAAGGACAACCCTTTTAGGGACAACCTTTAGTTCAACAAGGGAATGCATACGACCCACAAGGATAACCCTTATAGGGACAACCTTCGGTCCAGCAAGGATTGTTTTACCGCCCACAAGGGCAGCTTTACAATCCTCAAGGTCAGCCTTTTCTAGCTCAGCCTGTGATTCAACTAGGGCAACCTCAAGGACCAACTGGGTAGCCGGTGTATCAACCCGGACCTTCATACGGTCATGGGGGTAGATTCATTCATCTCAACCTTTGGTGCAACCTCAACAACCTTATCTTCTGATTGGTCCAAATGTTGCACAGCCAGGGCCATCCTATGGTCCCGCTCCAGGTCAACCTGTTTATCAGGCACAACCTGGCCCTCAGTAGCCATCTAGCCAACCCGTTCAACCGAGGCAACCTGGTGGCCCACATCAGCCAGGCCAACCTGCATAACCTATTCACCCTGCTCAGCCACCGCCCTACTCTATGCTGCAACCAAATCAACTGCTCGCCCGATGTATCAAGCTCAGTAGGGCCCCACTTATCAGTAGCTTGTTTGAACCCAAGACGATTATTTTCCTTAAGGTAAATATTGACCAGTTTACAACCCGTCTCAAGGTCCTACTTATCACCCTCAACCACCAGGCTATACTTATACTTCGCAGCAAAATCCGTATGCTACTCAATCGGGCCCACATATACTCAGAATCAGTATCCTGGTTTTCAACCCTCGTATCCTGGTCCTCAGCCGCCATATCAACCAAATTATCTGGCTTATACCCCTTATGGTCAGAATCCTATGGGACAAAACCAATGGGGGCAGAGTTATACTCAACTTGGATGGAGTATGGGTACGGGTCCTTATCGAGGACCTGCTATGTTGTTTAATCCTCAATTACCTTTCCTTGCTACGTTGGAATTACTGGATGTGTCCAAATTGACAAATGATCCCATTCTTCATAATCCATATTCGCCTCCGGTCTCGATGAAGGCTCCTGGTGATTGTCCAAAGTTTGAGGGCAAGTCTGGAGAAGACCCCCAAGCTCATGTCATGACATACCATTTGTGGTGTTTGTTGGAGTTCCCATGTTTTGGCCAGGTTGACAAGACCAAAAGATGAGACAACATAGAACCACTTTCAGACCTAGGATCTAGCCCTCCTTAGGTCCAGAGAGGGATCTCTCTATGATTTCAAAGGTGTTTGTCTTTGAAGCTCTAAGTTATTGATTTTAGGCTATTTATAGGCTCAGGGTCGTTTGTTTGATGGTTTGTGTTTGGTTGTTGGGAATCAGGAAGGGAAGGTCAATCATAAGATAAGGATGAGCATAGAGGGAATTAGGCTAAGACAGATAACCCAAGGAACATCAAGGCCATTGGGAAATGGAGTCAAGAAAGGATTTACTTGTGTTCAATGTGCAAGCTTTCAGTTGGGCTAGTCATCTAGAGCGTTTGGATCTTAAAGATGATATTTGGAATGGGACATTAAGGACTGAAAATGAAAGGAGAAGAACCATCCAATTCTGTCTATAGATCAGGTCAGAGGTCATTTAACTCCAGACCTACTTGGAAAAAATCAGAGGCAAAACAAGGGATCTTAGAGAGGCTTAATGGGATGGAAAGATCCTAGTGAGGCAGAGACGGGGTTCTAGACCTCCCAGTGTTCTCAACTCATCCAACTAAATCCTAACAAGAACATCTAAACATAGATTTCATTAATTCATACATCAGAGAGCAGGCAATAACATCCACTACACTGGTTAAATCAATTGAAATCAACATTCAGATACACATGTAGGCAGAAAACATAAAAGGTTGGGAGAGCAGCAACATAAGGTACCTATCAAGGGTAAATCTTATGCCAAACTTCTGATGTGAGCCAGTAGAAATGGAATGAAATGAAATCAGACACAGAGATAAGAAAACATCACCAGCTGCTTTAGATCAGGATCCAAAGAAACATGCTTGTCATATTAAAAACAACACCAATCAGGTACATCATATCCCATAGCTTGAACATTCAGTCTGAATACATCATATCTCAGCCTATCTTACAATATTACACAGAGAACTTGTCTCTAGAGGGAAATACTTGCGTTCACTGATATCTCATCAACAACCAACAACAACTTTCCTTCTGTGCTTTATAGCAGAGGATGAACAGAAGATCGACTGAGATGGTAGGTGAATACTAAGTGTAATATTAAATACAAAAATGAATGCAGGGCCGAGACCCATTCTGTTTAAATGCTGAGTATTTAATTCCTGTCACCTCTTCATGCAGGGGTAATCTTCTTCAGATATGATCTTGACATCTTTTGGTTGTAGTAATCCTGGTGCTTTGAACGAAAATGAAATAAACTACTAAGAGGTCTGTCATATAAATGCTCGAGCGGTTTTGAACTGTTGTTAGGGTGGAAATTCCTTCAGGGACATTGTGCATAATAAAAGCTATATGGACGACCTGTACTTGATGAAGAAAGACATTCCGCTGATGAATGAACCCTGATGTTACCTTTTGCTTGTGCTCAGGACCTTTTGATCGATCCTCGGGGTCTTCAAACTGGTGCTTTGCCTTCTAAACCACTGATTTAAGGCTCAAGATCTTCATTAGCGTGCCTTAACCTCCTTTGCTTTGTACTTGGAACACTTTGCCGCTCTATTTCTGCTTCTGACAGGTTAGCTCAGGTTTTAAAGGCGCTGGGAGATTTTCTACAGAGTTTAAACCCTGTTCCTTTTAATGCACGTCTAGTCTTTACCCTCCCAGGTCGCTTTTCATAAATTAGTTGCTGCAACTGATCTTCTTTAGATTTCGCGGTCCTTGCAGCAGAGCTGCGCACCATGGCGGACATTAGTTCTTAATAACCCTGCAAAATACACAAACAAGTTAAGGAAACCATGAATGGGGTGGCAGATGATGCGGAGGCAGAGAAAAGGTCGTGCAGACGGCGACATGGTGGAGAGGGATGCAGAGGAACAACGGAGATCCGCTCTGGTGGAGATGGTGGTCTACAGAACGAACGAATGAAAATCCTTAAAAAACATGAAACCGAAACAATATATGTGATGGAATGGTCTGGCGTACGATGAACCCACATGGAGGTGACGTGGTGAGCGGACCCCGGGGGGGGGGGAGGTCAACGGAAGGCAAACAGATCTTAACCGTTGATCGGGACGGAGATCAACGGCGGCATACGGGACATGTCATGGGTTAAGCGACGTGCAACTCTGGCAAACAACGGCCGTTGGATGAGGCGCGCAAGATCTGACGGCTTGTATTCATTTACTACGTGACTCTGGTCGAAAGATAATGCGCGGGAAGACAGTGGTTTTGCCATCGTACAGGGGACACGCAGCGGACGGCTAGTGGAATCATTGGGAAATGGGGGAAAACCGCCACCCGCCCAAAGGCGGTGCGAAATAAACAGGCGGTTTTTAATAGTGTGCGGGGACGGGAGTGGGGACCACTGATTGGGTGAACTCCGCACCGTCGGATCATACGTGAAATGGACGGCGATGGCCCGGCATAGGAAATGAATGGGAAACATGTTGAACTGTGGATTAAATGGTGGCCATCCAATTGAACAAGATTGACGGATGGAAATTCACCCGAAAAACCCATGGGACTAGCGCCTTCGGGGTTAATGCTTTGGTCATGGTGCTGGGTCGCATGGAAGGACAGGGTGCGGGGGGCTTAGCGGGAAAGGGGCTAGGGCCCAAAGTCGTGAAATATATCATTTTAACTCATTTTTAATGCACTTTTAGGCCCGAGGAGGGCAACGATAGGGAGGTAGAGTGGAATTTGGGAAAACAAAGGGTGTGGGGATTTTAGAGGGGATTTAGGGGGTTAATGGGGAAAATAAAAGGGGAGAAAAGGACATTTTTCAGGGGTGCAAAGGGGGAACAGTAAGCCTTTTAGGAATGGATCAGAAGATTGGATTTGTATTAGGCATAGAACTCAGAGACTTCAAGGAGGATGGGTTTTCAGGGGAAAGGCACCCCTTGAAGGCTCCACAATAATCTAGCCCCCAGCTTGCTTGTCAAGAATTTCATAGGGCGGCTAACAGTGGCTCCACATGGGGATGGCTTCTTCTTGAAGGAGTCAAGAAACTAGAAATGATATTTGGAGTAGGCCAGATGCATGCTTCTTGGCACATCCCTTTTTTTCTTCAATTTTTAGCTGCCACAATATGATAGAAACATCAACAGAAAACATTTTCCCAATCAAATCTACCTACCCGAACTACAGTCCTAGCATTTTTTCTTCTTCAGGGTGCATTTGAGCTAGCAGACCCTTTACATTTTATTCTCAAGACAAGAAACAACCTATTCTAAATCTACCCTTATTGCTACATGAGACCAGATTAGACAGTTGGCCTCATATGCTTCTCTACCTAATCTAACATTTGCTAGGATTAAACTGTCAAACAGATTTCCTCTCCTACATTCTAAGACAGGAAATTGAAAAACAACCAAGCCAGGATTAAACTGTCTGACTTGCTGTGGAGTGAAGTCTTGTGGAAAACTAAAAACAAAACTGTGGAGGCATGAAATCTGCAGTTTTGAAACATCCTTCTTTCTCTGTGACTCAGGTTTTGAGCATATTAGAGTCACTTCTTCTCTTCATTTCAGCTCTGGTTTTAAACATGTTAGAGCTAATTTTTCCTTTCCTTTGCTGATCCAGGTTTTGAGCGTATTAGGACCAGCTATTCTGCTTCCTTTGGCTCAGATTTTGATCACGTTTGAGCCACTTTTTTCTTTCGGAGGTTCAAGTTTTGAGCATTTCTGAACCTCTCTTTTTGTGTTTTTTGAAAAAATTTTCTCTGTTTTCTTGAAAGTAAAGCTGCAATGGTATGTACAATGGAAATGGAACTGGAAATGAAAATTAGCAGAAGTAGCATTTGAGCATCCTGCCATTGACAGGACCCCCAAACAGCTCTGTACCATCAAGTTCTTGCAAGAAAAATGCATTAGGACCCACAGTGGCTTGGATGAGGTATGGACCTTGCCACAAGCTGTCAAAATTTCCATGTTTACCTTTGTCCTCTCTTCTTAAGTCCCACTTTAGAACTTTGTCACCAATTTTGAAAACTGCAGATTTGGTTCTTTTGTCAAACAGCCTTCTAATGTTCTCCTGGACTTTGACAGCTCTGCTATAGACCTCCTCCCTTGTTTGCTGCAGATGGATAGTTTCATTGATTCTTCTCACCATATTGTTTTCCTCTGTCTGAATCTCTTGGGAAAGCTTAATCACTGGTACCCCAAGGCTAGTAGGAAAAACTGCTTCTGTTCCATAAACCAGCTGGAATGGGGACATGCCAATAGATTTCTTTGTGGTGAGCCTGTCAGCCCACAAAGCATGTACCAAATTTTTATGCCATGACTTTTTGTTCTCTTCCAGCAGCTTCTTAATGATTGTGACCAGGATTTTATTTGATGATTCATCTAAGCCATTACCCTGGGGGTAATAGGCAGTTGAATGACCAAGTGCTATTCTGTACCTGTGACAGAAATCAACCATTTTCTTGGATCCGAAAGCAGAAGCATTGTCGGTGATTATTTTTCTAGGACAGCCAAACCGAGATAGGATGAAGTCTTCTAAGAACTTAATGATGACAGAATCAGTGGCATTCCTAGTGGGTATGGCTTCTATCCATTTATTGAAGTAATCTGTAGCGGTTAGGATCCATTTATGTCGTCTTGAGGAGGCAAGGTGAATTTCTCCTATAAATTCTAGGCCCCATTGCATGAAGGGACCTTCTATGGTGATAGGTTGTAAAGGGAGGGGGAAAAGCTTTCTTCTGCCTTCGAAGATTTGACATTTGTGGCAGGAAGTTACCATTTTATGGACATCATTAAAAAGAGTGGGCCAGTAATATCTAGCCCTGAGTATCTTGTTTGCAGTGGCTTTCCAACTCAGGTGGCCTCCGCACTCCCCATCATGGAATTCTTGTTTGATTTTTTCAGCTTCAGTTTCAGACAAGCATTTCAGCAATAGGCCATTTGGATTTTTCCAGTATAGGTTCTCATTCAAAATGCAGTAGTTTCTAGCTTTGAGTTTTATGAATCTGGCCTTATTTTTGGACAGTTCTGGAGGGGCATTGAGATTGGTGAGCACGTAAAGGACATCGGAATACCAAGGAGAGTTCTGAAACTTCTCCTCAACAGTTGGGTGGGGTAATCCTTCCTACTCATCTAGGGAATTTATCATGTTAATGTCAAGGGCCTGCAGATTAGATTCAGTCATTAATTGGGCCAGGCCTTGACCTTTGATCAGCTTGGTGGGTTTTCTTTCAAGGTCATATTCCAAGATTGTAGCAATCCATTTTCCCCTTTTCCCATCAGGATCTTGGGACAAGATATCTTTGACCACTATATTTGGGACATAGGCTATGGTGTGAGAATGCAGAATGTACACCCTAAAGTATTTTAAGGCCTTTACCAAGGCATAGGCCTGTTTTTCCATAATTTTGTACTTTAAGGGAGCATCTCTTAAGGCTTTGTTGAAGAAGGCGATCGGCTGTTCATTTCCTTCCATGTTTTTCTGCAGCAAGACTACAGCTATCGTATGTTCAGAGGCAAAGGAAAAGATCAGAAAATATTTTGAGAAGTCTGGGTTGATAAGTACAGGAGCTTGAGTGAGTGCAAGTTTTACTGACTCAAAATATTTCTTGGCTTCAACAATCCACTTAATTCCTGCATCTTTCTTTAGCATGTTGGTCATTTTCCTAAGATGCTCAGCAAGATTGGGGATAAATCTCCTGAGTAAATTGATCTTCCCAATGAAGGACTGTAACTCCTTAACGTTTCTTGGATGTGTGATTTGAAGTATTCCCTCAACCCTTTGAGGGTTTATCCTAATCCCTTTCTCAGATATAATGTGGCCAAGAATTTTACCTTCTTGCAGCCCAAAAACAGTTTTCTTAGGATTTAAGGATAGACCGTACCTTCTACATTTTTCAAAAACCTTTCTTAGATGTCTCATATGTTCTTCTTCAATTTTGGAAAAGACAGTCAAGTCATCCAAGTAGATAACTATGAAGTGTCCTATCTCATCTGAGAAATCTATATCCATTTCTCTCTGGAAGGTAGCTCCAGCATTGATCAGTCCAAAGGGAATTTTCACGTACATGAAGGTGCCCCAAGGAGTGGTAAAAGTTGTTTTGATTTGATCTTCTGGGAGTACCAGAACTTGATTATACCCTGAAAAACCATCAAGCAGGGAGAGTCTCTTAGAGCCCACTACCTTTTGTAAGATATGTTCCATTCTGCGCAAAGGGTAGTTGTCTTTCAGGGAGGCTCTGTTGAGCTTTCTAAAGTCTATGCATAGTCTGATCTCCCCTGTTTTCTTCCTTACAGCCATTAATTTTGACACCCAATCAGAAAACCTTATAGGGACTATAATGCCTGCCTCATACATCTTTTTGATCTCCTTCTCTACTGCAGGAAATTGCTTTGGATTGATTCTGCGGAGTTTTTGTTTGAAAGGCTTCTGATTTTCCTTCAAGGGTATCTTGTGTTGTATGATGTTGGTGTCATAGGCCTTTAAGTCCTCATAACTCCATGCAAACACATCTATGAATTCCTTAAAAAGGTCAATGTATTTCTTCTTCATGTTTGCGGGTATAGACTTAGCCAGCTTGATCATCTTGGGTCTATCTTCAGTGCCTATGTTTCATTATTCAACATCTGATTCTGCATGTTCTATAGGGGGCCTTTTTTATACGTCATCAAAGTCAAAAAGGTCCTCTAGGGGTGCCAGGCCTCTGGGTATGTTCTTATCTTTGGCCTGCAACACCTCCATTTCCTCATTTTCTGCGTTTTCACATTTTTCGGTTGTGTTTCCAGTTTCCTCGGAAAAGGTGTTTATTTCTATGTTACAGGGTGTTTCTTGTTCATCTAGGGGATCCTCACTTGGGCAGTTGTCATCAGATTTTGAGTCCGAATCAGAAAATTCAAACTCATTCCTGCCCACTAGGAAATCTTTGATCTGTTCATCTCCTTCAAAGACCTGCCAATATTTTTCATTGTCTGGCACTGCAGGTCTGAACTTGGTTTGAATGATGATTTGTTGGTCAGGAGGAGTTTTAGGATATGCACTAGCCAGGCAAGCTAATCCATCAGCGATAACGTTTTGACTCCTGGGCACAAATACCAACTTATATTCAACAAAGGTTTTCAATAAATCTATTGCATCATTCATGTATGCTCTTAATCGAGGATGTTTTGCTCTGTATTCACCATTCACTTGCTTGATGACTAACTCAGAGTCTCCTCTCACAGTTATCCTATGGGCTCCTAATTTTTTCAATAGGTTCAGACCCAGGATGAGAGCCTCATATTCTGCAATATTATTTGTAGATTTGAAGTGCAGATTGATAGCGTGGCTCTCTGCATGGTCATTTTCTGTGTTACGTAGCCACACCCCTGCTCCAGCAGTTTGCCTAGTACAGGACCCATCGAAATTCATTTCCCACAGGGGCTCGTCATTACGTTGCGTTGGGGAGTCTGTACTAGGTTGTGGGTTTCCCTGTTCTTCACGTGGTGTGTTAGTTTGAAGGGTGTGACTAATAGGCTGACTGCATTGTGTTGCTGGTTCACTCTGAGTTTCGTTTTCATGGTCCTACCCATGGTCTTCTTCATCGCACTCTTCTAAGATAGCCATTATGCTAAAGTCCATGGGCTCTATGTTATCGTTCGTATTTTTGCATTCAGATTCTGGCTCTCCTAAAGATTGGTTGTTGTAAAGAATGAAAGAATCTAGGTCTGTGTGCACAGAGTATAATGGTGAATTTTCAGGTTTCTCGGGGCTACTGACTAGGAATTTCATTTGGGACTCTCTATACAGTCTTCTCAGTTGGCCAAATAGAGGGATAGTGGCATATGAGCCATCCATCTGCATTGTTCCTTGCAGTTTGGCTCCCCATGATCTGGATAGCATCATGCCATACTTGGGTGGCACATCTGCTACCACCACATCCATGACCATACACTTGGCAGGAATCTGGGTCAAGCTCACACATAAGTCTTTGATTAGGCCTAGGAATTTTACTCTGCTAGAGTCAAATGAATATAAATCTTTGTAGGGTCGTGTTATCTCTAGGCCTAGCTTTTCCATCACTACCTTAGGCATTAAATTGTGTGATGCTCCAGAATCATGCATGGCATTGTGGAGTATTTTGTCATGAATGTTGAGACTGATATAAAAATGTGGAACTACCCCTTCTTGGAACTTTCCCTCAATATTTGGACCAAACAGGAGGGCAGGTTGGTCATCATTCAAATTTAAAGTATCATTGTTTTCCCCCATATTCAAGGCTTTCAAAATTTGGCCTTTATATACATTCTGAGTGGCCAGTTCAGATAAGGGTACAGAGATTTTGATTTTTGCAATCTCACTCTCTAAATTGAAAGTGGACTGACCCTTGGAAATGGTTAACTCAGTTTTATTAGCCACTGCCTTAGTGGCTGAATCCGCTTGTGATTTCTCACTATGTACAGGGTTAGGAATCGTTTTATCAGGAGCACTAACTGTTTTGCTAGTGCTGCTGGTCGGTTGGCTTTTTTTTTCAGTGTCTTGGTTGTCTTTTTCCTCATTTTTTCCAGAACTTTCAGCTGCTAATTTGTTATTTGCAGCAGATGATTTAGAAGTTTTATCAGGTCTTTTCTTGATAGTTACCTCAGGAGTCTTTGTTTTGGGATTTTCTTGGTTCTTTTTGCTCCTAAGTTCATATTGTTCTCTGACCTGTAACATGGCACTCTCAAATCCTAATCTGTAATCCTCAGTTTCTAACCATTCCTCATCCCAGTATGAAGGTGAGGTATGTTCTTCCTCTGAATCATAGTTAAGGACTAAGTCCTCTATTTCAAACATGTTTATTCCACTCCCTTCAGACTCTTCAATGATTCCCTCGTCTTCATCTAAAATTTTTTCTTGAAATGGGGGAACAATTTGTTGATCTGACTCTCTCTGTCTATTGGGAGCAGCATTGTTTCTTCTAATGTTCTGGTTATGGTTTTGGTTTCTATTTTGGACAACCATCCTTTTTATCATTTGTTGTAGCGCTTCCACGTTCTTAGATAGTTTGTCATATTTGGGATCAGATGTGGAAGCTACATTTTCATCCCTATAGGTTACCCTTTTCTCAGCTTTTAATCTTGCCCTTTTTTCCATCAAGTTTGCTTCTATGGTTATGGCTCCTTTCTGCATGTCTTCTAATGTGTTATACTCTTTATCTCTGAGCTCATAGGCCATGTCATCATCAAACCCATCTGGATATTTAGCCAGGGCCATACCTTGAGGAGGTTTCATGTGTGGAGGGAGAGCATTGTAAATGCTGTTGAATCTAGTGGTTTACTCATGGACACTCTCTCCTACGTTCCTCTTAAGGGACATGTAGTCCTCTAGGAGCTGGAAAGGGTTTGATTTAACCTCCCATTTGTCTACGAAGTTCCGATATAACACGGGGAGATCTTGGATACTGCCAGAAGGTAAACCTTTAAACCATTTCTTAACCTCACCCCCTAAGCTTTGGGCAAAGATTCTCATTTTGATTGTTTCATCATCAACTTCCATATAATCAAAAGAATCCTCCATTTTATCTACATGTTGCTGAGCTGTGATGGATTCTTTGGCAGTGAAGTGTGGGATTTTTGACTGATAATCATTTGGCAAGGGTAACAAGGGCTGTGGTAAAACTAAGGGTGTGTACCAAGCTGCCATGATAATGTTTTGATGAGGGATAGGGTTGGCTTGAGCAGCTGGAATATGGATGATAGGTATATGAGAACCCACAGAAGTCTGCTGAGCAGATCTAGGGTGGGAGACCCCCAAGTTTTGAATAAAGTGAGTATCAGGAGGTGTAGATGGAGGGGTCCCTCTGTCCCTAGTGTGTTGACCACTATGAGATGGTGAACTGTGAAGCTCAAGGTCTTGTTGATCTAGCTGATCAAGTGACCTAGTCCTTGGTAGTCTATTGGGTATGTCTAGGTCATGAAGGAAATGTGATAGAGCTGCTAGGTCTTCTGGTGTAGAATTAGCTCTGTGAATGTGGCTGGAAATAGTTGGTCTTTTAGGTGTAGGAGCTCCCTTGAGGATACTCTCCAGATTGTCAACTATTTCAGGTGGGTCAGGATTGGGATAAGCTCTTGTGTGAATGGTTCTGAAAGCCAGAATGTTGTTTCTTAGCCAAGAAGCTTAACCCTACTCGTTACTTCTTCTGTGGTTGATATTGTCTCAAAGGATGGTCTCCCAGTGGAGTCTATGTGAAACCAAGATAATCAACAGGCCTACTGATCACCAGTGGAGTATTTTCGTTTAGGAACAATGGAGTCACCAGGTGGAGGGTTTTAGGGTGTATCTAAGGGGTCGCACTGTCCACCACAGTGCTCCGGCAATATCACCTTTCAGGAATCTCCTAAAAAACAGCAAACTCCAACCAGAGATTGACTGGGAGGGCTTTTACGAGATATGTCACCTTCGAAGAGGGTGAGATCTGGAGGCTACCTGGCCCTTTCCAGGCTCTGTCTAAGAGTGCGGTGGATATGTCAATAATGGAGGCCGATTCAAGAAAGGGGTGACCCACTGTCAACCTATCCAGAGTTCTGAGTTTCTGAGTCTCTAAGAATGTTAAAAGTGAAATGCACTCAGAATTTCCCAAACGGAGTTGCCATTATGTTGGAGTTCCCATGTTTTGGCCAGGTTGACAAGACCAAAAGATGAGACAACATAGAACCACTTTCAGACCTAGGATCTAGCCCTCCTTAGGTTCAGATAGGGATCTCTCTATGATTTCAAAGATGTTTGTCTTTGAAGCTCTAAGTTATTGATGTTAGGCTAGTTATAGGCTCAGGGTCGTTTGTTTGATGGTTTGTGTTTGGTTGTTGGGAATCAGGAAGGGAAGGTCCATCATAATACAAGGATGAGCATAGAGGGAATTAGGCTAAGAAAGATAACCCAAGGAACATCAAGGCCATTGGGCAATGGAGTCAAGAAAGGATTTACTTGTGTTCAATGTGCAAGCTTTCAGTTGGGCTAGTCATCTAGAGCATTTGGATCTTAAAGATGATATTTGGAATGGGACATTAAGGACTGAAAATTAAAGGAGAAGAACCATCCAATTCTGTCTATAGATCAGGTCAGAGGTCATTTAACTCCAGACCTGCTTGGAAAAAATCAGAGGCAAAACAAGGGATCTTAGAGAGGCTAAATGGGATGGAAAGATCCTAGTGAGGCAGAGACGGGGTTCTAGACCTCCCAGTGTTCTCAACTCATCCAACTAAATCCTAACAAGAACATCTAAACATAGATTTCATTAATTCATACATCAGAGAGCAGGCAATAACATCCACTACATCAAGTTAAATCAATTGAAATCAACATTCGTATACACATGTAGGCGTAAAACATAAAAGGTCGAGAGCAGCAACATAAGGTACCTATCAAGGGTAAATCTTATGCCAAACTTGATGTGAGCCAAGAGAAATGGAATGAAATGAACCGATACGTAGATAAAAAAACATCAATGTACCGTTTTCACTTTAGATCAGGATCCAAAGAAACATGCTTTTCATATTAAAAACAACACCAATCAAGTACATCATAGCCCATAGCTTGAACATTTAGTCTGAATACATCATATCTCAGCCTATCTTACAATATTACACAGAGAACTTGTCTCAAGAGGGAAATACTTGCATTCACTGATATCTCATCAACAACCAACAACAACTTTCCTTCTGTGCTTTATAGCAAAGGATGAACAGAGGATCGACTGAGATGGTAGGTGAATACTAAGTGTAATATTAAATACAAAAATGAATGCAGGGCCGAGACCCATTCTTTTTAAATGCTGAGTATTTAATTCCTGTCACCTCTTCATGCGGGGGTAATCTTCTTCAGATATGATATTGACATCTTTTGGATGTAGTACTCCTGGTGCTTTGAACGAAAATGAAATAAACTACTAAGAGGTCTGTCATATAAATGCTCGGGCGGTTTTGAACTGCTGTTAGGGTGGAAATTCCTTCAGGGACATTGTGCATAATAAAAGCTATATGGATGACCTGTACTTGATGAAGAAAGACATTCTGCTAATGAATGAACCCTGATGTTACCTTTCGCTTGTGCTCAGGACATTTTGATCGATCCTCGGGGTCTTCAAACTAGTGCTTTGCCTTCTAAACCACTGATTTAAGGCTCAAGATATTCATTAGCGTGCCTTAACCTCCTTTTCTTTGTACTTGGAAAACTCTGCTTCTGACAGGTTAGCTCGGGTTTTAATGGCATTGGGAGATTTTCTATAGAGTTTAAACCCTGTTCCTTTTAATGCACGTCTAGTCTTTACCCTCCCGGGTTGCTTTTCATAAATTATTTGCTGCAACTGATCTTCTTTAGATTTCGCGGTCCTTGTAGCAGAGCTGCGCACCATGGCGGCCATTAGTTCTTAATAACCCTGCAAAATACACAAACAAGTTAAGGAAACCATGAATGGGGTGGCGGATGATGTGGAGGCGGAGAAAAGGTCGTGCATATGATGACATGGCGGATAGGGATGCAGAGGAACAACGGAGATCCGCTCTGGTGGAGATGGCAGTCTGTAGAAGGAACGAATGAAAATCCTTAAAAAACACGAAACCGAAACAATATATGTGATGGAATGGTCTGGCGTACGATGAACCCATGTGGAGGTGACGTGGTGAGCGGACCCCGGGGGGGGGAGGTCAATGGAAGGCGAATAGATCTTAACCGTTGATCGGGACGGAGATCAACGGCGGCGGACGGGACATGTCATGGGTTAAGTGATTTGCAACTCTGGCGAACAACGACTGTCGGATGAGGTGCGCAAGATCTGACGGCTTGTATTCATTTCGCTGCGTGACTCTGGTCAAAAGATAATGCGTGGGAAGATAGTGGTTTTGTTGTCGTACAGGGGACACGTGACGGACGGCTAGTGGAATCGCTGGGCAACGGGGGAAAACCGCCACCCGCCCAAAGGCGGTGCGAAATAAACAGGCGGTTTTTAATAGTGCGCGGGGACGGGAGTGGGGACCACTGATCGGGCGAACTACGCACCGTCGGATCATACATGAAATGGACGGCGATGGCCTGGTGTAGGAAATGAACGGGAAACACGGTGAACTGCGGATTAAATGGTGGCCATCCGATTGAACAAGATTGACGGATGGAAATTCACCCGAAAAACCCATGGGACTAGCGCCTTCGGGGTTAATGCTTTTATCATGGCGTTGGGTCGCATGGAAGGACAGGGTGCGGGGGGCTTAGCGGGAAAGGGGCTAGGGCCCAAAGTCGTGAAATATATCATTTTAACTCATTTTTAATGCAATTTTAGGCCCGGGGAGGGCAACGATAGGGAGGTAGAGGGGAATTTGGGAAAACAAAGTGTGTGGGGATTTTAGAGGGGATTTAGGGGGTTAATGGGGAAAATAAAAGGGGAGAAAAGGACATTTTGCAGGGGTGTAAAGGGGGAACAGTAGGCCTTTTAGGAATGGATCAGCAGATTGGATTTGTATTAGGCATAACAATCAAAGACTTCAAGGAGGATGGGTTTTCAGGGTAAAGGCACTCCTTGAAGGCTCCACAATAATCTAGCCCCCAGCTTGCTTGTCAATAATTTCATAGGGGGGCTAACAGTGTTCTTCAAATTCTTGGGTGGATGACTCTGTTCGACTCCATCTTTTCCAGTGCACTCTTACCAGAGCTACTACTAAGTGGTATATCGAATTGCCTCATGGAATTTTTCAGGATTTCAACACTCTCGCTATGGCATTCCTAACTCATTTCCAATTGTTGGTTCGTTATGAAGCCGGAATGCATCTCCTCACATCGTTGAAATAGGACCAGGCTACCCATATCTTGGACCATATTCATGAATGGATACTGCATCGTTTCCTGATCAAGTTTGAAATTCCTAATTAGTTGCTCACCCATTGGTTCACTACTTCTTTTGTCAACCAGATTGCGAAAGATATTTCCATTGGGGCATGTGTGACCGAGGAACAAGCCATCACTCGTGCCCAGTACCTTGATCTAGTGTACTCTCAATCAGGCATTTTGTATGACATCTTGACTGAGGCCCCACGACCTGGAACCTCTAAAGCACTGGCTACCCCATCGGTCGACGACGTTATTGGTTCTATATCTCAGACTTCACGCAAGTCTTCCAATGGGAAGCAAAAATCGAATTCTTCCAATAATTCTGCTCCTCAGGCTTCCCTGGATTCTAGTAAGACCTCGGAAGTCAACGCCATCTAGGCCAATCCTGCGGACAAGACTTCCAAGGGGAGAAAGAAGGGCAAAGGCAAAGCTAAATACGATACCCCAAAATCGGAATCATCTAAAAATCGTGTTGATGATGGTTCACAATGAAAACCAAAGTACCCCTGCCTGATTTGTGATAAGGACCACTACACTAAATATCTTCCTAGACGATCCGAAGTTAGTCAAATTCTTAAGGGTGCTAAGGGAACTCTGGCAATTCTTAAAGAACCTTTTCCATCTTAGCAGACCCAGATGGTCGAGCAACCTTTGCCATCTGTGCCATTTGGTCCTCAGGTATTCATGATGAACGGTGTTGCACCCGTTTCCATTGCTACTCAGTCAAAGGATTATGCCGGATCATGCCAGGCAAAAGGGAAGGAAGTCATTGATGGCCCTCCTCCCCCGCCTGCCTCTGGTCCTCTTGAGATTGAAAGGCCCAATGCTGAACCCATTGTACGGCCACCTTCCAAAGGTGTTCTCCGAAAATCTTCTTATAATCCTAACGCCTGTGTTGCTCAGCATTACAGTAATGTTGAGGATTTAGCACAGGTGACTTCTGCGATGTTTGCATTAGAAGTGCTTCAAATTTTCTGGTCTCAACAGAAAGCTTTATTATCTACGATTGGTGAGATTGATCATGCTGATTCTAGCCTTCTCAACTTCGATTTAGAGAATTTCGTCCCCCGACTTCCACACCAGATTGCGCTTGTCATACAAGTCGGTATCAACAGTCTCAACATCCATAGGGCCATAGTGGACGAAGGTGCATCTACTTGTGTCATGTCATCTGCTTGCTGGAAGGCCATTGACTCTCCAGCCTTGAATTCATCGCCTAATGCCCTTGAGGCATTCGTTGGAAGGGAATCAAAACCCTTGGGTGTTCTCGCAAGTTTTCCGATCACATTGCAAGGTAAGACAATCAACATTGAAGTAGAAGTCATTGATGCCAAACTCAACTACAATCTTCTACACAGTCGCAATTGGACTCACGCTATGTTGTGCATTCCATCCACACTCTTTCGACTTCTGAAGTTTCCGCATGAGGGAAAAATTATTACTGTCGATCAGTTGTCACTCTTTGCCTCGTCTTCTGAGAACAACATGCCATACGTGGATCAAATTCCTAATCCTCCTGACAGTGTAGGGCCAGGTCTATTCAAAGATCCTGCTCTCATGGTTATTTTTCCCCTTCCGCCACCCAATACCATTCAAGTCAATATGATCTCTCGGTCTGATGACCCTTGGATCGTCCCTTCACCTGAACAGGTTGATTCGTTTGGAGATTCGATGCTACTTAGTCTAGTTGAGATTAATTATTGTGAGCTTATAGCTACATTGGATTCTCCCCCTCCTGAAGCTACTCCTTTGAGCATGTCTCTCGACATGTATTCTCAATCCTCCTAGCTCAGCGATGTGGATTTTCCCGATCCTATGAAATAAGTGTTTCCATCCAATGAGGCTATCATGGAAACAATGTCTCTCAAGGATATATCGTGGAGCGATGGCCATCATCGTTCCTCGTTTATGCCTTGCCTTAGGGCCATGTCTAACTGTCTTGAGCGCTTTTGCGTCCCAATTTCCTTCTCCGCCACTTCAGATGCCCATTTTGACTCATGAAGTCTTTGCAGAAGGTAACTTGGGGAATATTACTCAAACGATGCCTATCAACATCTCCATTAAACTGGGGATCATCGAGAACATCCATGTGGGAGTCACTTGCTCTTCTGAGGAAGTCCAAGTGTACACTAGTCTCTTTCATGAACTCCACGATGTTTTTGCCTTGTCTTATGAAAAAATTCCTGGAATCAACCCTAGTATTGTGGTGCATAAGATTCCCACCTACCCAAGTGTGAAGCCTGTTCGCCAACGTCTTCGTCATGTGCATCCTCAAAAAGTCGCTACTATCAAAGCTGAAGTTGAGAAAATTCTTAAAGCAGGTTTCATTTATCCAATTCTCCTGACTGAATGGGTTTCTAATATTGTTCCTGTGGATAAGAAGCAGGGCGCAATTCGTTTTTGTGTTGATTATTGTGATATCAATCGGGCCTGTCCTAAGGATAATTATACCACCCTGTTTATTGATCAGATCATTGACGATTGTGCGGGAAGTGAAATTTTCTCCCTTATGGACTATTTTTCTGGCTATAACCAGATTAACATTCTCCCGTTGGATCAACACAATACCTCTTTTATTTTCCCATGGGGAAAGTTCGCATATAGGAAGCTCCCGTTCGGCTCGAATAATTTTGGGGCTACATTCCAACACGTGATGTCTTATGATTTTCATGATATTTGGCATATTGTCCAACTGTACCTGGATTATCTTCTGGCTCATTCAGCTACACAAAAAGACCACCTGAAACATCTCCGTCAAATCTTTCTTCGTTGTAGACGCTACAACATTAGGCTCAATCCGCATAAGTGCGTCTTCTGCATCAAATTCAGTAGACTCTTAGGGTTTATCGTATCTAAAGATGGAATTTGCCTTGACCCTCTGAAGGTTGAGACTATTTTCAATCTCCCCTCCCCACCCTCGTTACACCAGCTTCAGAGTCTCCAAGGGAAATCCAATTTCCTTTGTCGTTTCATCCCAAAATACGTCGAAGTAGCCAAAGGATTCACATGACTTCTAAAGCAAGACGTCCCTTTCTGTTGGGATGAGATTTCTCGGCAGTATTTTGATAGACTTAAGACATTTCTCGTCAACGCTCCTTTATTACGTCCTCCGAACTACCATCGTGATTTCACCCTCTACCTAGCTGCCTCCTTCAGTATGATCACATGGTTTTGGTCCAAGATGATGATGACGGTAACGAACATGTCATTTACTACCTGTCTCAGAACCTTCTTGACCCTAAAACACGTTACACACATGTCGAGAAGTTAGCACTGGCTACGGTCCAGGTCGTCCAACGTTTTTTTCATTACATCCTTTTACGCACGGTGACCATGATTTCTGATTGTAACCCCATGATTTATATTCTGTCACGACAGTTTCTGGGGGGCAAATACTCGAAGTGGATTTTCATCCTCCAAGATTTTGATTTGGAGTTCACTATGGCCAAATCGAAGAAATCACTTGTGTTTGCTGATTTGATTTGTTCTATCCCCGCCGAATCTGCTCCTTCTTCCTCTGAAGATCATATTTCAGACGAAACTCTCTTCCTGATCAGCACCCTCGACCCGTGGTACGGTGATATCATCATGTACCTCCAATTGTATACTTTCAGTTTTGAGCTAACGAAAGATGCCCGACGCCGCATTTGGCATCAATCACAACCCTATCGCATCATTGGAGATACCCTTTATCATGTCAGAGTCGATTCTGTACTTCGCCGATGTCTGACCCTTGAGGAAGTGAAAAAGGTTTTAAATGAATACCACAGTGGCGCCTGTGGTGGTCACATGTTTGGTTATGCCACTGCACAGAATATCCTTTGTGTTGGCTACTTTTGGTCATCTATTTTTAAAGATTTCATTGTTGCAGTACGTATAAAATGCCACGTGTGCCATATTTATCAATGCAATATGCATGCGCTGCCTATTCCACTACACCCTTTCATTACCGTTGGCCCTTTTTCCAAATGGGGTATATATTTTATGACGTGTAACCCTCGTTCGACCGAGGGGCATGCCTATATTATCGTTGTCGTCGATTATTTTATTAAATGGGTCGAAGCAATGCCTACACTGGCTGTAGACGGTAAGACACGGCACAGTTCATATTCAATCACGTTATTTCTCGGTTCGGTGTCCCTCAAGCCATCTTCACTAATCATGGTTCCCATTTTCGGGATTATATGATGGCAGGGATGACGTCTAATTTGGGTCTACGTCACGATAGCTCAACGCCTTACTATCCCCAAGCTAATGGCCAAATTGAAGTTGTAAACAAGGTCCCTGTTACCATGCTTCAATGAAAAATCGGGATCCACAAATAAAACTAGCATCGCATGTTGTTCTCAGCTCTATGGGCTTACCGAACATCAATCAAAAACGCAACCGGGTTTACCCCATTTCAATTGGTATACGGTTTGGAAGCCACGCTTCCAATTGAATGTGAAATCCCTTCACTGAAATTAGCTGTGGAATTACTACCTGATACTTCGCCTAAAGAAGAACGTCTCCTCTATTTATAAATATTAGACAAAACTTGTCACTTAGCTACCTTGGTCATCGAAGCACAGAAGAAGCGAGTCAAAGCCCATTTTGACCAATCAGTTTCTCCTCGTTCTTTCATCGAAGGCAATCTCGTTCTTCTATACGACCAAGCTCATGACAAGCTGGGGGCAGGTAAATTCCAACCCATGTGGCATGGGCCCTACATCATCAAACGTGTGTTACAGAATGGGGCTTATGAGCTCATTGACTATGAAGGGTGTCCTTTATCACAGCCCAGAAATGGGTTGTATGTGAAAAAATATTATACCTGAATTATTCATGCGTGATATGTGTACATAGGTGATTGTTTTCATTTTGTGTGCATGCTTTGGTTTGATGTGCGTTGTGAGATTTTTTCTGCTTATTGGGTCTTTTTTGTTATGCAGATGTCTATTTCCCCTTATGTCGGTTTCGCGGATGGTGCTTCCCGTAGTACCAGGAACTTGTCTTTGGTAGCCTGGGTAATTTATGATCCTATTGGTGAGTTGATTAACTTACAAGGTATTTCTCTGGGACCAGCTACAAACAATGTCGCTGAATATAGTGCATTTTTTGGAACTATTAACTGAGGCAGTCAACCTCAGAATACGCGCATTTCTTGTAAAGTTGGATTCACGACTTGTTGTTCTTCAACTGAACGGTCATTATTTGGTTCGAAACCCGTGCATTTTAATATTGTATTTGTGTATTCATTTACTTGAATGAAATTTTGATTTCATTACATATCAACATATACCAAGATGAATGAATACAGTAATAGATGCAATAGCTAACATTGTGCTAGATATACATTTGCGCAATTTATAAAAACATCATCATATGTACATAGACCCATGTAGAAAATAGACACGGCTTGTAAACAAATGATATATATATATATATATATATATATATATATATATATATATATATATATATATATATATATCGTTTGTTTACAAGCCATGTGCATCATAAAACCCACAAAAAATAATATATGTTTGTTTTGGTTACATCATGAGACAACATGTCTCTCAAAAATGTGCAGAAATAAAGCCTAGATGCCTAGTCGGTGTGGTGCTCATGACAGCACGTCACCGCCCATACCAACTGCCTCAGCAAGCGGTGGATATGGCTCGGCACTCCTACTGTGTGCCTCTAGTAAGCTCGAGGTACATCATCGAAGCGAGCATAATCTGGGACACCACGGGTGATTCCATCCAGGTTTTGCACCAAATCCTCATCAATACCCTCACCCTGAGGATCAAAGTCACGAGGAGTCCGCCTCGCTATTGGAGACATCCCTGCAATACGCTCTGGGCCAACATCTACATCCATATGAGATTAAAAAGTCAAAACATGCATATATACTAAAAAAATCATAAACTAATGAAAATACAAATCAATCTTACCAAGTTCTTTGTCCCAGTCCTCTCCCTCTAGGAGCGGAAGGTCTGGGTCTCCGATAAATTCTGTGCCGGCGTAGGGATAATCCTCCATGAAAATCAATTTTCATCAGAGCCAATCAAAAAAATCTGGCCTCCAGGACATTTGTTGGCCACCCCCTACCCTGGGAATCAGTGCCGCCCATCGAGCCATCCATGGCTCTCTTAGTGGTGTCTCCAGGACTATAGCCTCCTGGCGCTGAAATATGGTTAATCATTCTAAGAAGAATGATACCAGAATTGACCCATACCCAAACTGCTTTAGTTTTTTCTTCTTTCATTTGTTGAGCTGCCATTTGATGTTCATGGTTACGGCCTCATCCCAGTTGAAGATGGTCGGGCTCATACACTCCGAATCAAGAAGCAATTGCATCTTTGTAGCCTCATGCAGTGCCTGTGATCCCATGGCCCACGTGATAGTGTGTAGCACTACTCTCAGTGCTAGATCAGGGATGGTTTGGATATCCACTTTACCACTCCCTGTTCCTTTTCATGCCCCTGGGCACACCCTGTTCATGACCATTGTCATGCTTTCCCCAGAAGGCCTGGTACCAGTTAGAATAGGGACTGCACCTCTGCATGACAGTCCAGTGATGAAATATACATTGGATACTTTGTGCTCAAGCTCTTGGTCCTGAAGTACAAAATTCTCCTAATCTTCATCCCATATGCTGATAAGATATTGAAGCAATTCGGGCTGAGCCTAGAGACATGATGTCAAGAAGAACTTTTTAAGCCCACAATTCCTGAGGGCATTCATGCATTGTTCATTTTCCATTGCTTTTTCATCCTCTTCGCTATGTTCTCTCTCCTTCCACTCGATTACCATCTTTTCTCACTTGGTACCTGCATCAATTGATCATAGGAACATTGTAAGCCCCCTTGGGTATTAAAATTTACATTTTATTGGTTGCATTTTTTGAACTTTGGAGCGAATTTTGAGTTGCACGGTTGGCACATCTTTTTGGCTAACAGTTGCGCCACCTAGCGTGACCCCTATGTAAAACAAGGCCGATTGGCATGGGTCTGTGCCCGAAACCCGTGCCAACCGTGAAGCCCTAGATTTTTCCAATCCTCCCCTAAGGGATCTCAAATGACAATAAAATGCAATAAAATATAACTTAAAAGATGGTAAAAGAGGTCGTCTCTTACCTGAAATAGATGGATTTCGGATTGAAACACTGGATTTTTCACAATCGACGCCTGAAGATCGCAAGAGAAAAGGGTCATTGTTGCTCTGCAAAGAGGTAAAAAGTGAAAAGTAAATATTTTTTACCACTGTTGGTATTTTATAACTTTTCAAAGTCCTAAAATAGGTTTTAAAACATGTTTGTCGATATATTTTCATATTATTTTCGTGGAATATGTTTTACACACGTCTTTTGTGCAGCGATAGGTTTTTCACATGGTTTTGACAAAGAAACGATTTGTATTTTATACTTTTTCGGACTCGATAAAAACAAGAAAAAGTCACTATTGTATTCACCTTTTAGCTCTTTTCTAACTCTCTAAAACTGAAAAGATTGCCAAGTCACTTATTGTTTTGAGCTCGTTAAATTGGCTGTGAAACGATATCTACCCAGTATACCTTTACCCTTTTTTCGGGTTGGGATAGATTATTTACGAAAAAGGAATACCCTAGCCTATCGCGACTAGGAGGTTCTCTTAGACATAGTTTTCTACCTTTTCGGATTTGTGGGACTATCTACAAAAAGTGACTGGTGGAGTTTTATTTTCCACTATCTTTTCAAACTCTCTAAATATGAAAAGACATCGAGTTCTCCCTTTGTTAGAATCGTTAAACTATGATGACATCGAACTCCATCGCAATGACGTTACTCGAGTTCCTCCTTCCTAGGGCTTGTAAAATGTACTAGTTTGGATTTATCCAAAGGACAAACTTACAACACAAGCATATGTTATCCCCTTCAAGCTTTTTTTCAAAAATAATTGGGGTACTTGCCAAAAACGGTGGGGGAAAATGGAACCAAGATCGTAGTCGTGTTGGCAGTATGTCGCTCTTGAACATGGCACTTGTCTGCATTCGTGTCGGGTTGGGGAAATCTCACTTCGTCATTTTTTTGCCTCCATGGGTTCGGGTAATCTCTTTTGACTGCTCATTTGCTCTTTTCCACATCACCATGACCTCAGATCCCTTGATGTCAAATACTGCCAAATCCAGTGTCGTGCCACCGATATGTTCAAGAGAAGTTTGCCTCTCAAGTTTCAACCTCCCTCTGATTCTCTGTTGGTATTGATTCACAAACATTCCTCTGTCTCGCATTGATGATGTGGGAAACATTATGGCCCACCTTTGATCAAGGTCACTTCCTGTCGACTCCAACTCATTATCCAGGAAGTTGGTCTAGAGACTCCCTTCAGGTACCTTGGAGCCTGCATGCCTCAATGGCAGGTTCTTCGCATTCGACGCAAGGTCCACATTATTGGCCTTCGATCAATTGACTCTGTGGGTGTTCGACGTCATATCACTATTCAAATGTCATGGATTGTACCTTTTGTACCTTGAGATCCATTGTCATTATTGGTGGTTTCTCTCATGTCTATTAACAGCCTACATCATTGGCTAGTAATCTGACGATGTTCTTGCATGTTTGACTTCAGCTCACATATTTGCATGCTCGAATTTGTACTATGTTCAGGTCGATATGGAGCGCAAGACCTTGGCTTTTGTCTGAATAAATCTAAACTGCAGATTCTTTGTGGATTATTATGACTTATTGTGACTCCTTTGATTGGATGGTTGCAACCATACCTGAGTTTATTTATTGATCCCTACTATTGGATGGTTGTGTCCATACCTCGGATCTCATTATTTATGTACTCTATTATGGATGGCTACGCCCATACCACATGTCATGTATCAAATATATCAGTTATATTCATACTTGTAGGTTTTCTGATGGCAGTGTTTTGGTTGAACGTGTTCTCATAAAGCATTTCACCCCTCCCTCTCTCTTAGACCTCATGCTTTAGGGGGCATCTGTTACACAACAACTTGTCACCATCCATGCAATCCCTCACCCCGCATATTGGAGGGTCCTTCCCGTGACCTTTGAGTAGTGTCATACTCTGCAAACACTTTCTTTGCATCCTTCTGCATAAGGATATGATTTCTCTTGTTGAACATTTCCTCAGAAAGCACCCAAAAACCCATGTTTTGGCATTGGCACAGGTAGCCATTTCATCCCTCGCACCAATGGGGAAAATATACACTAGAGGTCACGCCAACTAGCGCTTTGTCCCTGTTTTGTACCCGTGCCAGCCTGTTTTGGAATGTTTTTTAACAAATTGGAGGTGGAAGTTTCCTTTAACCACCTCAGGAATGACTTATTGCAAGTGGTTAAACTCGATAAACCATAGATCTCTTCCTTTAGGAAATGATTGATGGAACATTATAAGAGGATAGGACCCCCCCCCATAATTATAGGGATACTAACTTCTCCTTCTCCTTCTATATAAACAAGCCTTCTCCCTTTACACATACTAGCTGAAACAGTAGTTGAACATATAGTCAAGAAGCTAAACTTGGAGAAGAGATATTATAGCTGAGTAATCACTATAGAGAAGGTCGAACCAAGGAGGATCCCTTAGAGAGAGTCCCATCTGAATTCTCGACGAGCTTGTGAGACGTGCTCCGCTAGAACCCTGCTAGAGGAGATCACAACGTCGAAGCAGCAGTTGTACTCTTCCTTCTTTGATCTAATATACTTGACTATGATATTGTTTCCATCTCTGTGTTATGTTTATTTAATGCATGTGATTTAGTCTTCTTCGACTGACTGATAGTTAGGAATGCAAAATAATATGTTGTGTATCATCTTCATCTCTTGTTTATGTGCAGGTATCTGGGCGTGAGAACGAGCGGATCATGATCTGTCGAATCGGGAGCGGGAGGCAGCTATTATTCTGGACAATACAACAGCGCAGGACCTAAGGTAGGTGATCTACCGAGTCTTTGTCCATTCTTAGCTAGGAATTGATGTCATAGCATGTCTTGTTTGTGGCTAGACCAACTCTAGGGCTAGTGGGATCGCCTATGTCCACAGAAAGGATTTACCTCACCAAAAAGAAGAAAGGAGAATGAAGCAAAGATCAATATCTTGTGACACTGCAGTCGTACAAAGAGGGTATCAACTAATAATCACTAAGGTGGGAAATCTAGTAAAACTAAACATGTTACTTTTGAAGATGTGGAAGATGAATCTGAAATTTATGTTAGCATTAGTGAGGAGGAAATTAGAATTGTTGTGCAAAAGGAGAAAACAAATCCAACACCAAAAATAAAAATGGCCAAAGATGTCTCTCTTCTATCTGATGATGAAGATCTTGTTTATCAAAAAAGGATATGTTAACCGATAAGAAGAAGAAATCAAATGTTGGTCAACCTGTAAAATTCATGAGCAGCAATGAAGAACAAGCTGAAAGCTCTAAAGGAAGAAAAGAAATCATAACACCAGGTGTCAAGTTAGAGGATGGCATTATTAAAACAAAATAAAATGCCATTCGATCTGAGTTGAGGAAGAATAAGTTAACTTGTGATGGCCAAACATTTGATCTTAATTTTAGCAAATTATACATGCCAGATGAAATACAATCTCAATATCAAATTAGAAAGGCATATCACCTACATGTACATAATCTTTAAACATTGTTCAGGTTCAATCCATATGCGCATGTGGTGGATTATGTGGTTCTTGTTGATCCACGTCAGGTTCCTAACAAACAGGCATTTGACAAGACACATTTTTTTTATTATAAATATTACGTAATTGGAGGGAACCATTCAGTGGAGGCTAAAATACAATTGATTGAGGAATATCCCAATAAAAATATTTTCCAAATAGTGAAATGCATAATTTACATTGATTTAACATAAAAAAAAATAAAAAAAATAAATAAAAAATAAATAAATAAAAAATCAAAGTTATTGGCATGGGATCCTAATGTCGATAATGAGTACATAATCAAAATGAATTTCATCCAAAGGGTCAGATTTATTCATAATGAATTCATAGAAAAATGTGGTGGGGATAAGGAAAAATTCAGTCTAACCTTTCAGAAGGAATGTTTAATGGAAACATGTTGTCAAATTGATGACAAAATCAAATTAAAAGATGGAAAAATGCATTCAAATATATTCAAAAGCATGGATAACATTTTTCACTTGGAATTTAATACTAGGGAGATACGGGAATTGATTGATGAGATTTTTGAGTGGTGGGAGAATATTTCCATAAAAAATCAGAAGGTTAAAAAGTGTAGACCCATAATATGTACCAACAGTAAGACATGACCTGAAATGAAGAAACTTCCAGAGGTTATGACTATCACACCTTGGAGAACAATGCAAGGAGTGAAGGATGATAAAATAGTCAAATCAGTATTGTCCCCTATGAAGTTAAGTGAATTATCAATGGAGGAAATGTGCACAGAATTTCAAAAGTAAGTTTGTTGAATTATTTGTACTTTTCCTTTGATTATAGTTTTATTTTAAATAAAACATATTATTGCTGGTATAATTTTTTATACATATCACCATATTAAAGGTTTTAACTTTATTTATTTAGTCAAAATATTTATATGAAAATACAAGAACATATGGTTAAAATGTTGAATGAAGACAGTTGGGATGATGTTGTGCGCAACTACCCAGAATCAAAATCTACAGCAACACTTAAATATTTTTATATTGCATTCAGTTGTTGGGAATCACGATTGTCATTAGACCAAAACCCACAGGTGTTAGTCAACGATTGCATTGCCAGAGATAAAAATCCACGAGAGGTGGTTAATCCATGTCGCGAAACACATAGGGAGCATTGGTTTATCCAATGTCAAATAATCTCCCCCCCAATGTGAGCCAGGTGTGTATCGAACTCGTGACCTATGCTCTCATACCACTTGTTGGGAATCATGATTGTCGTTATACCAAAACCCGCAGGTGTTAGTCAATGATCACATCTCCACAGATAAGGATCCACGAGAGGCAGTTATTCCATGTCGTGAAACACACGGGGAGCATTGGTTTATTCAATGTCCAACACTCTATGACTCTCATTCTTCAGCAATGATCCATGTAGCTTGCATTCTCTACGTGTGGCTCAGAATATTTATCTCTGAGATTGAAAACTTAATTGTGGATCGTATTTAGTATCATCTATGTGGCAACATATATAGCTCTGTGGTATTATGGCTCAACTATATATTTGAGGCTTAAAATGAATTATAGTAGCTCATAATTTTTACTACAAGGTTCACATATGTTCATTTTTGTTCACTTTCTTAATGTGGCTTGAAATCTCTAAGTGATTTGATTTATATTCCCAGTGGCTCTTCTTTGTGTTGACCTGAATATAGTAGCTCAGACTTACATATAGCATAGTGGCATCGCTCATAGAGTGGATCGCATCAATTACATTATAATGGAAAACCCTATACTTTGTGGCATCCCACTTTATGCTCAGTGGCATCACTTATATCACAGTGGCTTTTCTTATACATAGTGACAACGCATGTCTTTTTATGGCATCATTAATCTCTCTATGTGACAACACATATGTCTTTTTGTGCCATCATCAATCTCTCTATGTGACATCGTAAATCTCTTATCTTGATAACAATACCTGTTATAGTGAGATAGTACCCTTGAAAATAGTAACCTTGATATGAGACACTAATATATATAATAGTAAGTTGAGTGACATAGATACATGGAAAAGTTCTTCGTGATTTATGGAAAGACATGTATGACTGCAGTAATGATTATTTTTTTAATATGACAAGTATCGATGACAGTGATAATGGAAATTGTATGAAAATGCCCTAATGAGATATCGAGATATGGCAACAACTTGGAGTGAACTTGAAGTGGCAATAACCTTGAACACAAGTAACATTGATCTAAATGTGATTTATATTGCACTGACTTGGAGACTTGATAGTGATCTATTTTATAGTGGCAGTGACCTTGCTATACAAAAATAGTCTCCTATAATTAGTGACTCAATATACTCCATACCTCACTACATTTTTATGGTTCGCATTGTAATTACAATAACTCTTAAGGAAACCCTCACGAAAGTAGGATATTTGAAACAGTATCCTTCAGTGAGACAATGACCTATATAACAAAATGACAGTAACTTGTGGAAATTATATACATTGGAAAGTGATACTTATGACTCTTTGAAGACCAAAACATGGAATCTCTATGGATAAATTGTTATTTCAAGCTTATCTCTATTGAAAAATGCAGCAAGAAATTCTCAATTTCATTTTTCCTTGATTAAATTGAAAAATTTTGAATTTCCACATCAATAGACAACTTGGATACAGTTAACTTGTGTGACATGTCATGTGTCACCTATATTACTCAGTAAATTTGAGTTGGAGGAGTTAGAGTTCAGTTAAGCATGTGTGATTGCTAATTTATAGCAATCAAGGTCAACTATCACAAGTTTTTTTCAGTTAAACTAGTTCCAACTATTGGAGGAACTAGTGGAAGGTCAGTTGTGTAGTGGGACTTCAGTCTAACTCAGTGATTATCCAATTAAATGATCAATCAACCTAAAATATGTATTGCATGCAGAGAATTCCAGTTCCCCAACTGTGGTGGAGATTCCAAGGAAGTGTAACATCATTTGTAGACTAGTCTTTAGTGTACATGTGTTGCATGCAATCTTATGATCAACCTTGGGAATTGCGCAATCCATTTTGGAGAAATTCTTAAATAATAGGGGCCTAATTTCTCAAGGAATTGTGCAAGGAAATAGGGCTCAAGCATAAGAAGACATTGACTAATTCACTTTCAAGGTGTGCTTATTTAAGCAAATCAATTGTAATACATCTCTACTCATCATATTAATGCAAGCAGGAAAGGGGTTTATAGCATATTTATTTCCCCTAGAAAATATAATATGTGCATGTGTGTTATTTATCATTGCATGTTTGTGATTGATTTTCTAAATTTTGAATTTAATTCCGCAAATCAGTAGAGTAGGTTTTTTTCTTGTTATTTTGATCAAAAATTCATGAGCAGTAGAAAACCTACACCATAATTTCTACATGGTATTAGATCAAGATTCACATAGAGCAGAAATTTCTAAGTTATTTCTCAAGAGGTTCAAATTTGCAGTTCAGTGTAGCAGGATCTCTTTAGAGTTGAGAATATTACCTTCAACAGGTTAAGGCTAGAGTATGCCTTGGAAGGCACCTCTAATTTCATCGCATGGGGGCAGTATTAGATGACAATGGATTTCTAGAATACATCAAGAGAGATGTTGCAAAACTAGCAGAATATGATGTCTGAAACCTTTCTCAATGGAATAAATATGTAGCCAAGGCAAGGAGAATAATATTGGAGGGAGTACAAGACCAAATTTTCACCAATATCCATGGGAAATAAAATCCTTATTCAATGTGGCATGAATTGACAGATCTATTCCAAAATAGTAGTGACCAGAAGAAGCTGACGCTCAAGGATAAACTTTGAAATATCAAGATGCAAAAGAATGACACTATCCCGAAGTATATTAGTAGCTTCACACAAATTCGTGATGAGCTTGCAGGAGTTGGTGTTACTGTTTCAGATGATGATTTGGAAAGCCTATCCCTTCTAGGCCTTCCCAAGAGCTGGCATAGCTACCAAAATTCGTGAATGAAAAGGGATAAACTCCCAAATTGGGAATGCTTATGGTATGATTTTGTACAGGAGTAAATAAGTCGGAATAACAGACATGGGACTTCATCCAAGGGCGAGGATGAAGAAAAATTTGCATTAGTTGGAAAGGGAAATAAGGGAAAAGGGAAGAAATCTTAAACCAAACCAGAATCCACCTAAGGGGGAAAGAAGAAAGATTTGTCAAAAATTAAATGCTTCCATTGTCATGAATTTGGGAAATATGCCACGAAGTGTCCACACTAAAAGGCAAGTAATAATGTAGAACCCTCTTCCCACATCTACCAAAGTAACCAGCCAACCAAGGTAAACATGTGATGAGATGCTACTAATACAAGATACAACCTACTAGATGACCTTGAGGAAGTGGAACCGACGGAAACATGACAAAAAATATTACACATCATCAACAACATCCCCAATAGGTATACCAACACTTCAGGCCTCTTACCCCTATGTTAGATTCACTTTTTGACCATTTTGAGCCTTAGTTGTGGTCATGAAACTGCATTCTAGTAGCTAGGAGGCTATGGTCATAGGAACAACACTGTAAGCATGTCGTTAGGGCCCTAATTACATAGTTTTATTCATGCAACTCCGTGAATTGACCCACCTTTTTAGGCCCAGAGCCCAGGTCATTGCCCATAACTTTATGAAAACTTAAGGGATGATAAAGAACATTAGAACAATGATACAAAAGCAATCACATCAACAAGATCTCATCTAGACCCCTCCTAGCCATGGAATTCATTTTTCCAAACATGTCACAAACATTGAATCTACAGGTTTAAATAGAAGATTTAAACATAAGGGTCTCTTACTTATCTGAGAATTTCTAAGAGGCATTTCTCACATACATCATAAGCTACAAAAATATCTATTTGACCATAGATACATTGTGTATTCATTTATAGGTAAAAACATGGATAGATACATACATCATCACTGATCGAACACATGCTTATAACCAACACAATAACAACAAAAATACAATGGATACAACAACAATAAAATCCATACATAAACTAGTACATTTGCATAATGAATACCAAAGGTATGATCTCTTCATTACTAAATGTAAAAACCAACTAGAGATGGGACTTCCACATTCAACCCGACCATATATTGGTTGAGCCAAGTCTCACTTCATCCAATCACCCCTATTCCATATTCGAAGCATGAATGTGGGATCTTGTCAAACACATCAATCACAATCAATCTAGGCCTTCCGGAGGCCAAACCACCTCAACCCTCAACCAGTGACACCGCCTCACGGTCGGACATCACAACCATCACAGATTGGTCTCTATCCAAGTTGTTCTAGGGCTCCAAAGTGTTTGTTCCAACCATGGATTCCAGGACTAGTAACTCAATCCCAACTGTTACAGGGCTTCCAGAGCGTTTGTCCAATCAGGGCTTCCAGGACTAGTAACTCAACCCACCTAGGGCTTCCAAATCATTTTTCCAACCAAGTATTCCAGAACTAGTAACTCAACCCACAATTGTATTTTGGGCTTTCACAGCATTTTTCCAACCAAGGCTTCCAAGAACTAATAACTCAACCCACAGTTAAAGGAATCATGATAACCAACCTGGAAACAATCAATGAAAATTAAACCACAACACCATGGCTATCCAGGAAATGGCAAGGCTAAGAAAATCCACATGCATGCCAAAACTAGTGAGGAAAACATACATGCAATTTGGTACTTGCAATCAAATCTCATTGTAGTTGTTGATCTTGATGTCCACTTGCGCTTTCCTACTCTTCCTTTGCCTTCTTGCACCAAATCACCAAGTATCCACACTCTCCAAGAGTGCTCCAAGGAAACTCTAAGTATCCAAGAGAATGAGAGAGAGAGAGAGAGAGAGAGAGAGAGAGTAATGAGAGAGCTCCAAAAATGCACTGACAAAATGTACCAACTGATCCTCATAAGCCTTGTTATAGAAGAGGCCTCTATTTTCTTCATTTTCCTCCCCACATGCAACTTGTGACCTTTCATCTCCCTTTTCTCCTAATTTCCACTATTTTCATAAATAAATGTGTCAAAAATAATTTATTCCTCTTTAATGCCTTAGTCATAGCCTTTTCCAGTTTCCTTAGCCATAATAAACCATGTGAACACTTGCACTGGGATTTTTTTCCCAACATTCAACTTGGAATAAGTGTCCCATCAACCGTGGTTATTATTTTAACTTTATTACATGGAATATTCACCAGGGTTGTTATATAACCCTCCCCCTTGGGGGACACCATCCTCGGTGTTCAACCACACATATACCTCAGCAAAACTTCTGAAAATAAATCATATTTCCCATGGAGATTTATAACATAGATCGATTCAGTATTTACAATGATCACCCTACCACAAGCAACCAACATGACATCATAACAACATGAAAAATATAATGACATGACACCATATCACTTATTGGAGCTTTATAACATATCTCATGGCATTATTTACATCCATATACATATGTACATATACCTGAACATCACATCAAAACATACATCAAAACATCATCAAAACATATACCAATAACAAAACCAAAACTAATTTTCCTCAACTAGAAAACAAGGAAGGATACATAGCCTACATCTCATCTGCCATCTCCCATGTAGCTTCATAGGGCCCAAACTGCTTCTATTGCACTTTAACTTGCTCGATTGCTCAATTACGGAGAATGAGCATATTTTTCTACAAAATGCACTGCGGTTCTGATTGGAACTCTCTTTCTAACTCCACTTACAATAAAAACCAGTCAATAACATGATCAACATATTTAACATATTTCTTGAGCAATGATATATGAAAAATATCATGGACTTTCACTATGGAAGGAAGTGTTAGTCGATAGGTCATTGGTCTGAACCTCTCAATGATTCTGAAGGATCCACAAAACCTTGGTGCCAACTTGGCACATGATCCAATCTGCAAGGAGCTCTTCTTGGGCTTGATACACAAGAGCACCTTATCCCCAACCTGAAACTCCTTAAACAACCTATTCCTATCTGCATAACTCTTATGCCTATCCTGCGCTACTTTCAAGTTCTACTTGATCACCTACATTTACTATTCTATTACTGCCAACATATCTGGTCCAATCAGTACCTTGTCATCCAGATCAATCCAACTGATCGAAGTGTTGCAACTTCGCCCATACAATGCCTCAAATGGACTCATCCTCAGTCACTCTTGATACCCATTGTTGTAGGTGATCTCTACCAGTGGAAGATACTCTCACCACTTGTGCTGCTGATGCATCACATACATCCTCAACATATCCTCCAATATCCTATTGACCCTCTTAGTATTTCCATGTGTATGTGGATGATAAGTTGTGTTGAAGGCCAACTCAGTTCCCAAACCTGCAAACAACTCCTTCCAAAACTTGGAAGTGAACTTTGTGTCCCTCTCAGACACAATCTTCTTCAGAACACCATGCAATATGACTATGTCTATGATAAGAACATGTGCTACATCACTAACTGAGTATGTAGTATTCACTAGAATGAAATGTGCAACCTTTTTCAACCTGTCCACCACAACCATGATGGAATCATGATGTCTAACTGTCCTCGGAAACCCTGTGATGAAATCAATGGAAATGACCTTCCATTTCCACTCGAGAATCGCAATCGGTTGTAGCAATCCACCTGGATGTTTACACTCTGCCTTAACCATATGACGATCCAAACATCTAGCTACAAAATCTGCCATGTCTTTCTTTAGATTCGTCCAATAGTTAAATATCTTCACTCCAGTCAATGTTTTTTTGTAGTGTGGGTGACCCGAATATAGTTTCGTATGAAACTCCCTTAAGATCACCTTCTTGAGCTCACTTTTTTCTAGTACATATATCTTGTCTCTAAATCTAACCAATCCATCTACTGTGAGACAATAGTCCAAATCTTGTACACCTGCGCTTGTACATGTACCTGTACCACTACCTCTACCTCTACCTGTGCGAACACATGTACCTGTAACAACACTTGTACATGTACTTTGTTGCAACATGTGCACAATATCCATATACTTGTGATCCAGTTGACCTACCTCTAATATCCTATCATATAAGTTTGTCCCATAAGAGCTCATATTTTCTATGTGATTTACCTGTACCCCCCTGCTAAGAGCATCTGCGACCTTGTTTTCCTTTCCCTTGATGTACCTGATCTCGAAGTCAAACTCACTGATTGTTTCCAACCATCTAGCCTGCATAGCATTCAGATACGATTGGTCAAATAAATAATTCAACCCAGTGGGATCACTCATAAGTAAAAACCACCTGCCAAGAAGATAGTGCCTCCACATCTTCAGTGCATGAATGATCACGACTAGCTCAAGATCATGTTTCGAGTAGTTTTGTTCGTGCTCTTTCAGCTTTGGTGACTCATAGAATACCACCTATCCATCTTGCATAAGGACTCCACCAAGTCCTCTCTTGCAAGAATATTTTCACACTACAAACTCCTTTTCTGGATATTCAATATTTAACACTAGAGCATGTGTCAACAATTGCTTAAGTTGTTGAAAACTAGCTTCACACTCCTCTATCCAGTCAAACTTCCAACCTTTTCCTTTGCAATGATGTAATGGGATAAGCAATCTGTGATAAGTTCCTGATGAACCTCCTATAATAGCCTACTAATCCCATGAATGATCTCACCTCATCTACATTCTTAGAATTTACCCACTCCATGATGTCCCTTATCTTTCTCAATCTACTGCAATGCCCTCTTTGGAGACAACATGTCCCAAATAATGTACCTCGGTCTAGAAGAAACTGCATTTGTTGAGCTTAGCATACAATTGATGCTCTCTCAAAAGCCTCAACACTGCTTCTAAATGCTAGACATGCTCTTCCTCATTTTTAGAATACACCAATATGTCATCAATAAACACAATCACAAACTTTTCCAAATAAGGATGCAACACATTGTTCATCAAGCACATAAATATAGCCGGGTCATTACTCAAACTGAATGGAACTACAACAAACTCATAATGTACGTACATGGTCTTGAATCCGGTCTTGTAGATGTCCTACTCTTTGATGTGTACCTGATGATAGCCCGATCTCAAGTCGATCTAAGAGAACATTGTTTCTCCCTTCAATTGATCGAACAAATCATCAATCCTTGGTAATGGGTACCTGTTCTTGATGGTCACTTTGTTTAGCTACTTGTATTCAATGCAGAATATGAGATTTCCATATTTCTTCTTCATGAACAACACCAGTGCACCCCATGGTGATACACTTGGCCTAATTTACCCTTTTTCAAGCATCTCCTTCAACTGCAAATTTAATTCTATCAACTCATATGTGCTCATCATGTAAGGTTCCTTTGATGTTGGAGCTTCCCTTAGCATCAACTCAATAGAAAATTCTACTTCCCTGTGCGGTGGAAACTCTGAAATATCTACTGGGAACACATCCTGAAACTATTGTAAAACTGGATACCTGTTCAACACATCTGCATCCTCAACTCCCTTACCTTTTTCACTAGAGATATGAACTACAAATAAATATACACACCCTTTCCTACGACTACGTTTGGCCTACATGGATGTCACCATCCTAACTGATGTGGCTTTTTTATTTCCCTACAAGACTCTTGGTTCCCCATTGTCATTCAAGCACTCAATAGATTTTTCATATCAGTTTACCTTTGTCTTGTGAATGAACATATACACAATAGCATATTTTATGATCCCAAAGGAAATATTTTCAAGTGCATTGATGTAAGCATGTCATTTAACTCAAATGCACAAGCTCTCACCCAATGGTGAACTCTTTTTTTCATACCTGTGGCTAGTTGCACTAACCAATATTCTGCATCCATTTCCTTACTCAACCCACACTTATCCACCAAATTAGGATTAATATAACTATAGTTAGATCCAATTTCAATCAAAATAGAAAAAAAATGATCACAAAGCTTACCATCCATCTAAATGATAGAAGCCTGATGATTTGCATGCATGTTTTCCATAGCTGCATAAATCCAAGGAATGTTATGACCAACATCTCCCATTTTTTTTGCCTCCTATGCACTGTAGATATATGGCCTACCACCTTGATGTTGTGGACAATCTCTCCTACGATGATATTTTCCACCACAAGTCCAACATTGTATAGGCTTCCAACCATCATCCCTACTCTCACTAGAAAATTTGGCGGAAATTTCGATGGCCAATTCGTCGCTATTCCGATACATAGTTGTCGCAAGAGCAACAGTTCGAGGGCGGGAAAAACATGGTTTACCATACCGTCGTAGTTCCGACGCAATTAAAAAGTGTCGCACTATCGACACTTTTTCCGTCGCTTCCAAACAAGCATCACTCTTTCGACGTTTCCCAATCTGTCGCACTTCTGACCTTTGTAAATTATCGCACTTCCGACAAAATGTGGTCCGAAGTTTTGAACATCGCTCTTCCGATGTCTGTAAACTCTCACAATTACAACGAAATGTGGCCCGACGTTTAGAACGTCGCTCTTTCGACATTTGTAAACTGTCGCAATTCCGACGCAGTGTGGTCCGACATTTTGGACGTCGCTCTTCCGACGGTTGTAAACTGCTACAATTCCGACGAAATGTGGTCTGAAATTTTGGACATCGCTCTTCCGACGTTTGTAAACTGTCACAATTCCGACGAAATGTGGTCCAACATTTTGAACGTCGCTCGTCCGACGTTTTTATACTGTCGCTCTTCCGACGTTTCTAATCTATCTCAATTCCGACACTTACAAGGCGTCGGTATAGCGACGGAAGGTTCAATTTGAAGAAAAAAAAATTAAACTTTAAAATAGGAAAAACGTTGTTTTGAATATATTATATGAAGTAAAACAGTCCATGAAGTCATTACATTTTCACATCTGAAGATTGGAACCCAAATATCCATCCAGAAAAGTGGAAGTCCCACCCGAGACAATGATAGAAAAATACCCCATGTCACATACAGCGACTTGATATAAAACCCAGTAACGGTCCACATGGAGATTATCGACAATCTGAGAAAGCATCCAAATATGCCCAAGGCATCTATAATAAAGTGAAATAGCGGTATGTATAATAGTAAAGCAACAGATAGAGTACGTATCGACGTCCATTGTTCCAAATACAAATTAAAGTACCCAAAATCCTTGAACAGAGAAAAACGCTAATCATGTGAGGAGTGTGATATGTCCAAAATATAAAAAGACCATCAGACCATATCAATAAACCAGCAACATAGACCAGCATCGCTAGTTTTGAAGGCAGAGTGATAAACATTAATCATTTTTTTCACAAGAGAAAAAACGTTGTTTTGAATATATTATATGAAGTAAAACAGTCCATGAAGTTATTACATTTTCACATCTGAAGATTGGAACCCAAATATCCATCCAGAAAAGTGGAAGTCCCACCCAGACAGTGATAGAAAAATACCCCATGTCACATACAGGGACTTGATATAAAACCCAGTAACGGTCCACATGGAGATTATCGACAAATCTGAGAAAGCATCCAAATATGCCCGAGGCATCTATAAGAAAGTGAAATAGTAGTATGTATAATAGTAAAACAACAGATAGAGTACCGACGTCCATTGTTCCAAATACAAATTAAAGTACCCAAAATTCTTGAACAGAGAAAAACGCTAATCATGTGAGGAGTGTGATATGTCCAAAATATAAAAATACCATGAGACCATATCAATAAACCAGCAACATAGACCAGCATAGCTAGTTTTGAAGGCAGAGTGATAAACATTAATCATTTTTTTTCACAAGAGAAAAAACGTTGTTTTGAATATATTATATGAAGTAAAGCAGTCCATGAAGTCATTACATTTTCACATCTGAAGATTGGAACCCAAATATCCATCCAGAAAAGTGGAAGTCCCACCCCAGACAGTGATAGAAAAATACCCCATGTCACATACGGGGACTTGATATAAAACCCAGTAACGGTCCACATGGAGATTATCGACAATCTGAGAAAGCATCCAAATATGCCCGAGGCATCTATAAGAAAGTGAAATAGCAGTATGTAGAATAGTAAAGCAACAGATAGAGTACCGACGTCCAATGTTCCAAATACAAATTAAAGTACCCAAAATCCTTGAACAGAGAAAAACGCTAATCATGTGAGGAGTGTGATATGTCCAAAATATAAAAATACCATCAGACCATATCAATAAACCGGCAACATAGACCAGCATCGCTAGTTTTGAAGGCAGAGTGATAAACATTAATCATTTTTTTTTCACAAGAGAAAAAAAGTTGTTTTGAATATATTATATGAAGTAAAACAGTCCATGAAAAACGTTGTTTTACAGACACATGGAATCCTGTAAAAAGTCTCTAGCATCAATTCATCATCCAACAAGCCACAAAGAAATTTCTCCAACAACACTTTATTCCGAAAAAGTCAATGTTACTGCAAAGTATATGAATCCACACTTACTACTCCAATTTATGGAGTATTTATACAAAAAATCATACAAAATATCTCATAACAAATTGAGATATTATCTAGGATAACTAATAAGTATTTTACAACAATATAGAGACAGATGGTCTCGTAGATAAGAAAAATGATAACTGATGTTGTGTTGTTTCCTTCTTTTAAGAATGTGTTGGAGGTAGGCCCTATATCTTGGCTTGCTGCTATCCTCTTCAGTAATTCTATGTTGATTATTTCATTTCACTGATACTCTTTAACTGCTCTGATACTCTTTGACCTTTGTTCATCCCTTTATCCTTTTTATCATGATATACTGTGGTAAATAGGCAAAAATTTATGTAAGGATAATTTTTTACAAAAGTTCCATCATTTCTTCCCACCATTGAACTTCTGGCACTCTGGTCCTTTGCAACTTTCTTAGTGTTCCATCAGCCTCAGTATATCTGAAGAAATTAGGCTAATTTGGGAACAAATGATTTACTTCATGCTCAAGATAAAATATTCTACAATCTGTCATGAAGGTTTTTCCTTGTAGGCAATGCTGCTGTTGATGAACTCGTTGAAGAACTAGCTTGATTATCAGCATATTTGTCCAATTTTTCAACATAACTATCAAGGTCCATTAGCTTATCTTCCGCAACTATAGGACTGGGCAATCCTCTATTTAACAAAATATTCAATCTTTCTCTGAAGGCAATGATTTCTTCTTGCATATCTGAGCACCTTTGTTCTAAATTCTGTACCAGAGTTCTTTTAGTAAAAACTCTCTTTATTTCCAGAATTGTTCCGATCCTGTCCTGTCCTGAATACCAATTTCTGCAAGTTGATTCTTAATCTAAGTATTCAAAAAATGTATAAGTCTATTGGCCTCTTCTGGCATATTTCCCAACTCTTGTCTTGATCTCTCAATCTCATCCAGAGCCAATTTAACTAAGTTATTATGTTCATCTATTATTTGAATTGAGGACCAAACATCCTTTATTGATTGAATGATATTATCCAAAAGAATATCATTTATTTCTTTTAAAGGTTTCTCCAATGTGAGATCCTTTTCCAATGCTTTGACTGTTTTTTCTAATTTGTTCACTTCTCTTGTTTTATCAGCAAAACTCATTTTTGAAAGATCATATTTATGTTCTAGAGTGGCCAATTGTTCCTTTGTTTTGTGAAGCTCTATGGCCTGAATTTTCATATTTTCCATTGACTTTGTTAATTCATCAGTGTTCAAATTTGCAATGTTGCTCTGTGACAATTCTGCTAGCTGACCTGTTGTTGTTGTACCTGTCACTACTCCTGCTCTAGATACTGGAATATTTGTCTGCTTATCTTTTAATGCATTCTCAAGCTCTTTTTTAGTTGCAGTAAGTTTCTCATTCAATTTTAAGAGCAAATCCATTAGTTCTTCCTCATAATTTTGTTTTATGATTTCTGCAGTCTGTGGATGTCTTGAGGCCGGTAACTTTAATTGTTTTCTCAAAGCTGCAATATCATCATCTTTTCTCTTGATCAAAGCTTCAATACCTTTCACATCTTTAGGATTATGACCCAAACCAATGATTATTTCCTCTAAAGTTTTGATTCTATTATCCTTAGCCTAGGAGGAGGCTTTTTCAAGCTGCAACTGTGTATTAGTATTATCCAAAGAATCCTGCAACTTATGGGTCATCATTGATTTATCCGTCAGAGTGGAATAAATCATCTCACATGTTTGCTTGTGTAGCTCAATTTGATCTAAAGGATGTATATCCTTTTCTAAGACTTCAAAATTAGTCCTAACGTAATCTGCAGTTGTCTGACGCTGTTGCACCTTGGGCTTCAAATGGCTCATTAACATCTTACCCTGTTGGATGTCATAAGCTGACATCAATCTTTCTTGATTTTTTGAAGCCATCTTCAAAAATTGGTTGTACACTTGAAGTCTAAGTGTATCGTTCTTGGCCTTTATATTGATAAATTTTATTTTGATGTCCCAGGCAGTTTTTACTGGAGGTTTGAAAGAAGATATTTCTGCACTTTGTTGCCTCTGTATTCCCTGTTTTTGAAAAGTAGTGGATGTCCCACTACCTGTACCTATTTACTGAATGTCTTCTCTTCCCTGGCTGTCAGGGATTTCCTGAAATGATTCATCTTCTGGAAGGGGAGTTAATTTATGCCTTTTAACATCTTGCTCTTCAGAAGAGCCACCAATAGGAGTAGTTGTTTCAGCCTCTCTCTTTTTTCCCTTTTCTATATTCAGAGGAGTTTGTAAAATAGAAATTTTTGGCTCACTGATCTGAGTAGGAAGAATTTGTCTTTGACCTTGTTCTTTAGAAGTCTCTGGTTGCTCTGTCATTATGAATTTTTCAATTATTTGTATATCAGGCTCCTTTTCTTTTCCTTTAGATTCTACTGCTACTGTACTAATCTCCTGCAAATTTTGTTGTAAATTCCTGGCTGAAGAAGATCCCTGCACCTGTCCAAAAGATTCTAGGTCAAGTATATTTTCAAGATCTTTCATTACATTTTCAACATTGACCTGCTCACTATCTTTTTCAACCAATGTCCCTTCTGTCCATTCATCCATATTAGCATATTGTTCTATTTCCGGGATTCTTTGATGGATGCATGGTGTCAGTTTATTTTTCATTCTTCTATCACAGATAAAGTTGTTTGGATCATAAGGCACCTAGTAGAAACTCTTTTGTAGTCTGAGATAGTCTTCTAAAATCCTTTCGGCTTCCTTTCCAACTTCCCTAGAGTTACAAATGAAGGGACCTAATTGGCTCTTGATCCTGAGTTGAGCCTTTTTCTTTGCATTGCAAAAATGAATTATATCTGAGTTATTCATCTACCTGAAATATTCTAATGCAAAGAGTCTCATTGGGACATACTTGGGCAGTTTGAATGGGCATAATTCACATCCATATATCCTTATCTCTGTGTATTTTTGATATAGGTACCAGTCACCTATCTTGTACAAATTTGAGAGCTGAAGGATTTTCTTGATTTCATTGCTAATTCTTGGAGGAGAGACTCCTGTCAACAAGGTAGTTACAGGATGAACAAAAAGGCCGAAAAACTCATTATAGGAATAAGGAGAATCAGAGGAATTGTGAGTAATGGCAGACCAAAAGATGACTGACCTAGGATTCCCTTTGGCATCAAGTTTCTTAACATAAAAAGGGAAATTTTCTGACTGAAAGTAAATCATGAGATGATATATGATAGAAGAATACTTAAATACTCTCTCATTCTCAAATCTCATGAACTAATCATGGATTTTGTCAGCAATATAAGATGCAAAATCGTACTTGACAGCAGGAGGCTGTCCAGGGGTAAAAATGGATAACAATACTAGGGTAAAATGATCAACATACTCACTATTATTGAAGCCCATTATGGAAGATATCATGTTTAAAATAAGTCTACCCTCATTAGTAAAGAAAGTATAACCATGAGGGGGAGGGTTTTTAGGCTGATGCTCTGGTAACATGAAGGTTTGGCATAGGCGGTTTAACTCTTCATGGGATAACTTAGTAGATTTCTCAAGTAATTCATCCATGGAAAGGGGAGTGAGAGCTTGACCGGGTTGGAATTGTAGCATTTCATTTATGGACTGAGCAGTTATTGGGAAAAGGACATTTTGACTTGGGGATAAAACTGCTCGTTGGTTGGGATCATAATTTGCGTAGCAATAATGGATTAACTCAGGAAAAATATGGACTGAGGGGAGAAGGTACATAGGAATATTTGATTCCCAAAGTCCAAAGATGTCAGAACCATTCAAATAATTGTCTCTGCAACAGAAAAATATTCGAAGAGGATTCTCACTGAGACGCAAGTCCTTAATTTGAAAATCCATATCGACTAAAGGCAAATAACCCAAGTCCTACCAGTTTTGGGAATATAATTGCAGTTCTGGGAACGAAAAAGACCAAAATGGACTTCTTTTCAGACCTTAGTGTAGAATTAAAACTAAAACCAGGGTTTTTTACAGAGTTTAGCGGGGAATTGGAATAAATACCTGTTTATGGGAAATGAAACGTGTTTAAACAAGCGCTGGTTATGACAGAAGAACCCTGAAATTCTCGGCTTCAATTCTCTTCAGCAAGGTAACGGTCAGCAAGCGTTAACAGTTGGTTTTTGAATTTTTTTGCATGGAATACTGGCTAGCGCACGGAACAATGAAAATGACGCAGACGCAATTTGTTTTATTTACAAAGTCAAAAGGGTGGCGGGTTTTGATTTATGACGTCAGCATGTACGATGGTTTCGTCACAGAGGGATAGGAGCGGATCTTTTTTTGGGCCGCTCGCGTAGTGGAAATCCGAACCCAAAAAATATTAGGGTGAATTTGATAAGAAATTTGCATCACAACTCTCCCTCCGTACGCCAGCCCAACTTCGGACCCGAAAAAGATTAGGGTGGAATTCATTTGGTTTTCGTGTCACAAAATTGGCCGATGTCAGCAGGCTATTTTGGAACGCGAATTTGGTTTGAATTATGGTTTATCACCGTTTGAAGTCCGGCAGGCTCGACTTAAGAACAATTTTGTTTGATCCCATCTTATAAAATTTGTGTTGGTTTTCTTTGATAATACACATATTTATAATAAATCATGGGAATACCACACTAAACATGTGGAAAAGTTATATAAATTATTGAGAACAATCATTTTTATGTAAAAATATCCAAATGTGCTTTTGGGAAATAAGAATTGGAGTATTTGGTTCATATTGTTTTAAAGGAAGGAGTGAAGTTGGAGCCTCAAAAGATGCAAGCTATTACAAAATGACCTATTCCTAAGAAAATCAAGGTTCTTAGAAGATTTTTTAGACTTACATGATATTATTGATCATTTGTTAAAAATTATGCATGCATTTCAAGTCCACTCACATATCTCTTGAAGAAAATATCATTTATATGGAATGATGAGGCTACTTTGGCATTATCTCTTTCAATGGATGCCATGTCTTCTACACCAACATCGGTTGCACCTAATTTTTGTAAAACATTCATAGTAGAGTGTGAGGCACTAGGACAAGGAATTTACGTAACATTAACACAATAAGGGATATCATTGGCTTTTAAAAGCAAGTAATTCAAAGAAAATATTTGGTGAAATCTACATATGAAAAATAAATGGAAGCAATATTACATGAAATAAAAAATGGGGATAGTATATCACTGGGAGGTACTTTAAAGTCAAGATATACCATGATAGCATAAAGTATTTTTTGAAGCTATGGATTTCATTGGAAGATTAACAAAAATGAGGAGAAAAAATGCAAATTTTTAATTTTGAGATAATCTGCAAAAAGGGTAAGGAAAATTTAGTACATAATGCTCTTTCTATAATAGAAGAGGCCTCAAATTTATATCCAATTACATTTTTTATTCCTAGGTGGCTAGAAGAAGCTTGCCATAATGGAAAAATGACAATAGTACTAAACAAAAACTAAAATTTATAAAGGATGGGATGAACTCTATGGAGCATTGGGAGTGAAAGAGAGATATACTTTGGTGCAAATGTAGAATATTTTTATGCACGCAAGAATATTTGAATAAACAAATATTAAGGGAGTCCCATGTCTCTCTGATGGTAGGACACAGGGTTCCTTAAAACATCTCAAAGGATCAAAAAATATATTTTGGAAGGAATGAAGAAAGATATTCAAAATTTTGTAAGAGAAGGTCAGGTTTGCATAATAAATAAAAGAGAGATAGTAAAATCTCTATGGTTACTTCAACCATTCCACATACATATTCAAAGACTAGAAGATATATCAATAGACTTTATTACAGGGTTACTGAAATATAAAGGTAAGTATTACATTTTTGTGGTCATTTATATAGACAAATTGTGTAGATTTTTTTTGTAGAGCTCAAAGTAAATAAACAACAAGCCAAGTGGCAGAAGTGTCCGTGAAAGAAATTCATAGTCTTCATGGTTTTCCTAAAGTAATAGTAACAAGAAAATTTTGGAAATAATTATTTAATAAGAGTGGAGAAACACTAGCTACCATGAGTTCTACATATCAAACACAATCAAATGGTCAAACAAAAATAGTTAACAAATGTTTTTAAGGTTATCTACAATGTTACTCTTTAGAAAAGAAATCTTAATGGATGAAGTGGGTTCCTCGAGGAAGAATGGTAATATGATACTATCATACTACCTATCACACATCTACTAAAATTTCCCCATTTAAGGCCCTTTATGGATATCCAACTCCTAGTATCTCATACTTTTTGCAAGATAAGTCCAAAGTATAGGAAACAGAGTCACATGTGGAAAATACTAAAGAAACTTTGAAAATTATTATGGAAAAACTTCAAATGACATGAAACATGATAAAACAACAAGGGGAACAACATTGAAGTGAAATATAATTTGAGGAGGGTAATTGGGTATTTTTTAGATTATAGCATTATAAGCAATCTTCATTCAAGAAAAAGAAGAATAAAGAATTAGCTCAAAAATGCAATGTGGAAAAATTCGAAGTCGAGATTAAATCGTAAAGGGTCCAAAAGTTGAAATACTCGATAAAGTCGGGAGTTTTTTGAAAAAGTCGGCAAAACTAAAAAAATACAAAAATATTCATTTTTGGAAAAAATCTTGATTTTTTCAAAAAAAATTAAAAAATTATTAAAGAAACTACCTCACTCAAGATTTTTTCGAAAAAGTCGGCAAAAAGTCGGGACTTCGAGGATAAAATCGTGACTTTTTGAAGGATGAAAAAATCGGCAAAAAATCGGCCAATAAAGTCGGCTCCGGGAAAAATTCGGGATTTTTTCAAAAAGTCGGGACTTTTTGCCGACTTTTTCCACACTGCAAAACTGTTATGGCCCTAAATAATTATTCATAAGATTGCACAAGTGGTATAGAAGTTATATTTTCCTTCTTCTTGCATTCATAAGGTTTTTCATGTATCTTGCCTAAAAATTTTTTTGGGAAAAAATATGCCAATGTAAATAGAACTTCCAAAATTAGATGAAGAATGAAAGTTGATTCTTGAACCACAAAAAGTTATAGATAAACATTTTGTATCTCTTTGACATATAACCATTATGAAGTACCTAATCAAGTGGAAGAATATTACTCTAGAATAAGGTACATGGTAAAATGATCAATTCGTGATGAAATACCCACGGCTAAAGGGTTCGTTTAAAGTTTTGACAAAGGTTTTGTTATATGTTTTATATAACGCGTGGCGGAATAGTTTTATTGTTTTTTAAGGTCCCACACAGTGATAAAATTTGAAGGGCAGGTCCGAATTTCAATTAGAATGGCATATATCTATGTCGCCCTTCCATAATGAAAAGCTTTAAAAAAAAAACTTTTCAATTGACCACAATAAATTATTATTACATTTCATTTTCAGAAAGACAAAACCATCAATCTTTATATTAATAAAATATTGTTACATATACAACAATGAAGAAGGCTCCATCTTTCATTGCTTAAATATCTCATTGGCAATGTCAACATAAGTCTTGAAGACACTATTATAAGAGTTTGGATACATACCACTGGGATATGGGAGATTCTTATGTGTCAGATTGTGTAATGCAATTTTGACTTTGTCTCACAAGGAGCAGCAGCATGGAGGTCTGGATTTTTCTTATAGAACTTTATTATTATTATTTGAAACGTTGTTTATAGATATGAATACAACAATGAAATTATGAGCATGGTGGACAATTAGTCAAACTCATGATGCCAAACCATGATGATGTAAGTTTGGAATTTAACATTTTTACATGTTAAAGACAAATAGTCAAAATCACTGACAACTTAGTATGCCATAATTAATAATCATTCCTTGTTCACTTTTGTTAATAGGTTTATGTCACACGATGATGCAGGGGCATTACGCACTAGCCAACAATGTAGGAGGTTTTGTCCACATGTTGTGGCTAGGAGGGTTCGAAAACATTTGAGTTGTAACAGCTAGGTGTCAATACCTCAGCTGACTGTATTACTTAGACTAGTTAGAGTTGTAGGAGTCTAACAGTTTCAGTTAGTTGAATTATTATAATTAGACCTTTTGATTTCTAGAACGGTCCTCTCGGAGGAACCGAAGAGCCATATGTTATGTATATAAATTGTAATTCCTCGGATGAATAAAAGTAGAGAGGGAAGAGGAGAGTAGAGAGGGGATTTCTGCAATAAACCTCTGTGTGTGAACAATTGTTTCCAGCTAAATGATTTCCAAGCTTAGTTGCCATTGAATTATCTCGAACTGCTAATTGTGAAGAATTTTTTAACTATGAGGCGATTGGGTACTGATAATTCCATTCTTCTGTCTTTGAATTCCCATAAATTGTTGGATAACCCTGTGAACTCACCCCAACCGAAGGCGAGGTCTGTGTAGAGAACCGGGGTCATGAACACTGTTCAAATATAAAAATCCCGCTTAATAAAGAGACAAGATTGTTGTTCTTTCGGAACCTGACCCGAGGATTGGACATGAGTTAACAAACAAAAGGATAGTGGAACCAGACTTGCACCCGTGGTCAAGCCCTGTACCAAAACCACGAGCGGAATCACAAAAGTGGGTTGCCCATATCGAACTGCTTTTGCAGAGTAGGCGGTATTTCCTATTCACGAGCGATTCCATAGGGAATGAAACAGGTGGCAAAGTGACCCCCGGAAAACCACTGTTTAACCCATGCCATTGCACGTTAAAGCTCGACGTTGGAAGCTGAGCGAAATTTCCAAGAGTCGTTGATTTGGAGAACGGCCATTGGACGGTGGTCGCACGTTGAACTTGCCTGGAGGTTAACTAAGGTGTGCGGAGGATAGCCAAGTACGAAACGAGTGTTTGATTGGTTATTGATATATATAGGTGGGGCCGGAGTATAATTAAATTGTTTAATTAAACGATTGGCGGATAATTAGCATAAGTCTGGAGTGTGATTGTTGTAAGGCTGGGTGGTGAAATATAGAGTCGAAAGTTCATTAGAAGTTATTTATTTAAAAATAAACGTGGAGTATAAATACAAAGTGTTGAAAGTTAAACATTGGTTATAAGGCTTGGAGATAATATAAATTCGAGAATATAAATTAAAGTCCAACCATTGTGGATAGTATTTATTTATCAAATTCTACGAATTTGATAAATAAACTCGAAGAAAGAAGAAGTCAATTAAGACTCAGGCTGGAGGAAAATAATGGGGTAAACCAAGGGAAAATGCTGACAGAGCGATTGTAGACACACTAGCTCTCCTTAGGGGTCCAATTTCAGTTTTGTTGTGTCACACGATGATCTCTCTTCTCTGGCATTTACTTGTATTGAAGATCACTATTCTAGGAATAAGGATTTATTTTCTCCAAAAATAACCCTAGCCAAACATTGAAAATGCATCAAGGATATCTTTCTATGCTTCATAAGTACATATGTTCTACTTCTAAATCATGTCTTGGAAGTGGTTGTTTTGCTGGAAATTATTCACCAGTTGGTTTCATACCAAAGTCTTTTTCACATTTTAAGCATCCAATACATGAAAAAGATAATGGTTTAAAACAACATAAATATTTGAAATTTTTCAAGAATTGTCTGGCACACTTTGAATATGAATTTTGAAGTCAAGTGCATGATGTTTTATAGGATCAAGTGTCATTTTGAATACCAAATGTTTCACAAGAAACTTCTCAACATGCCACCCTGCAGTAAGGATTAAATGACAATATTGCATCAACTATTTCCATAATAAAAGTGCACCTCGGCCATAAGACTAAACAACTACAAATGTTGTAGATCTAACAAGACCACACAATCAAATGTATTCCACAAGGCCAATGCTGTATGAAAAATGAAAAGGAGTTTGCAACCAAAAATACCTTAGGCAACTAATTCAATTAGATACACCAAACCATCAGCAAAAAGGAAAACCGGCCTACTTGGCCCCAATATTTTCAACTGGGTCCTCTAATTCAACCAATAAAAAGGCCAAAACCATAGCATTGAGATACATTTCATTACACTGTCAATAACAATAAAATTTGACTCAGCCATAACCCTTTCCTTTTATTGTTGTGAAAATATTTATGCATTACTTTAATATTGAATTATGAACTGTAAAGGAACTTACAAAATGTGACATTACGAACCTGGTCAAGCGCACAAGCAAAAATATCCTGGACATGACCCTGGTTGACAAGTTGTATTGCTCATGATGCAAGAGGATTTGTACCTGCACTGCCAAGTCAATTAAAATCCATCATTATCTATACTATAAATACAAGTAATTGATGTAGTATTTTTTACTCTAAGATGCATTCTTATGATAATGTTAGAACATATGTTGAAAATGTCAAAACATACCTGAATAAGCTCCTATTAGTTTCAAGAACAATTTATTGGAGTCGCATGAACTTGGAACAAGCCTCCCACGATCTGAAAGAGTAGCAACTAAGTCAACAGTGACTTTTTTGTTGCTACACTGGATCAAGGGAGGTTTGCTCCAATATTGAATCGCTCCAATAAATTATTCTCTACTAAACAGGGCCAACCACGTGAAGGTGGAAGCTCTTATGGCCCCTCTCCCCCCCCTCGCATCACTCTCAATTCCCCAATACCCAATCTATATTTCATTTTTTACTTTCATGAGCATAAAAAAAAATATTCAATAACTAATAAAAAAATAATTCAACAAAAAGTACGCAAGGAAACATTGCAATTAATGCTTGACATAAAAATAGTATGATAAATGAGTTTTTTATATAACACAAAAAAAGTTCCAAGTATGGTAACGTTTGTCTTATAATAATACAATATTTTACATTATCGAATTTTATTTTTCTTCTTCCTATTTTAAAGCTCCTAATTACATCATCAATATCATCATGCTCTGCTCCTGTTTCATGCCTTTCGACCCGCACTGCTGACCTAGTTGCGTAGTCACGATGTCTGGTCTCATCCAGTGATGGGGCATCGCCTACAAAAATAGATAATATTAAATTTTAATTGTCAGTTTTTAAATATCATTGAACTAGTTCGGTAATATTAATAAAAAAAATTGCAATGAGATTATTTACATGGTGCACCAGTTGTCGCCGCTGACCTAGTTGCGTTGTCACGATGTCTGGTCTCATCCAGTGACGGGGCATCGCCTACAAAAACAGATAATATTAAATTTTAATTGTCAGTTTTTAAATATCATTGAACTAGTTCGGTAATATTAATAAAAAAAAAATTGCAATGAGATTATTTACCTGGTGCACCAGTTGTCACCGCTGACCTAGTTGCATTGTCACGATGTCTGGTCTCATCCAGTGACGGGGCATCGCCTACAAAAACAGATAATATTAAATTTTAATTTTCGGTTTTTAAATATCATTGAACTAGTTCGGTAATATTAATAAAAAAAATTGCAATGAGATTATTTACCTGGTGCACCAGTTGTCGCCGCTGACCTAGTTGCGTAGTCACAATGTCTGGTCTCATCCAGTGACGGGGCATCGCCTACAAAAACAGATAATATTCAATTTTAATTGTCAGTTTTTAAATATCATTGAACTAGTTCGGTAATATTAATAAAAAAAATTGCAATGAGATTATTTACCTGGTGCACCAGTTGTCGGCGTTGACCTAGTTGGGTAGTCACGATGTCTGGTCTCATCCAGTGACGGGGCATCGCCTACAAAAACCGATAATATTAAATTTTAATTGTCAGTTTTTAAATATCATTGAACTAGTTCGGTAATATTAATAAAAAAAATTGCAATGAGATTATTTACCTGGTGCACCAGTTGTCACCGTTGGGACTGTTGCCCTGTCTTCCTCTCTAGTGGTAAGATCCTCAAGGGAAACATTCTCTGTCATTTAAACAAAAAATTTTATAAGGACAACCATCAAGGTATAATTAGAAAAAATTATAAGTGGAAATTAATTACCGTCACGGCCCTCACTGATAGTAGCATTGTCGGCCTGGTCCCTACTACAATGATCAAGTTGCACGTGAGGATCATCTACATTTGGCTCTAAAACTGGGTTATTTGCGTCGTCGGTAGTGTTGCTCCCATGATTTAAACAAAGTTGTTAGAAATTAAATTTATGGATGAAAACAAAAATATTGAAAGGTTAATGTTTTACCTTATCAGGCATTCTGGATCTTGGGACCTGCCCCAAGCTTATGCGACGTTCAACTACGGCTTGATAGCCGAAATGGAAAGCGATATTTTTATCTTCCTCTGTAGTTTATGTTCCGAAGTCATCACCCTACATTACATATGATTGTGTATTTTTAATCATATTTGATAGGATTACAAAAACTTTGGAAGGCGATACAATTAATTATAAGATGTTTAGCTACTTAATTACAATTCTTGCGGCCAATTTCAAGTAGCCACCCTGGCCTAGCTTGTGATGGCCCTTTTTTTCAATCCTAGCTTTGTTTGCCTTTGAGGTGTCAGGAAACCTAGCATCAAAAGATTAAAGTCAGATATGACGTAGCACACTTTTATTTTAGACATAGAGAAAATTAAAGCTATTGAATTAAAGTTGTAATTTACCTTGTGGGTCCAGTTGGTATTTTTCCTTCTTTCTTTGCCCTTTTCTCTTTTCCGTCATGGATGAGTGCTCTCCACTCACTCTCTGGAACTGTGAGAGGACGCTCATATCTAGGGTTAAATTTCAATTGCATCCTATAGGTGTCCCTGGTATATTTCAAATATTTGCCGGCTACCCGAGCCACCGATGTTCTGTCAAATGTGTCGACCCCAAAAAGGGCTTCTAGATAATCTAGAAGTTCTTTTTTCAGGTTGGAACTCTGGGAATTCCACCCTTTGCGTATGGTTGGGCCAAAAATTACCAACACATGGCTCTCCAGATACATGTAGAACTCATTGTTTCCTACACAGAAAAAAAAAAAAAGGATATTATCATTAATTTAAAAATAAAAATCATGATAAATATGTTTTAGATAAAGTACATGAAATAGTTAAAATATTAAAATTTACCTGGGAGTTGTACATTCTTTATAGGGACACCTTCATCGTTCACCAACAACATGCCATTAATGGTCCTTGTGGAGCTGACATGTGTAGCTCCAGGAAACGCAATAATGTAGTTGGCCATATCAGCCTCATCATTGTGAACATGTTCAGCGATTGGCTGGGTGTCTGCTTGGGCAAGGCGTGTTTCTTGGCTGGCACTTAAAGGAGTAGAAGGTGTACAAGAGGGTTGTTGGGCAATCTCTTGCCCTTGTTTCCCACTACCACCAACACCGGATTCAGCAAGTGCCAGAAAACGCTACATACAAAAGAACTTTTTGTTAGTTTAGTCAATGTAAAAATTAAAAATCAAACTATCACAATTCATCTCATGCAGAACAAAAAAATATCCTTTTGAATTTTTATTATTACCTGATATCTTTCTAGCTGGCTCATAAGATGTTTTATCCTCTCTTCTGTTTCAGGTGTTTGAGGCGCGTCTATCAAATTATTAAATTCCGACCTTGCATCTCGTGCCTTTTTTCGCAACAAGAACACTAGAGATAGGGATGAAGAAATCTCTTCCTCAAAGAGGGAATCATCAGGCGTACCATGGCTAGGTGTCTGCATATTTGAAAAAAATTAATATTATTTCAATTATGTAAATAACTAAAATACATAAAGATAGAGCAATGCTGGCACTTTACATGTTCTTCCGCTGGCCTCTTTCCGCGATCATCCTGTCTCGGGGTTGTTCCTGCACTGCTCTGATCAGTCTGCCACATTGAAATAAAATTATAAATGTAAAAACTTGAAAACAATATCTAACTTGAAAACACAAAATGAAAACTAAAATAATTTCTAATAAGACACCGGAAGACAGAGTTAGAGTTTCAAATATGCCTTGCATTGAATTCAATCCTGGAAACATGTCATTGCACATTAAGGCACCCAAACAAGAGACGATTTGACAATGAAGACCTTATTGAATATATTGTTGGAGCAACTTCTAGTAAACTTGTTGTGAAGACCTTAAGGACATTTTTGGAGCAACATTGTTGAAGCTGATGGTATAGCATTGTTGGAGACGATCTTGAAGGGCCTTGAAGTGAAGCTTTTGGAGCAACTATTGAAAAATCCTTAGAGAATTTAAGTAAGGCATTTTATATCTTCCATCACCTTTTTCCTTTCAATATCCTTTAAATGATTTTGTTGATATTTAATATTTGAAATCACGTTATAATTCCTTGATTATATGTGTTTGGGGACTAGAATAATTTCACACTAAACCATGCAAACTTAAAAGTAACTTAACAGATCCATAAAGTAATAATAATCATAATTCCTAATTTCCTATTGTACGATATGATGCAAATTATTCAAACATGAAGCAATGAAGACATGCGATGTCTGAATTTCAAGATTGATGAACCAATACAAGAAGTTAGAAACTACAACTTTGATTCAATACTCTGTGTCCTAACTCCAGGAAGGAATCTAGTTTGTAGTACGGAACATGCATCGTGTATTATCAATTCTTAATTGACAACAACTAAAGGTCATCTACCTCATCAATTCCTTCCCATTTTGTGTTTTTATGTTATATTCCTTATAAAAGTGTCAAATTTCTCTCAAATTAAGCAACCATTGAATAAAATAAAAAATAGTTGAGATATGATTGAGAAATGGTGATTTATTTCTTGAAAGGATCTTCACAATTTCTTTGGTTGTTTTTCATCTCAAGAAACAAGAAATGACCTAAGAAACTATCGTGATGTAATATAAGAAACAACACGGTGCAATCGCCATTTTCAAAGCCAAATGATGTCCATTGAGGATATGGCCTTTATTTGGTTCTTGTTTCATAGGAGTTTCAGGTAGAAATGGAGCTTTGTTGTACCATTTCCGGTAGTAAAAAGGGAAAACCTTCTTTTTCCATGGGAAATAATTTACCTTTCCTTTTTCAAGATAATCTAAATCACAAAAAATATGAACTATACTGCACACATTCTTGGATAATGTGAAAGTGGAAAATGAATACCCTACACAAGTGATGCACACATGTACATTTGAACACTAATAGATTTTTGTAGTTGAAATGCAATGCTTGTTTTCATTTAAATGTAGGATTTTTAAAGCAGGGAGAAATAATGGCTGCCAAATTAATAAGTGTTTCTTTGGGAAAATTTTAAATCTTGTATTGGGTGATGAAGATAATAGAGGGTATTGAATCTTGATTCTTGAAATCTAGAGAGAACCCTACAGCCTAACACAATCTAATGGAATTGAACAAAAAAACCCAAATAGAGTCAACCCTACTATATGAGGAAGGGCCTGCAGTAAGAACTTACCATTTTGCAAGAGCTGAGGGCGAATGTTGTTTTGTAAGAGCTGAGGGCGAATGTTGTTCTACAAGAGCTGAGGGTGAATGCAGGGCGAATGTTGTTCTGCAAGAGCTGAGGGCGAATGCAGGGTGAATTTTGTTCTGCAAGAGCTCAGGGCGAATGCTGAGGGCGAACTTTGTTCTGCAAGAGCTCAGGGCGAATGCTGAGGGCGAATGCTGTTCTGCAAGAGCTGAGGGTGAATGCTGAGGGTGAATGCTATTCTGCAAGAGCGGAGGGCGAATGCGCGCGTGATATTAGACATTAATGTAGCACACATGTACATTTGAACACTAATAGATTTTTGTAGTTGAAATGCAATGCTTGTTTTCATTTAAATGTAGGGTTTTTAAAGCAGGGAGAAATAATGGCTGCCAAATTAATAAGCGTTTCTTTGGGAAAAATTTAAATCTTGTATTGGGTGATGAAGATAATAGAGGGTATTGAATCTTGATTCTTGACATCTAGAGAGAACCCTACAGCCTAACACAATCCAATGGAATTGACCAAAAAAACCCAAATAGAGTCAACCCTACTATAGGAGGAAGGGCCTGCAGTAAGAACTTACCATTTTGCAAGAGCTGAGGGTGAATGTTGTTCTGTAAGAGCTGAGGGCGAACGCTGAGGGTGAATGCTGAGGGAAAATTCTTTTCTGCAAGAGCTGAGGACGAATGTTGTTCTGCAAGAGTGGAGGGCGAATGCACGCGTGATATCAGACGTTAATGTAGCTATTGCGACGGATATGAAACAATAAAATCATTTTTATGTAGCGCGCATATACTTTCGTATTTGTATTTAGTGCGCATATAAGTGTCGTTATACCGACGGCAGAAAAGGCGTCGCTATTGCGACGAAGGCCTCCAAACGTCGCAATTACGACACTTAGACATTGTGTCACACTTGCGGCGTTTAGAGGCAGTCGTCGCAATAGCGACGCATTGGGCCATAATGTCGCAATTGCGACGTATTCCTCCAAATGTCGCAATAGCGACACTTTTTTAAGTGTCAGAATTGCGACACTTTTCTATAAATGTCAGTATAGTGACGGTTTCAGGCGGGATGGAAAAAATTTGGGGAAATTTCCGACATTTGGTCAAAAGCGTCGGAACCAAGTGTCGGAATTTCCGCCAAATGTAGTAGTGTCTTCACCCCTGATTGAAATCCTTGTCCTCTACCAGATATATTGAACTTCTTAGGTGGGGAAACATTCTCCTTGTTACTTGGATCTTGATTTCTTGCTTGCTTCTTGTCGCATTTTCCTTTATTCTTGTCAATACCTCTCCAATCTGACTTTTCCTCGGATTTGCGCTTCGATTGATCATAACAATGCTTGAGTTTCTGGATGGACTCCTCCAATGATCAAGGCTCATCAAACTCAATCCTATCTTTGAATATTGTCCTTATACTCTTTAGGGTAAGGCACATATCTCAGTAACTCCAAGAACCTACTAGTATACTCCTGATCTGTCATGGAACTCATCTTCATCTTATAAAACTCCTTTGCCTTGTCATCATAGTATCTCTCTAATAGATACTTCTTTCAGAATAGCATTTTGAACTCACTCCAATTCAACTCCTCCATAGAAATATATCTGAAATTCTTCACATCTTCCCACCAAATGGCTGCTCTACCTCTGAGGTTGAATGTAGATATCCTAGCTTTCATATTTTCCAAGTAATCATGCAATCTGAAAAACTTCCTCATGCCAAGAAATGATGCCTTTGCATCATGTGGTGTATTCATATCTTCATCAAATGTAGGTGGCTTTTTCTTTTTAAAATCTTCTAGCAAATATCCCCTATCACTCCTCTTATAAGGATGATAATGATGATGATCATGATTCATGTCAGAACCTAAACTAGAATGATACTTGTGTCTATCATCTCCCCTATCCAGAGTGTCCAACAATATTCCATCTCTAACTATGGCATCCACATTTGACCTATAACCATTGGGAGACCTACTACCATACGCTCCATTGGTCCCATCCTCCTACCCATAGCTGATCCTAAGTGGACCGTGTTTCTGCAACTGACAAAATTTGAAGGATGGTTGCATTAACCTTTGCTTGCTTTTCTTGGGCATGTATGAGTCTATCATTTTCTGCCTTGAAACTCCTTATTTATTCCTTTAAACTTCTCTGTGTATATACCAAATCAAATGAATGTCGAACACCATGCTTCTCATATGACTCAAAGGGAGAATATTTTTAGTCTACCATTCTGCTATTCATATTTGAATTCTTCCTGCAAAGTGCAATATGTCAGCTAAACCAATTCATAAATAAACCAACATACCTTGGTGTAATGTGGGGAAGATATATCCTACAAGATCAACCAATCATCTAAATACATGTATATACATAATCATAAGAGCATATAAACTCATAACACATGGTATACTAGTGCATAAACATCATTCTAGTTGGAGTCCATAAGCATAAGCGACATTTAACCAAGTGTGAATGACCAATTCACGTTCAGCATATAAAATCACACAAGCAAGCATACATGAACACTACAAAAGCATGACCAATATGTGACCTAGTATACACAAGAAATGCATATACATGTAGCAGTATGTAAGCTAATGTGCATCCACAATACACAAACATGAATAACACATAATCAATCATACACACATGACCACATGTTGACAACAACAGCATCAGTCCTCCCATGGCAACACCATAACCACCATGGCCAACACAACATGGATGCACAAACACATACACCATAGGTATGAAAAACCCATAAGCAATCAAAAAAATCATGAACAACACACGTCCCATCTAGTCCAAGGGTTGAACCATGCTCTGATACCACTCTGTAACACCCTCTTCCCACATCTACCCAAGTAACCAACCAACCGGGTTAAACATGTGATGAGAGGCTACTAATAAGAGATTCAACATCCTAGATGACCTTCAGAAAGTGAAATCAACAAAAACATGAAAAACAAACCTTACATAGCATCAAAGCATCAACAAAATCCCCAGGCATATCCCAACCCGTCAGGCCTCTTACCCCTAGGTTATATTGAATTTTTTACCATTTTGAGCCTTAGCAATAGGCATGAAATTGCACTCCAGCAGACAGGAGGCTATAGCCACAGGCACAACACAGCAAGCATGCGGCCAGGGCCCCAAATACATAGTTTTGGGCCTACAACTCTGGTAATTTAGCCACCTTTTTAGGCCCATAGGCCAAGTCACTACCCATAACTTCATGAAAAGTTAGGGGATGATAAATAACATTGGAACAATGATACAAAAGCAATAAAATCAAAAATAACTCATCTAGACGCCTCCTAGCCATGACATACATTTTGTCAAACATGTCATAAAATTTGAATCTACAGGTTTAAAAAACAAATTTAAACATAGGGGTCTCTTACTTATCTTAGAATCGCTAAGAAGAATTGCTCCCCTACATCATAAGTTACAATACAATCTATTTGACCATAGATACATTGTGTATTCATTTACAGGTAAAAATATGAATAAATCCAAACGTCATCACTAATCGAATACATGCTTATAACCAGCACAAATAACAACATAAATAAAATGGATAAAACAACAATAAAATACATATATAAACTAGTAAATTTGCACACAAAATACCAGAGGAATGATATTTCATTAGTGAATGTAAAAACCAACCGGAGATGGGACTTCCACATTCCACCCAACCATAGATTGGTGAGCCAAGTCTCACTCAGCCAATCAACCCTATGCCATAATCCAAACATGAATGTGGGATATCATCAAACCAATCAATCACAATAAATCCAGGGCTTCTAGAGGCCAACCCACCTCAACCCTCAACCATTGACTCCACCTCACAGTCGAACATCACAAACATCATGGATTGGTCTCTATCCAAGTTGTTTGAGGGCTCTGGAGTGTTTGTTCCAACTATGGCTTCCAAGGCTAGTAACTCAACCCAAACTGTTACAGGGCTTCTAGATTGTTTATCCAACCAGGGCTTCCAAGACTAGTAGCTCAACCCACCTAGGGCTTCCAGAGCATTTTTCCAACCAAGGCTTCCAAGACTAGTAACTCAACCCATAGTTGTTCGTCAAGCTTCCAGAGCGTTTGGTCAACCAAGGCTTCCAATAATTAATAACTCAACCCACAGTTAAAGGAATCTTGATAACCAACCAAAAAAAATCAATGGAAATAAACCCACAACACCATGGTTATCCAATAAATGGCAAGGCTAGGAAAATCCACATTCATACACCATGCATGCCAAAACTAGTGATTAAAACATACATGCAACTCAGTACCTGCAATAAAATCCCAATGTCCACTTGCACTTTCCTACTCTTCCTTTTCCTTCTTTCTCCAAATCACCAAGTATCCACACTCTCCAAGAGTGCCCCAAGAAAACTCTAAGTATCCAAGAGTATGAGAGACATAGAGAGAGAATAATGAGAGAGCTCCAAAAATGCACTGAAAAAAGGTACCAACTGATCCTCATGAGCCTTTTATAGAAGAGGCCTCTATTTTCTTCATTTTCCCTTATTTTCCTTCATTTTCCTCCTCATATGCAACCTCTGACCTTTCATCCCCCTTTTTTCCTAATTTCCATTATTTTCGTAAATAAATGTGCCAAAAATAATTTTTCCTCTTTAATTCCTTAGCCATAGCATTTTCCAATTTACTTAGCCATAATAAACCATGTGAATACCCACACTAGGATGTTTTGCCTAACATTCAACCTGGAATAAGTGTCCCATCAACCGTGGTTATTATTTTAACTTTATTACATGGAATTTTCACTAGGGGAGTTACAAATTCCTCCCCCTTGGGGGACACCATCCTCGGTGTTCAACTCACACATATACCTCAGAAAAACTATTGAAAGCAACTATACTTCCCATGGAGCTTTATAACATAGCTCAATGCAACATTTACAATGATCACCCTACTAAAAGCAACCAACATGAAATCATAACATGAAAAGTATAATGGAATTACATCATGCTGCTTATTGGAGATTTATAACATAGCTCATGGAGTTTTTTACATCCATATACATATGTACATAAACCTGAATATCACATCAAAACATACATCAAAAAATCATCAAAACATATACTAAATATATACCAACATCACACCAAAATTGCTTTTCCTCAACTAGAAAACAAGGAAGGATGTATAGCCCACATCTAATCTTCCACATCCCATGTAGCTTCATCAGGCCCAAAGTGCTTTCATTGCACTTTAACTTACTTGATTGCTCGATTTTGAAGCATGAACGTATTTTTCTCGAAAATGCACTGCGGTTCTTGTTGGAACTCTCCTTCTAGATCCACCTACAATACAAACCAGCCAATAACATGATCAACATATTTAACATGTTTCTTAAGAAATGATATATGAAAAAAAACATGTACTTTCACTGTGGAAGGAAGTGCAAGTTGATAGGCCATTGGTATGATCCTCTTAATGATCCTGAAGGGTCCACAAAACCTTAGTGTCATCTTGGCACATGATCCAAACCGCAAGGAGCTCTTCTTGGGCTTGATATGAAAGTACACCTTATCCCCAACCTTAAACTCCTTGGGTAACATGTTCCTATCTGCAAAACTCTTATGCCTATCATGTGCTGCTTTCAATTTCTTTTTGGTCACCTGCATTTCCTGTTCCATTTCTGCCAACATATCTGGTCCAATCAGTACCATGTTAACCATGTCACTCCAACTGATATGAGTGTTGCAACTCCTCCCATAAAATGCCTCAAATGGACTCATACTTAATGACTCTTGATACCCATTGTTGTAGGCGAACTCTACGAGTGCAAGATAAACTTCCCACTTGCATTGTTGATGCATCACATACATCCTCAACATATCCTCCAATATCATGTTGACACTCTCAATCTATCCATATATATAGGGATGATAAGTTGTGTTGAAGGCCAAATCAGTGCCCAAACCTACAAACAAATCCTTCCAAAACTTAGAAGTGAAATTTTTGTCCCTGTCGGACACAATATTCTTCGAAACACCATGCAGTCTGACTATGTCTCTGATAAACACATGTTCTACATCACTAACTGAGTATGTAGTCTTCACTATAATGAAATGTGCAACCTTTATCAGCCTACCCACCATAACCATGATGGAATCATGTTGTCTAACTTTCCTCGGTGTTATCACTCTCCCCAACTTCCCAATCTAATAATAGGATTGGAGCAAGGTAACCACAAACCAAAATTTAGGTCAGGTAACTAGCCCTACCCAAACTAGAGAGGGCTCTCTCTTTGTCACTTTAAGCAATCAAATGAATGGTTGAGTATCTAATGATTTTAGGGTAGATATGTAAGCTTATTAAATATAATTTTTTTGATGTTTTTAATGTTGGATAGAAAAGTCAGTGAATGGACCATATATAAGGTTTTTAGGTCTGAAACTTCAAGGTGAACCTATAGATAATATATGAGGCAATATAGGTAGTTTGAAAGCATATTAATCATTCAATGAGTATAGGATGAAAATGGAAGAGAGTTTGAATGAGCACTGAGGTGAATTCATTCAATTTAGAAGAAAATAAACATAATATAGTGAATCTTGTCTAAAACAGATCATGCATCAACATGAATTATGCTCTCAAACTTAAAAAATAAACATATATGAAGAATAAAACATAGAATTAAGTATAAAATTATGAACATACATGAGAAACATAGATGCTCCAAATCATACCACAAGTATCTCAACACAATTCCTGCAAATATTTCTTTGATTTCATTCCACAAGTTGATTACAAGAGCTCCACTGCAATATGAGACTATCCAACCCCACAAAATACTAAGGAGAGTCTACTAGTATAAAATATAGACTATCACACCTCATCAGGTCGAAATTCCATCAAATTTGTGACCATTTCTGAGCTTGATAAGTGTCCTAAGAAATCCAATGTTGATTTGTGACATTTGTGACAAAAGAGTAAAAACAATTTGTAGAAGCGTAACATAACATTAGAGGAATTTTTGAGGCACTTTTAAGATTCCAAATCCACTTCTGAAAGAATAGTCAACTATCCCTGTGTGTCTAGTTTCCAAAACATCTTTAATTTTTCAAAATGGACCATGGGAAGGCCTTCAAAAATCCATTCTCCCGGGGTCACTCAAAAGCATAACATAGGGTCCAAAAAGGAGGCAGAAACATGAAAAATGAGAGTTTTTTGAACTTTTTCTCCCAAATTACAGCTTTTCATGCGATGAGGGTTCCTAATATGTGATGTACTCATCAAAATACATCCATCCATGTAAATAAATCACCATTTGGATGCCTCCAAAATAAAATTAACAAAAGTTTGTTACCCTTCTATAATGAGAAATTTCCATAATTCTACAAAAAATCATATAAAATACCAAAATTGATAAATAAATAAAAAATTGGTTCTTTGGCACCTGTAAGAAATAGGCTACATAGCTAAGGAAGCTTCATCCAATAATTCCAATCTATCCTTCTCTTTAAGCTTCATTTGTGCCTCTTTAAGCCTTTTCTTAACTTGTTTCAGCCTTATTTGAGAGATGGTGTCCTTGGTGCGATAGTGGTTTTCCATGTGTCTTCGTAGCTTGTTATCCCTTTTAGCCTTCTTCAATAGATTCTCCAAATGCTCATTAACTCTTGATAACCAAAGCTCTCTGTCCTCATTGATCTCCATAGCGATAATCTCATCAAAGGTCAACTCTTTAGATTGATGAATTGATTGTCTTTCTCGCTCCAGTGCCCTTTTGAGGCCTCTTGTTCTTGGAATTCTTGTTTGTGTTTCATACTCCATGTCTTGCATTTGGTCAAAAAAAACAATCTTCTTGCCTTTACCCCTATTTTCCTCCAAGTCTGATTTGTACTTGCTTTGTAGGAGTTGATTTACTTGCAATTGAAAATATTTCTGCTGAATGAAAGTAATTTGAGATTGGGCAATGGACAAAGCCTCTTTCAATTCTGCTATTTCTTTATATTTCTCTTTAATGGTCTCTTCAACTGATCTGACCTCCACCTGCTCTGATACCTCAGCCTCCAATGGCACTGACTCACTATGTTGATGCAAGAGAGGTTTCTCCTCTATCTCACATTGTTCAACAATGGTGTCAAATGTAAGAAAAATCTTGGTAGACTTAGGCGCAAATATTTGTCTCTTCCCACTCTCATATGTGTGAGAAAATTCCACAACCCTAGGAACATCTGAAGGCTGAATAGGCATGCTAGAAGATCCAATCTCTATTGGTTGTGTTGATGATGTAATAGGCAAGGCAGAAAGTGATGCTAAAAATCTCTCCAAGAAGTTTTCCCAAGTCATGTTTATGGATAACAAGTGATGCAACACAATGAGCTTAATTAGGCCATGATTAAAAAGACTAGTGTGATGATATTCTCTTCTAATCTAAACCTTCTCAGCCATATTAATCAAGCTCCTATACAAATAGTGTGGCAAATCAAGTGTTTTGATAGAGGTAAAATGCATCAAAATCCTGATGTGATACCTATACAAACTCGAGAATATTCCTTCACATGTGAAGTACTTCATTATGAACATAATCAGAGGAGCGTATGTGTTTCTAAGGTGTCTGAAAGGAAAAAAAAAAATTGTCTCCTCTCTAGCATGAGTCTTGAGGAATTGCTTTTAGTTTTCAATGTGTAGGTCCATGCCTTTGAAATTTGGTTACCGGAGGACAGGTGGTTCCCTAAGGCTTTGATCTTTGGCCTAGGGAAAAGTGTCCAAAAGAATTTAATTTTTCTCCTAAAGTGGCTTTATAAAGTTATAAAGTAAAATCTAATTTAAAAGTGACTTTAAGTGAAAAAATTACGAAAGTCTAATTTTAAAGTGACTTTAATAAAGTTAATGTAAAATTAGAAAGGAAAAGTGACTTTGGAAATAAATGACTAAGTGGGTCTTTATTAAAGTGGGGTGAATTAAAAAATATAAAGTGAGATTTAAAAGAGCATTTAATCTCAGCCCTAGATCTAAAGCTATTTCAGCCATTGGATTTGGGGATAACCCAAAAGTCACTTAGAGTTCTATTGAAGGAGGAAAATGAGAGAAAAGGTAATTCATTCATTAATTATTTCATGAGCAGATTGAGAGAAGGAGAAGGAGAAAGTTGAAGAGAATTTTCTGAACAATGAGAAGAAGGAGGGCAGCAGCACTAAATTTCAGCAAATCCGTACATCAGGGCAGAGCACGAAGTTCGAGGCAAGTGGGCACGAATTTCGAGGAGAGAAAACTACAGATTTCGAGGGAAGCCGTACATCCATTCCGACACTGTTTTTGAGGTTGTTCATAAAGTTTTGAAGGCTGTAATTTTTCTGTTTTGTGGGCACAAAAACCGAGGTGGAGTTTGGCATAATTTTCGAGATAAGTTCTGTTTCGAAGTTGCTGTAATTTTTTTTGCTGCTAATTTCTGCATCACTGTAAAAGCAATATTCAGAAAATAAAGAGAAGATTTCGAACTGGTTTTCCCCAAGAGTTGTAGGGGGTTTTTCTAGGGTCATGTTGACCAAAAATCACTGTGTTAAAATGTTTTGTGTGGCTATTTTAGTCTGCTGATTTTTATTTCTGCAATTTCCAGCACTGTGAAAATTTTCCAAAATTTGTGTTTTCAGAAAATATTTATTTTCCAGCTTGTTGAATGTAAGGCTATGGGAAAGGGCATTTAACTATTTGGATAAATAAGGTGAAACTGAAAACCAATGTGGGAAAATAGAAATTTCTACATGGTATTGGAGCTTGGGTGCTGAAAGTGCAGCTTGGGACAACAAAGAGAAAAATTACAAGTTGCTGATTTTTCACTCAGAAAATTCCAGCAAGCTGCTTTTCACACACAGAAATTTTATCTTTACTACAATAGTGTTATTTTCAATTTTTAGGACAGCAAGGATGTCATTGGGATTGAGGGTGGAAGATAGGTTGGATGGGCATAGTAATTACAGCGTTTGGAGAGAAAGAATGCAGAGCATCTTTGAGGAGGGAGAAGTCTGGGATATCATGGTTCATACCCAATAGTAGCTTGTTAATGTGCCTACTGATGTTGTTCAATTGGCAGCATTTAATAAAAAGAATAACAAGGGAAAAATTTTGATTCTGGATGGTATTAAAGACCATGTGATTCCTCATGTGAGAGGAAAGAGACATGCTCATGAGATGTGGTCTTCCTTGACCAATCTCTACCAGAGTACCAATGAGAACAGAAAGATGGTCCTAAGGGAGAATTTGAAGACCATTAAGATGGGGAAGAATGATAGCGCAACTGGTTATCTCACAAAGATAACTAATGTGAGAGATGCATTGGAAGCAGTTGGAGAGGTCATTCCAAACACCGAGTTGGTGCGGACTGCAGTGAATGGCCTTCCTACTTCATGGCTAAGTTTTGTTGATGGGGTTTGTGCACGTGAGACCCTTCCCACATGGGAGAGGTTTTGGGATGATTGCATTCAGACAGAGATCAGGAAGAGTCAGCTTGGGGCAGCCAAGCCAGTTGAGTAGGATGAGGATGTAGCACTGTTGACCGGAGGCAAGAGAGGCAAAGGCAAGAAGCATGCTTCCGCAAGTGGTGGTGGGGGCAAAGGCAAAGGTAAAGGTAAACAGGAGAATAGGCAGAAGGACTACTCCAAAGTGAAGTGTTGTAGTTGTCCGAAGATGGGACACTATGCAGTTGTGTGTCTGGAGAAGAAGAAGAAGGGGAAGAACCAGACCATGGCAACATCAACAGAGATTGAGGACTTTTCAGATAGTTTTCACCGAGAGTTTGGGTTCAGTGCTTGTGAGTCCACTAGTGTAGGATCACCTGCCATGGAGGTTCAGAGGGAGCATGAATTTCCCTCGACTAGCGGAGCATCTTCGGGTATCTGGTATGTGGACAGTGGGGCTTCACATCATATGACAAGTGTCTGTGAGTACTTCTCAGAGCTTTTAGAGAGTGGCTCTGGTATAGAGGTAATACTCGGTGATGACAGTGTTGTTAGAGCAATCAGTGTGGGGACACTGACATTTGATAGGGAACTCAAACCTCCCTTGAAGGTGTCAGATGTTTTATATGTGCCAGGGATGAGGAAGAACCTCATATCCATCTCAGCATTGGAGGACAGAGGGTATGAGATATTGTTCAGGAGAGGACAGGTGCTGATATATTCCAGGGGTACTCCATCTGAGTTAGCTAGAGTGATAGTTGTATGCTATGCAAAGGTGTACAAGTTTTCATTTCAGCCCCTTATGGCATTAAGTAGTAGCACCGACAGCAGAGCTAGCAGTTCTGAGCTGTGTGATATTTGGCATCGCAGGATGGGGCACATGTATCATGGAGCCTTGAGGAAATTGCAGGAGATCACTACAGGTGTGCCATATTTCAGTACTGATCACATCAATACATGCAGAGGATGTGCGATGGGTAAGTTTTCCAAATCCCCTTTTCCCAGCAGTGACAGAAGAGCAACTGGGATACTTGATTTGATTCATTCTGATGTGAGCGGTCGGATGTCTCATGTTTCCTTGAGTGGATATGAGTATTATGTGTTATTCATTGATGATCACTCCAGGAGGACCTGGATTTATTTCTTGAAGACCAAGAGTGAGGTCTTCAAGCGGTTTCGGGAGTTTAGAGCTCTTGTGGAGACACAGACAGGTCAGAAGATCAAGTCCCTAAGGTCGGAAAATGGAGATGAGTACAACCTTGGAGAGTTTGTTGAGAATTGTGTGGAGGCAGGCATTAGGAGGGAGTTCACAGTTCCTTACAACCCCCAACAGAACGGGGTTGCAGAGAGGAAGAACAAATCCATCATTGGGGCTGCCAAATCCATGTTACATGATCAGGGGTTACCTTTATTTTTGTGGGTAGAGGCCTGCAATACTGTTGTATAATTGCAGAATAGGAGTCTGCATCGTGCCTTGGGGCATGTGACTCCAGAGGAGGATTTTTCTAGGAAGAAGCCTGAAGTTGGTCACTTTCGTATCTTTGGGTGTATTGCATACTCCTACATATCCAAGGAGGAGATGACCAAGCTAGAGCCCACTGTAGAGAAGGGTATCTTTGCGGGCTATAGTGAGACCTTGAAATCCTTTCGGGTCTATATTCCTTCTTTGAGGAAAGTTGTTATCAGGCAGGATGTGAGATTCGAGGAGGACCGGGCTTTTAGGAGGTCACAGGATTTAGAGTATCTGGATTAGCCAGACCCTCATCAGCAGTTGAGTCAGTCACAGAGATCTAGTGGGCAGGGATCAGGAGGATTTGGAGGTACATCTATGATGATGTCTGGTCCATCAATGAACAGTGGCTCACAGAGTCAAAGGAGTGGTGCTTTGGGCAGCATGCAGAGCAGTCCACAGAGCAGTTCACTAGGGAGTCCAATGATGGATATTTCACACGATACTTCAGTGTCTATAGGTTCAGGTTCAGGCAGGAGGACAGCAGACAGACAGTCAGGAGTTCAGACTTCTGATGAGGAGGAGGAGTTTCATTCTCGAGTGGGAGAGGTGTGCTCAGGGAAGAGGAAGCCCAACTGGCTTCAAGGTACCTTGAGAGAGGCCACATCTGTTGTTGCGCCTAAGAGGCCGGTTAGAGAGAGCAAACCACCTGAGAGGTTTTGAACCTATATGGAAATGGTTGCCAACATCATTGACTCTGAGCCTTCTAGCTATGAGGAGGCAGCTAGCCAGCAAGTCTAGAGAGAGGTCATACAGGAGGAGGTGTACATTGAATAGCCACAGGGCTTTGAGGTGCATGGGAAGGAGTCCCATGTGTGTAGACTGAAGAAGGCGCTTTATGGCCTAAAGCAAGCTCCTAGAGCTTGGTACTCCACGATAGATACATACTTGCAGGAGATGGGTTTCACAAAGAGTGAGGCGGTTCCGAACTTATACTTCATTTTGATAGGTGAGGAGCCTCTCATTCTGGTGTTGTATGTGGATGACTTGGTCATTACGAGTGCAGAGAGACTCATAAAGCACTACAAGAGAGCTCTTGCGTCGGAGTTTGAGATGAAGGACATCGACTTGATGCATTACTTTTTGGGTTTGGAGGTGTGGCAGGAGGAGGGGCATTTCTTCCTAGGGAAGGGGAAGTATATTGTGGACATCCTTGGCAGATTCCACATGGAGGATTGTAGACCCATGTCAACACCGATGATCACCAACTGGAAGAAGCTTCATGCTTCAGATTCTGATTTGGTGGATCCCACATTGTATAGACAGCTGATTGGTTCCTTGATGTATTTGGTCAACACCAAACCAGATATATGTTTTGTAGTCAACACGATGAGTCATTTTATGTGTCAGCCTAGGAAGGTTCACTGGATTTCTACAAAACACATTTTGCGATACTTGCAGGGGACAGTGGAGTATGGTCTAGATTATAGGCAAGGGGATGGAGTGAGATTGGCAGGTTACACTGATTCTGATTGGGCAGGTTGTGCTTCTGATAGGAAGAGCACTTCAGGGTGTTGTTTTGGGTTGGGTTCAGCAGTGGTTTCGTGGTTCAACTGGAAGCAGCATTCAGTAGCATTGAGTTCAGCGGAAGCAGAGTATATGGAAGCTAGTCTAGCTAGTTATGAGGCCATCTAGATTTGCAAGATGTTGTTTGGCTTATTTGGTCAGCCGTTGATACCTTCAGTGATTTAATGTGATAATTACAGTTGCATTAAACTCATGGAGAATCCATTATTTCATGATCGTTCAAAGCATATCGGCATTAGATATCACTTCATCAGAGACTATGTGCAGAAGGGAGTTGTGAAGCTCGAATACATTCCCACTGAAGAGCAGGTTGTAGATATTCTTACTAAAGCCTTACCATGGGGCAAGCATGTCTACTTCAGAGATAATATGGGTGTGGTGAGGAACACCTTCCTCAGTAAGAGGGAGTGTTGAAATTTTATTACCGGAGGACAGGTGGTTCCCTAAGGCTTTAATCTTTGGCCTACAGAAAAGTGTCCAAAAGAATTTATTTTTTCTCCTAAAGTGGCTTTATAAAGTTAAAAGTAAAATCTAGTTTAAAAGTGACTTTAAGTGAAAAAGTTACTAAAGTCTAATTTTAAAGTGACTTTAATAAAGTTAATGTAAAATTAGAAAGGAAAAGTGACTTTGGAAATAAATGACTAAGTGGGTATTTATTAAAGTGGGGTGAATTAAAAAATAGAAAGTGAGATTTAAAAGAACATTTAATCTCAGCCCTAGATCTAAAGCTATTTTAGCCATTGGATTTGGGGATAACCCAAAAGTCACTTAGAGCTCTATTAAAGGAGGAAAAGGAGAGAAAAGGTCATTCATTCATTAATTCTTTCATGAGCAGATTGAGAGAAGGAGAAGGAGAAAGCTGAAGAGAATTTTCTAAGCAGTGAGAAGAAGGAGGGCAGCAGCACTAACTTTCAGCAAATCTGTACAGCGGGGCAGAGCACGAATTTCGAGGCAAGTGGGCACAAATTTCGAGGAGAGAAAACTATAGATTTCGAGGGAGGTCATACAGCCATTCCGACACTATTTTTGAGGTTGTTCGTACAGTTTTGAAGGCTGTAATTTCTACTGTAATTTTTCTATTTTGTGGGCACGGAAACCGAGGTGGAGTTTGGCACGATTTTCGAGATAAGTTCTATTTTGAAGTTGCTGTAATTTTTTTACTATGTAAATTTCTGCATCACTGTAAAAGCAATATTTGGAAAATAAAGAGAAGCTTTCGAACTGGTTTTCCCCAAGAGTTGTAGGGGATTTTTCCAAGGTCATGTTGACCAAAAATCACTGTGTTAAAATGTTTTGTGTGCCTATTTTAGTTTGCTGATTTTTATTTCTACAATTTCCAGCACTGTGAAAATTTTCCAGAATTTGTGTTTTCAGAAAATATTTATTTTCCAACTTGTTGAATATAAGGCTATGGGAAAGGGCATTTAACTATTTGGAGAAATAGGGTGAAACTGAAAACTGGGGTGGGAAAATAGAAATTTCTACATTCGCAGGTCATGTTTATGGATAACAAGTGATGCAACACAATGAGCTTAATTAGGCCATGATGAAAAAGACAAGTGTGATGATCTTCTCTTCTACTCTAAACCTTCTCAGCCATATTAATCAAGCTCCTATACAAATAGCGCAACAAATCAAGTGTTTTGATAGAGGTAAAATGCATCAAAATCCTGATGTGATACCTATACAAACTCGAGAATATTCCTTCACATGTGAAGTACTTCATTATGAACATAATCAGAGGAGCATACATGTTTCTAAGATGTCTGAAAGGAAAATAAAATTATGTCTCCTCTATAGCATGAGTCTTGAGGAATTGCTTTTAGTTTTCAATGTGTAGGTCCATGCCTTTGAACCACTGCTCTCCATGAGAAGGGATACCTGTATATGAAGAAATTAGGTCAGATGATAGGTTGATCTCCATACCTGCAAGAGTGACCTTTCCCATACTGTAGTTTGTTGCAAATAGGTTTTACAACTAAAGATGATACCCCCCTTCCATAAGCCTTTCTTGTTGCAAATAGGTTGGACAACTAAAGATGATACCCCCCTTCCATAAGCCTTTCACAAAATGTCAAACACTGAGCTCTTTCAAAGCTCCTTCTGGACGATGGTGAAGCATTAATATCATGCGTGGTGAATGGTTCAAGCTTGAGGTGGCACCCTCCTTTGAAGATCTTCTTGTCACTTTCCATGGTGTTTTTCTTTGGAATGATGAAAACCCTAGGGTGTTAATGAAATTAGTGAATGAATGGAAATCTGGAAAAACAGAGTGTAGGAAAGGGTTAGTTTGGTGGATGAAATGAAGGGTCTTGAAGCTGAGAAAATTTCTAGAAAAAATTGAGTAGGTTGTTTTGTTTGTTATATTCAAGTTGCAAGTGGGATGAGAGAAAATTAATGTGAGGAAGGTGTAAAAATGTCTAAAACACAAGAAATTCCCAATTCTGACTGTGAGAATAGCTTGTTCAATAGTAGGTTAAGTTAATAAGATGAAATGGGGGTTGTGGGGTTAAGAAAAAATTCTGATAAAAAATTTGTGGATAGCGTAGTGTCTTAACTCCACAATAAAAGTGGAATGAAGGGAAATGGATGAGTTTAGGGTGGTCAAAACCTCAAAACAGAGGAAATTCCCAATTTTGACTGTGGGAAAAAACTTGTGAAAAAAGGTGTTTTTGATGTTTTAGGGCCATGGAGCTAATTAAATTTTTTTATAAAATTCCAGTGAGGAGTATGGTAGCTTAGCTCCACAATGTAAGTGGAATGAGAGTAAATGGATAGGTGTAAGATGGTCAAAACCCTAAAACACAATCAACACCTAGGTTTTCACTATTTTCACTCTGTAAAATAGGTAGAATGAGGGTTTCACTATATTAGGCATGTTAGGGATGGTAGTGTAGGTAATAGAAGTGTATAGATGGAGTATAGGGAATGTAGGAATCATGGTTTAAATGATGGGTTAGGGTTTTAGGTTAAAAGGATAGGATAGGGTTTGTTAAAATAAAACTTGTATATGTAGACAATGAACATATGGAGAAAAAACATTAAATGAGCATGAAATGTATCAAAGTCTTCATCATTCAATCCAAAACATCAGCAAAAGATGGAGGTTTACCTTGTATAGAATCTACACTATGGAATGGGAGCACGAGCTTGAATGTTTTGTAGGGTTCCTGAGCTCAAAACACTGGAAAATGTCACCTTATAGGAGCGTAACACCTCCTTACAGAAGTGTAACAATGCTCACAGGAGCGTAACAACTAAAGCAGGAGCATAACAAAGCAGTGCATATCACTTGCGCAATGCTCTAAAAGAGTAACACTTGCTGTGCAATGATCCAGAAGCGTAGAAAAACAATCCAGGAGTGAAATGCGACGCCATAGAAATGTAACAAAGAGATTTTTTGAAGGTTTCAAGTGATTTTTAATTGGAATCGAACCTTGTGCTTCGGATTTTAAAAACTATGGAGGGAAAATGAAGATGAGAGTTTCTCTCTCATTCATATGAAAGGGTATATAATGAATAAAATGAAGTTTTCATATCCTTTTATAAATTTTGATGACCCTTTTACCTTTTCCCTTGACACTTACAATGACCTTTTAACCTTTTTGCATTTGAAAAGTGACATGTTGCTCCTTTAAGTGAGATATAAAGGCAGATTGACCTCCTTCATTCTTTTTTACTCTTGAAGTGACTTTTTTAGCATTTTAAATGATACATGAAGACAAAATTTGTTTTTTTTATGAGACAAAACTTCTCCTTTTCATGAAATAGTGAGCATGCATTTAAAAAACCTTTGAAATCTTTCACATTTTATATGACCTTTTTCAAAACAAGATGAGGTGTGTTTGAAAATTGGTAATGAGTCCCTTTGCATTTGACTAGAACAATAGGTTGAGCTTGGCCACTTTTGAAGCTCTTTGATAGTTAAGATGACTTTGTTGGTTCTTAAATGAGACAGTGAGACAGAAATAAGATGCTTTGAACTTTTTGGAACTTGAACCATATGAAACAAGAGTGGTGGCTTTTATTTCATCTTCATAAACATGCTTTCTCCTTCATTAGGGTTTTTTGAATGGAATGGAGGGTTGCTGCATTATTTTAAATGAAAAATTGAATATTTTTCAAAGGCAGAAATTAACCTAGACAATGACTTATAATGGAGTGACCTAACCCTAAACCTCTTCACAATGATGATAGAGATGGTGACCTTGAAAATGATTTATGATGGAGATGACCTTGAAAATGGTGGTGATGAATGAAATGAATGAGAAACAAACATGATTTAGACCTCTTCAGTGACCAAAATTATTTTCTGAGAACTGGTTCGAAAAAGTAAAAAAAATTGACCTATGACTTTATGGAAAACAATTGAAAGAGTCATTTGATCACTGACATACCTGAGCTAACATTTTCTCCAGCTGGGGATGGCAGCTCCTTCAGGAGGTGTCAAGAACACCATAGATCAGGTAGCCTTACCATTGGGCGATGGAGTCAAACTGGACTTGGAAAATATTTTACAAACTGGAAATGATGAACTAAATCTAGAAATGACTTTGACCAGAAAAACTGACTTCACTCTGACATGATAACTGACTAAATTTTTTTTTAAATTTTGAAATAAAACATGAGCTATATGTATAAGTCTCATGGCCTTCTCCTCGGGCTTCAAACTTCTGCAACAACTTCCTTATTGTTGGGACATCAAGTTTAAAATGATATGTACAATGATAATGAATTTCTTCTTCAATGATCAAGTTTGATAGTGTTTGAGGAACCTACCATTGATTGGTCCTCCCAGTTCTTCTTTCCCTCCAAGATCCTCTAGTATAAATTCTTTGTTACCTTTGAATGAAGTTATCTTGTAAGGTCCTCTCCATAGATTGTCGAACTTTACATGCTTACTATTGTCTTCATTCTGGGCATCCAAGCAAAGAACAACATCCCTAAGCTTGAAATCATACTCTTTGGTCTTCCTATCATAAATACTTTTTATTTTCTCATGAAGCTTTGAAGTATGGCTGAAGACTTCATCTCTTAACTGTTGTAGATGGATCATTTTGTTTATTCTTCATTGAATGTCATTAGGCTCACTATCAATCTCTTATAGAATTTTCATCACCGGTACAGCTAGAGAAGTAGGGAACACCGTGTCAACACCATACACGAGTTGGAAAGGTGACATGCTAATTGATCTCTCTGTGCTAACTTTATCTGCCCATAGAGCATTGGTGAGCTTTTTTCACCAAACACTTTTGTTTTATTGCAGCATCTTCTTGATTATGTTCACCAAAGATTTATTTGACGATTTAGAAAGCTCGTTGCCTTGACGATATTATATTGTTGTATTACCAAGCCTAATGTGATACTTGTCACAAAATACAATCATTTTATTGGAATTGAAGGCAGTTGCATTATAGGTTATGATCTTGTGTGGACATCCAAAACGAGACAGAATATTGTTCTCAATAAACTGAATGATAATAGTGTTAGTAGCTTGCCTCATGGGGATGGCTTCAATCCATTTGGTGAATTAATCTATGGCAGTGAGTAACTATTTGTGCTGAGCTGATGATGGAGGATGGATATTTCCAATGAAGTCAAGTCCCCGCTGTTGGAATGGTGCTTTCACTTCAATTGGTTTTAAAGGAAAAGGCAAGAGCCTCCTCTTTCCATGAAATATTTGACATTCATGATAGCTCATGATTGTTTTATAAACATCATAAAATAAACTTGTCCAATATAAGCCCGCCCTCAAGATATTATTAGTTGTAGTCTTCCAATAAAAATGATTGCCACAATTACCTTTATGAAAATCTATCATGATTTTTTCAACTTCTCCTTCAACCGAACAATTCAGCAACACTCCACCCGGATCTTTCCAATATAAGACACCATTAAGAATGTAGTACTTAAGAGCTCTTAACTTCAAATATCTAGCCTTACTACTTGGAAAGTCGAGAGGAGGATTCAAGTGTTTCAAAACATGTACTATATCAGCATACCAAGGTGATAGAGAGAAATTTTCAAATACCTCATGTAATGTTTCATCATCTTTTTCTTCAGATAATTCAACAATAAAATTGATGTCCAAGGCATGGATATTTGAATTAGCCATAAGCTTTTCCAGACCTTGTCCTTTGATCAGATTTATGGGCTTGATCCCCAAGTCATACTCTAACATGGCAATGATCCATTTACCTCGCTGCCCTTTAGGATCATTTTGTGTAAGCACATCTTTGACAGCAACGTTTGGAACATATGCAATGACATGAGAATGTAGAATTTATACCCAGAAGTATTTCAATGCTTTGACTAACACCAAGACATGTTTCTCAATGATTTTTTACTTCAGGTATGCATCTCTTATGGTTCTACTGAAGAAGGCAATGGGTTGCTCTGTATTATGATTTTTCTTTTGCATGAGGACAATAGCAAGAGTATCCTCTGAGGCAAATGATAAAATGATAAAATCAAGTGTATACTCAGGACTAATAAGGATAGGGCGATGAGTATACATGGGCCGGACGATCAATGGATAGGAGGAGAGGCGTAATAGCCATTAGATCAGGGCTTGAGGCCTACGATATATGGCTAATATTGATTGGTGGAGTAGTAAGGCGGGGATAAGGGAAAATAAGGGAAGGAAGGACGGGACGGAGAGGGTCAATTTCCACCATTAGATCACATGGATCTACAGCCAAGATCTCATCGGAGTGTTGATATTAGGGTGGGAAGTTTATAAAGAAAACACGGGTTCTTCATGGAAATTTCGATGTGATGGGGGCTTAAGCATAGGCACTGGGGTATGGTCACGTGGAGGGATCAGATGACCAGGAGTGGAGGGAACAGCGCTAAGGAATAGCATTGCTAGGGAACAGCAGCTAGGGAATAGCATTAGGGAACAACAGCTTAGGGAACAGCACAGTTCGGGAACAACACTACTAGAGAATAGCACTTTAGGGAACATCATCTTAGGGAATAGCAAGTTAGGGAACAGCAGCTTAGGGAACAGTAGGTTAAGGAACAGTAGGGCTAAGGAACATCAGTTAAGGAACATCGCTGCTAAGGAACAGCTGCTGATTGCTTTTTTTTTTTTAGAGAACACCATAAGGCTTCAAGAATGAGTAATTTTTCCATGAAAATGATCTCTTGAAGGCTGAAGATTTTTTTAGCCATCATTTGCTATGACAAAAATTTGCTGATGGCTAACAGATTCCTTTTCAAGGCTTTATACTTAGCTAAAATAGGCAATGTATTTTTCTTCTCTTTCTATTTCACCATAAACAAATCAATCATCTGCTGTGAAGTACCTATTGAACTAGTTGCGAGTGAGTGAAACCATTTCTTTACCTCTCCAGATAAACTCTATGCATTGATGCACATCTTGACATCATCATTGTCGATCTCTTCAAGATTGATGAAGTCAATAAGTTTGGAAACATGCTGATAAGTTGTAACCTTTGATGTCCATCGAAAAGAGGAAGCCTCTGACCATAGTTCTGAGGTAGTGGAGTGAGCTGAAGCAGTAGGATCAACGAAGAAAATCTATCCATGACTAATGGAGGAGATGGTGGGGGCACTACTGGAGTGAAAACTTGCAGATGTAATGACGAAATGAAATGAGGGTTTGATGATGTAGCTGTATGAGAAGGTGTAATGATAGTGGAAGCAAAAGTTTGTTGTTGATATTGAAAATAAGCCTTCTCTGAAGTTTCTTAGAATTTGTCTACCAAGCCTTTAAGTTTGTGAAAATTAGACCAGACTTCACTATCGACTTTGGATTCAAAAGACTCAGAAAATGGTGCAAAGGACTCGAAATCAAAAGGATCAAAGGTGGCTTCTGAAAGAAAAGTTTCAGACTTAGTTCTAAACAAATATTTTTCAGATTCTGAACTATAGAACAAATATTCTGGAACAAATCGCGTGGTAAGCAGAGAATTTGACTTGAAAAGTGGGAGAAAAACTCTTCCAACCTTCCGAGACTTGGTTTTATGTTTTCTAAACAGAATCTCAGGGCCATACATAATTGGTGAGGGATTTGGGTATGGATTTTACCTTGTATGTATTTTAGGAGCCAGCATAAGATAGGATTTTTGGACTTTGGCTCAGATTTTAGTATTCTGCTTGTTTTGAATGATAGAGCTTATCACCTACAAGTAAATTTTAGAGGATTAAAGAAATATTCTAAGATAATTTTTAGCAATTGTTCCCCGGAAACGGCACCAAGAATGTTATCACTCTCCCCGACTTCCCAAGACTAACAATAGGATTGGAGAAAGGTAACCACAGGCAAAACTTTAGGTCAGGTAGTTAGCCTTACCCAAACCATAAAGGGATCTCTCTTTGTCACTTTAAGAAGTCAAATGAATGGCTGAGTATCTAATGATTTTAGGCTAGATATTTAATCTTAATAAATATAATTTGTATGATTTTTTAAATGCTCGATAGAAAAGTCAGTGAATGGACTATATATAAGGTTTTTAGGTTTGAAACTTCAAGGTGAACCTGCAAATAATATGTGATGTAGGATAGGCAGTTTTAAATCATATTAATCAGGAATTGAGTATAGGATGAAAATGGAGGAGAGTTTGAATGAGAACTGAGGTGAATTCATTCAATTTAGAAGCAAATAAACATAATATGATGAATCTTGTCTAAAACAGAGCATGCATAAACATGAATTATGCTCTCAAACTTACAAGATAAACATATATTAAGAATAATACATGGTATTAAACATTAAATTATGAACATACATGAGAAACATAGATGATCCAAAGCATACCACAAGTATCTTGACACAATTCCTACAAATATGTCTCTGATTTCATTCCACAAGATTATTACAAGAGCTCCACTGCAATATGAGACTATCCAACCCCAAAAAAAACTAAATAAAGTATACTTATAGATAATATAGACTATGACACCTCATCAGGTCTAAATCCCATCCAAAATGGATCATAAATTCAAAAGATGAGTCATTTCCTAGTTTCTAAGGAGGTTAGAAACCATTCCCTGAATTTTAGCCATAAACTAGGGGTGTTTGTCCCTGACATTAATTACATATTTTTTCATGATAGGAAGAAAAAATAAACATAATAACTCTAATGAAAACTCATAGGACATCATTCCCCTGAATTTTTGACCATTTCTAAGCTTGACAAGTATCCTGAGGAATCTAATGCTGATTTGTGACATTTCTGACAGAAGAGTAAAAACAATTTGTAGAAGCGTAATAGAACTTTGGAGGCACTTTTAAGAGTGAAAATCCACTTCTGAAAAAATGTTAAAATATCCCTGTGTGTATAGTTTCCTGAACATCTTGAATTTTTCAAAATGGAACACAGGAAGGCCTTCAAAAATACATTCTCCCAAGGTCACTCAAAAGCGTAACAGAGGGTCCAAAAAGGAGGCAAAAACATGAAAAATGAGTGGTTTTTTAATTTTTTCTCCCAAATTAAAGCTTTTCATGCCATGAGGTTTCCTGATCTATGATTTACTCATCAAAATAGATCCATCCATGTAAATAAATCACCATTTGGATGCCTCCAAAATAAAAGTAACAAAATTCCATTACCATTCTGCAATGAGAAATTTCCAGAATTCTGCAAAAAATCATATAAAATACCAAAATTGATCAAAATTTAATTGGTTCTTTAGCACTTGTAAGAGATAGGCTACATATCTAAGGAATCTTCATCCAATAATTCAAATTTATCCTTCTCTTTGAGCTTCATTTTCCCTTCTTTAAGCCTTTTCTTAACTTGTTTAAGCTTTATTTGAGAGATGGTGTCCCTGGTGCAATAGTGGTTTTCCATGTGTCTTTGCAGCTTGTTATCCCTTTTAGCCTTCTTCAATAGCTTCTCCAAATGCTATTAACTCTTGATAACCAAAGATCTTTGTCCTCATTGATCTCCATAGCAATAATCTCATCAAAGTTCAACTCTTCAAATTGATGAATTGATTGTCTTTCTCACTCCATCACCCTTTTGAGGCCCCTTGTTATTGGTTTTCTTGTTTGTGTTTTAGAATCCATGTCCTCCATTTGGTCAACAACAAAAATATTCTTTCCTTTACCTCTATTTGCTTCCATGTCTAATTTTTACTTACTTTGTAGGAGCTCATTCACTTGCAATTGAAAAAATTTATGCTGAAGGAAAGTAATTTTGGATTGGGCAATGGAGAAAGCCTCTTTCAATTCTTCTATTTCTCTATCTTTCCCTTTGATGATATCTGCAACTGGTTTAACTTCCACCTGATCTGATACCTCCGCCTCCAATGGCACTGACTCACTATGCTGAAGCAAGAGATGCTACTCCTCTATCTCACATTGTTCAACAATGGTGTCAAATGTAAGCAAACTCTTGGTAGACTTAGGCACAAATATTTGTCTCTTCCCCCTTTCATATGTGTGAGAAAATTCTACAACCCTAGGAACATATGAAATTTGAATAGGCATACTAGAAGATCCAATCTTCATTGGTTGTGCTAATGATGCAATAGGCAAGACAAAAAGCATTGCTAACAATCTCTCCAAGAAGTTTTCCCAGGTCATGTTTATGGAGGACAAGTGATGCAACACAATGAGCTTCATTAGGCCATGATGAAAAATACTAGTGTTATGATCTTTTATTATACTTTGAACCTTTTTAGACATCTTAATCAAGCTTCTATAAAAATAGTGTGGAAAATCAAGTGTTTTGAAAGAGGTAAAATGCATCAAAAGCCTAATGCGATACCTATACAACCTGGAGAATCTTCCTTCACATTTGAAGTACTTAATTATGAACATCATCAGATGGGGTACACTTATTTCTGAGGTGTTTGAAAGGAAAAATAAATTTTGGCTCCTCTCTAGCATGAGGCTTGAGGAATTTCTTATAGTTTTTAAATGTCTAGGTCTTGCAAAAGTGACCTTTCCCATACTATAGCTTTTTGCAAATAGGCTGGACAACTGAGATGATACCCCCCTTCCAAAATCCTTTCACAAAATTTCAAACACTGAACTCTTTCAAAGCACCTTATCGCCAATGGAAAAACATTAATCTCATGCATGGTTAATGGTTCAAGCCTGAGGTGGCTCCCCCCCTTGAAGCTCTTCTTGTCGCTTTCCATGGTGTTTGTCATTGGAATGACGAAAACCATAGGGTGTTAATGAAATGAGTGAATGAATGGAAATATGGAAAAAAAATAATGTAGGAAAGGGTGAGTTTGGTGGATGAAATGAAGGGCCTTGAAGCTAAGAAAAAAATTAGAAAAATGTGAGTATGTTATGTTGTTTTTTAGCTTCAAGTTGCAGGTGGGATGAGAGAAAATGAATGTGAGGAAGGTGTCAAAATGTCTAAAACACAGGAAATTCCCAATTTTGACTATGATAATAGCTTGTGAAATAGTAGGGTAAGTTATTAAGATGATAGGTTAATGTCTTAACTCCACAATGAAAGTGGAATTAAGGGAAGTGGATGAGTTTAGGGTGGTCAAAACCTCAAAACACAGTAGATTCCCAATTTTGACTGTGGGAAAAAACTTGTGAAAAAGTGTTTTTGATGTCTTAGGGCCATGGAGCTAATTAAAAATTTTGATAAAATTCCAGTGAGGATTATGGAACCTTATCTCCACAATGTAAGTGGAATGAGAGAAAATGGATAGGTGTAAGATGGTCAAAACCCTAAAACACAGTCAACACCTAGGTTTTCACTGTTTTTACTGTGTAAAATAGGTAGAATGAGGGTTTCAATGTATTAGGCATGTTAGGATGGTAGTGTAGGTAATAGGAGTGTATAGATGGATTATATGGAATGTAGGAATCATGGTTTAAATTATGGGTTAGGGTTTTAGGTTAGGGTTTGTTAAAATAAAACTTTTATATGTAGACAGTGAACATATGGAGAAAAAAAATTAAATTAGCATGAAATGTATCAAAGCCTTCATCATTCAATCAAAAACACCAGAAAAGGATGTAGGTTTACCTTGTATAGAAGCTACACTATAGAATGGGAGCACGAGCTTGAATGTTTTGGAGGGTTCGCGAGCTCAAAACACCAGAAAATGTCACCTTACAGAAGTGTAACAATGCTCACAGGAGCTTAACAACTAAGGCAGGAGCATAACAAATCAGTGTGTAGAACTTGTGCACCACTCCAGAAGAGTAACACTTGTTGCGCAACACACTAGAAGCGTAACAAAACAATCCAGGAGTGAAATACAATGCCCTAGAAATGTAACAAAGAGATTTTTGAAGGTTGCAAGTGATTTGTAATGGGAAGTGAACCTTGTGCTTTGAAGTTTAAAAACTATGGAGGAAAAATGAATATGAGAGTTGCTCTCTCACTCATATGAAAGGGTAAATAATTAATAAAATGAAGTTTTCTTATCCTTTTATAAACTTTGATGACCCTTTTACCTTCTCCCTTGACACTTACAATGACCTTTTAACCTCTTTGCACTTGAAAAGTGACATGCTGCTCCTTTAAGTGAGATATAAAGGCAGATTGACCTCCATTCCTATTGACTCTTGAAGTGACTTTTTTTAGAATTTAATATGAGACATGAAGACATGGTTTTCTTTTCTTATGAGACAAAGCTTCTCCTTTTCACGATACAGTGAGAATTCTTTTAAAAAACCTTTGAAACCTTTCACATTTGATATGACCTTTTTCAAAACAAGATGATGTGTGTTTGAAAACTAGAAATGATTCCCTTTGCATTTGACTAGAATCATAGGTCAAATTGACCTCTTTTGAAGCTCTTTGATAGTTATGATGACTTTTTTGGTCCTTAAATGAGACAGTGAGACAGAATTCATATTTTTCATGAGACAGTGAGATAAAATAAGATGCTTTGAACTTTTTGGAACTTTAGCCATATGAAACAAGAGTGGTGGCTTTTATTTCATCTTCATAAACATTATTTTTCCTTCATTAGGGTTTTATGAATGGAATGGAGGGTTGTTGCCTTATTTTAAATGAAAAATTGAATATTTTTCAAAGGCAGAAATGAACCTAGACATTGACCTATATGAAATGGAGTGACCTAACCCTAGACCTCTTCAGTGATGATGATGGAGATGGTGACCTTGAAACTGATTTATGATGGAGATGACCTTGAAAATGGTGGTGATGAATGAAATGAAGGAGTGGAAAACATGATTTAGACCTCTTCAGTGACCAAAATTATTTTCTGGGAACTGGTTCAAAAAGGTAAAAAAAATTGACCTATGACTTTATGGAAATCAAATGAAAGAATAATTTGATCACTAATATACTTGAGCTAACATTGACTCCAGCTGGGGATGGCAGCTCCTTCAGGAGGCGTCAAGAACACCATAGATCAAGTAGCCTTACCATTGGGTGATGGAGTCAAACTAGACTTTGAAAATATTTGACAAACTGGAAATGATGAACTAAATATGGAAATGACTTTGACTAGAAAAAAATGACTTGAAAACTAACTGAAACTTTTTTAAAATTTTTGAAAGAAAACATGAGCTATATGTGGAAGTCTCATGGCCTTCTCCTCAGGCTTCAAACATCTGCAACAATTTCCTTATTTGTGGGACATTAAATTTAAAATGATATGTACAATGATAACGAATTTCTTCTTCAATGATCAATTTAGATAGTGTTTGAGGAACCTACCATTGAGTGTTTCTCCCAGCACTTATTGCCCTTCAAGATCCTCTAGTAAAAATGCTTTGTTACCTATGAATGCAGTGATCTTGTAAGCTCCTCTCCATAGATTGTTGAACTTTCCATGGTTACTCTTGTCTTCATTTTGGGCATCTCAGAAAAGAACAATATCCCCAAGCTTGAAATCATCTGCTTTGGTCTTCCTATAATAAATATTTTTTATTTTATCATGAAGCTTTGAAGTATGGTTGAAGACTTAATCCCTTGACTATTGAAGATGCATCATTTGGTTGATTTTTCGTTGAATGTCATTAGGCTCACTGTCAATCTCTTCAGAATTTTCATCACTGGTACAGCTAGAGAAGTAGGGAACACCGTGTCAACACCATACACAAGCTAGAAAGTGACACTTTGATTGATCTCTTCGTGCTAAATATATCATCCCATAGAGCATTGGTGATCTTTTTGTGCTAATTCCTTTTGTTTTCTTGTAGCATCTTCTTGATTATGTTCACCAAAGATTTATTTGACGATTCTGCAAGCATGTTTCCCTAAGGATAGTACATTGTTGAATGACCAAACCTAATGTGATACTTGTCACAAAAGTCAATAATTTTCTTGGACTTGAAGGCACCTGCATTATCAGTTATGATCTTGTCTGGATAGCCAAAACGAGACAGAATATTGTTCTCAAGAAAATGAATGATAGCAATGTCAGTAGCTTGCCTCTTTGGGGATGTCTTCAATCCATTTTTTGAAATAATTTGTGGTAGTGAGTATCCATTTGTGTTGAGTTTATGATGGAGGATGGATATCTCCAATGAATTCAAGTCCTTTTTAAAGGAAAAGGCAAGAGCTTCCTCTTTCCCTGAAATATTTGACATTCGTGACAACTCATGACTATTTTATAAACATCAGAAAATAAACTTGGCCAATATAATCTTGCCCTCAAGATCTTATTAGTTGTAGTATTCTAGTAAATTTGACCACCACAATCACATTTATGAAAAACTATCATGATTTTTTCAACTTCTTCTTCAACCAAACAATTCAGCAACACTCCACCCAGATCTTTCCAATATAAGACACCATTAAGAATGCAGTACTTAAGAGCTCTTGACTTCAAAGATCTATCCTTACTGCTTGGAAAGCCAGGAGGAGGATTCATGTGTTGCAAAAAATGTACTATATCAGCATACCAAGGTGATCGAGAGAAAATTTCAGATACCTCAGATAATGTTTCAGCATCTTGTTCTTCAGATAATGCAGTAACAAAATTGATGCCCAAGGCATGGATATTTGAATTAGCCATAAGCTTCGCCAGACCTTGTCCTTTGATTATCTTTGTGGGCTTGATCTCCAAGTCATACTCTAACATGGCAGCGATCCATTTACCTCACCACCCTTCAGGATCATTCTATGTAAGCACATCTTAACAACAACATTTGGAACATATGCAATGACATGAGAATGTAGAATGTAGACCTAGAAGTCTTTAAATACTTTGACTAATGCCAAGGCCTATTTCTCAATGATTTTTTACTTCAAGGCTGCATCTCTTATGGTTCTACTGAAGAAGACAATGGGTTGCTCTGCATTTTGATTTTTCTTTTGCATGAGGACAGCAGCAAGAGTATGCTCCGAGGCAAATGATAAAATGATAAAAACAAGTGTATATTCTACACTAATAAGGATAGGAGCATGAGATATATCCAACTTAACTTGATTGAATGGTTTCTTTGCCTCTTCAAACCATTTTACTTCAATATATTTTTTCATCATGTAAGTAATTTTCCTTAAGTGTTCAGCAAGATTGGGAACAAACCTTCTCAAAAAATTGATTTTTCCATTGAATGACTGAATTTCCTTTTTTCTCCTAGGATAGTCCAAGGTCTGAATTTCTTCAATCCTTGATGGATATATCCTAATTCCATATTTTGATATGATATGGCCCATCAATTTACCTTCCTCCATGGCGAAAAGACTCTTCTTTGGGTTCAGCGATATGCCAAAATTTCTACATCTTTGAAAATTTATTTTCAAGTGTTGCAAGTGTTGCTCATATGTCTTGGAAAAAACAATGATATCATCAAGATAAATGACCAAAAATACATCCTTTTCATTGGCGAAAGAAATTTCTCGGTGAAAAGTAGCCCTTGCATTCTTAAGTCCAAAAGGCATTTTGGCGTACATGAAGGTAGCCCGAGGTGTTCTGAAGGTTTTCTTGGAAAAAATAGTGATATCATAAAGATAAATGACCAAAAATACATCCTTTTCATTGGCGAAAGAAATTTCCATTGCTCGCTGAAAAGTAGCCCTTACATTCTTAAATCCAAAGGGAATTTTGGCATACATGAAGGTACCCCAAGGTATTGTGAAGGTTGTATTTTCTTGATCATATGGATAGGTAAGAATCTAATTATAGCCTGATTATCCATCCAGCAATGAAATTCTAAAGATCCAACTACCCTTTGCAAAATATGATCCATCTTTGGTAGTGGGTAATTGTCCTTTAATGACACTTTGTTTAGATTTCTAAAATCAATGCACAAGTGAATATTTCCTATCTTCTTCCTCACTAGCACTAGATTGGATATCCAATTTGAAAATCGAAGAGGCACTATAATACTAGCAGTGAATAATCTATTTACCTCCTTCTGAATAGAGGGCAACAACTTAGGATTCATTCTTCTTAGCTTCTGGCGGAAAGGTTTCTAATCCAAATCCAAGGGAATGGTATGTTGAATTATGCTCTTATCATACGCTTTCAAATCAAAATATTCCCAAGAAAATACATCATCAAACTGAGACATAAGCACTGCATATTTACCTTTCATTTCTGCACTCAAATATTTTGAAATTTTTACCATATTTGGCTTTTCCAGAGTGCCAATATCGAGATCTTCCACTCCCACTTCTGTCAGTAACATGGTCAGTTTGCGTGCAAAATCATCTTGATAAAAAATCTCTTCCAAAGGTACCAAACCTCTTGGAATGGACTTATCTTTTAGTTGAATCACTTGCATCTTTGGTACCATGGATTTCTTGGTCATCTTCATAGCACTGGTTGCCCATTTGAGAATTCACAAACTCCTCTTCTGTTTGCAAGAAGTTGCTTATCTATTTATCATCTTGAAAGACTTGCCAATATCGAACATTATCTGGGATAGCAGGGTGGTGTTTTACATTTATCTCATACTTCTTATTAGGATACAATAGAATTTTGAACATGTTGGCGGAGTAGCAAGAGAATCAGCAATAACATTGTTGTCCCTTGGGATCAGTGATAAAGTGTACTCAGAGAATCTCTTAAGGATTTCTAGCACTGCATTTTGGTAATCTCACATCCTTCGATGCTTGGCCTGGTATTCCCCTTGTACTTTCTTTATTACTAACTTGGATTCGCCATATACATAAATATTCTTTGCACCCATATTCCTGAGAATTTTCAAATCGGCTATCAAAGCCTCATACTCAGCTTCATTGTTTGAGAATTTGAAAGCTAGTTTTTAGGAGGAAATTAAAACATTGGGAGAAAATTTTAATGACTGATTTACAGGTCTGTGAATCCACACTCCAATTCTATCCCCTTCTTTTCCCAAAGCTCCATTGAAGTCCATAGTCCATAAACTACTTTCCTCATCCGAAAACTGCAAATTGGATGGTTGAACTTTGTTTGTTGTTTGACTCGAGTTATGTTGTACCAAAAAATTATGTTTCTTTTTTCTGAGATGATGCACTCAGTGCCAAACCATTTGGCACTTTTTTACAAATTTCTGCATTTTCCAATTCTAAAACAGAACTTGAAAATTCAGAATTTTCTACATTTCTTCAATAAAAACTTCGGAAGATGATGAACATTCATCATTGAACAAGATAAAGGACTCTAAATCTGTATGAACAGCATGGATAGGATGGTTATTGTGATTTTCTCGATTGCTGATCATGTACTTCATCTTACTTTCTCGGTATAGTTTCCTAAGTTGTCTAAAGACAGGAATGGTAGCATATGAAAAATCAAGCTATAAGGTACCTCTAAGCTTTGCTCACCATGACCAAGAAAGAAAAATTCCATATCTTGGTGGGATATCAACCACAAATAATCCATAAGGACATTCTTGGCTAGGATTTTCTCTAATGACACCACTAGGTCCTTGATGAGACCTAGACATTTCACCCTCCCTGAATAAAATGAGTAAATATCATGATAAGGCCTTGTGATGTCCAGTACTAATCTATCCTTAATGGCCTTGGGCATAAGTTTATGAGAGGCTCCAGAATCAAGCATGGCATTATGGAGGATAAAGTCATGGATTTTGAGGCTTAGATAAAATGGAGGGACTTCACTATCTTCTAGATAGCCATCAACAGTAGGACCAAAAAGAAGCTCAGGGTGATCATCACTCACATTAACCATGTCGGAAATTTGATCAAATCTAAGAAACTTAGCAACTTGAAATTTTTACTGATCATGCTTAACTATTTCAATTAGAGGAATGGAGACTTTCAATTTGGAAATTTCATTTTCAAGAGAAAAAAGAGCAGAATGTTTCTATACCTCTTTCAATGGTGCATATTTATTTTCGAGCTGATATTTGTGTGAAGACTCTTTCTTTTGTCTTCCTTCTGGACTTCTTTATATTTTCTTCGACCACTGGAAGAAGATTTTTTTCATTTATTATTATTAGGAACAACAAGTCCCTTGTCTTTACTTTGATTTGGGGTAGCAGCTTCTTTGTGATGAGCATCTACTTGAGCATGATGTTTTTTATGATTGGAGGTTATAGGAACATTCTTATTCCTCAAGCCATACTATCTCTGCACTTGAGAAAGAGAATTATGATATCCCATTTACTAATCTTCCATGCACACAAATAATATATCATCATTTGACAAGACAAATTGTTGATCATCTGGTGCACAAATTTCTATTGGAAATTGATCTTCCTTAGTGAGGAAAATAGGTTGTTGATTTTCTTCAAATAAATGGTTCTCGCCATAAATTTCTTCTTCATCATCTTCATCAGGGCCTTTAGTATAATTCTACTGAAATGGAGTGTGAATTTTCTGTTGACTTTGTGGATCCTGACCCCTTTGTTCCCTTTGCTTGATCCTGTATTGAGGTTGTTAATTTTTATCCCTAAAATTGTGATTTATAATGGAGGGTTCAACTTGTCGATCAGCGATGGACATTTTATCCATCATCTTCTCCATTGTCTTGATCAAAGTATCTAATTTTCCTTCTGATGAAGTGGATTTTTCTTCTTTGATATTGACTCTTTTTTCCATCTTGATTTTATACTTATTGATGATCAAATTGGCTTCCACACTCACTACGTTTCTCTGCATTTCTTCAAGAGTTGATGGATTTATTTCCCTCAACTGATGGGCCATGTCAGGATCGAAAACATCAGATAATGAAGTAAATAAAGGCCTGCAGGAGGCTTAATATTCTTAGGAATTGAATCTGGTTAAGAAGTCTTGGACAGACTCATTGGGATTCCTTTTCAAGGCATTATACTCGGCTAAAATATGCAATGTATTTTTCTTCTCTTCTCATTTCACCATAAAAAAATTAATCAACTACTTTGAAGTACCTATTGAATCATTTTTGAGTGAGAAAAACCATTTCTTTACCTCTCCAGATAAACTTTGTGCAATGATGCACATCTTGGCATCATCATTGTTGATCTCTTTAAGATCTATGAAGTTAATCACTTTGGAAACATGCTGATAAGTTGTAACCTCTGATGTTCCATCGAAAAGAGGAAGCCTCTGGCCATAGTTCTGAGGTAGTGGAGTGAGATAATGTGGTAGGATCAACGAAGAAAATCTATCCATGACTAATGGAGTAGGCGGTGGAGGCGCTGATGGAGTGAAAACTTGCAAAGGTAATGACAGAATGAAAGGAGGGGTTGATGATGTGGCTATATGAAAAGGTGTAATGACAGGTGAAGAAAAAGTCTATTGTTGATATTTAAAATAAGCCTTCTCTAAAGTTTCTTGAAATTTTTCTACCAAGCCTTTGATTTTGTGAAAATTATACCAGAATTCACTATCGACTTTGGATTCAAAAGACTCAGAAAATGGTGCAAAGGGCTCAAAATTGAAAGGATCAAAGGTGGCTTCTAAAAGTGTAGGAATTTATAGGGTAAGTTCCATAGATCAAGAACCAAAGGTCACCACTCACAAACAAATCTCAAATCAGTACACCAGTATAATCACGTGGTTAAAACCCTCAAAGAGGGAAACGGTCCGTGCCCTAAGCCAATGCAGCCACTTCAGGGAATTTATTAATATAAAAGAAAATTTACATATGTTTCTCTCATAAATGGTTACCGGATAAATGACCCTCCATGCTCTTTAAATAGAGATCATGGACTAATCGGGTGTTAAGCCATGGATCAAGTGTCGTTAATACCGAGGTGAGAGATAATCGTTGGATCACTACAAATCGTGATCGTCGGATTATAAGTTACAAATGTACATGGTAAAGAAACACAATTTACCTAACTCTACACTAGACTAAGTTATTCTTAACTATTTCCTATGTGTCGGAATATCCTAACATCCCCCCTTAAGAACAACTTGGGATAGGATTGAAGGATTTACAAAGGTGACACAAAAGGAGCCTATTTCCTATGTGTCGAAATATCCTAACATCCCCCCTTAATAAGAAATTGGGATAGGATTGAAGGATTTATAAAAGTGAGACAATAGGAGAAGGAAGGAGGCATTAGAGCCTATCCCCCCTTAATGACAACTTTCCTAAACTCCAAGCATGGATCGAAGTTGGTAAACTTCGCTTCTGTGAGAGCCTTCGTAAAGATATCAGCTACTTGATCATTGGTCGGACAATACTGCACTTCAAGAACACAATCATGAATGAGCTTTATGATGAAGTGTATGTGGATTTCAATGTGTTTCATATGATGATGTTGAACAGGATCTTTACATAGTTGAATGGCACTTTGATTATCACACCAAAGTGTAGTTGGATGTTGTTGATGAAGACCAAATTTAGACAGGATCTGACGAAGCCACATGGCTTCCTTGCTGGCTTCAACTGCACCACGATACTCTACTTCTGCTGAAGAAAGGGAGATGGCACTTTGTTTCCTACAAGTCCAAGTAATAGGTCCTGAACCAAGAGTGACTACATATCCTGCAGTGGACTTCCGATCATCAGGGTCACCAGCCCAATCAGAATCAGTGAAACCAATCAACAAGGGAGATGCTCCTGCACTGTAATGAATCTCAAACTGAATTGTAACTCGAATATATTGAAGTATTATTTTAGCTTTTTTCCAGTGAATTTCATGAGGTTGGTGCATAAACCGAGAGACAAGACCAACGGCAAAGGAAATGTCAGGATGGGTATGGGTTAGATACAAAATTTTACCAACAAGTTGACGGTATAAGGTAGCATCAACTTCAGGGGTAATACAGTTGACTGAAAGCTTGACTCTAGAATGAAAGGGAGAAGGGGTAGGCTTACAGTCTTCCATGTGAAAGTGGTGTAGAAGATCACAGGCATACTTGGACTGAGAGAGGGTAATGCCTTCCTTGGATTGCAAGACTTGAAGACCAAGGAAATAATGCAAGTGTCCTAAGTCTGTCATTTCAAACTTATTTTTGAGGCTAGACTTCATATGTTTTATTGGTTTGGATCACTACCAGTAAGGATAAGATCATCAACATAAATAACAAGGATGGTGAAGGAATTACCCACCTTCTTGGTGTAGACAATGTTGTCAAAATGACACCTATAAAATCCATTATCTAAGAGAAATCTATCCATTTTGGCATTCCAAGTCCGAGGATCTTGTTTGAGACCATAGATAGACTTCCTAAGGCGACAAACAAGGCTGTAGTCTTTTTGGATAAATCCGGGGGGTTGTTCCATGTAGATTTATTCATGCAAATCTCCATGTAAGAAGGCGGATTTAACATCCATCTGATGGATTTCCCATTTAAAGGAGGCATCAAGGGAAAGAATAGGGCGAATAGAATTCATTTTGGAAATAGGGGATAAGGTTTCAGTATATTCAATTATTTCAACTTGTGAAAAACCTTTAGTGACAAGACGAGCTTTATGTCTATCCACTTTTCCATCTAGTCCAAACTTTGTTTTATAAACCCATATTCATCTGACAAGTTTTCTTCCTTTTGGAAGAGGAACAAGATCCCAAGTATTGTTTGCCAATAAGGAATTATACTCTTAATTCATAGCTTCATCCCAATCTGGATGACCAGAGGCATCTTCAAAGGTTTATGGATCAAGTTTTTGTGGAACTTGAGCCAATAAGGAAGAGGCTCTTTCGAACTGAGAACGTGTACATCATCGATCGGCAAGGTCATTTGCAAGAGAACCTGCTGCATCCCGAGTAGAGCAGACCCATCTTGGAAGAGGTGGAGTATAAGGAACAATTTCACGAACTATAGGAGGATTTTCATCCTTGCTGTCATCAAAAGGAATGCTATTAAAAATAGAAGAGAGAGAGAGAGGTGGAACATATGTCGAATCAGGCTCGCAGGCCAAAGGTGGCACACCCGCCGAACTAGGCTCGCAAGCTGATATATTTTCATCAAACTTTACATCTCTTCTAATGATTATATTTTTGGATTTGGGTTGAATAATTCTATATCCTTTGACATCTTCAGAATATCCAACAAAAATGCATTTTTCACTCTTAGGTTCTAAGGCTTTATGTTTCACATCTGGAATATGGGCCCAAGCATCACTTCCAATAACATGAAAGTGACTTACATCTGGTTTGATTCAGCTCTAAGATTCTTCTGGAGTTATATTCTTTAAAACCTTAGCAGGAGTGCGATTTACTATGTAATTTTCACAATTAATGGCTTCTGCCCAAAAATTGAGACCAAGTCCTTTAGATTGAAGCATACAATTAGCCATTTCTTTTAAGGTGTGATTCTTCCTTTCAGCTACACCATTTTTTTGTGGAGTATATGGAACAGTATGTTGCAATTGAATTCCATGCTCAGTGCAGAAGTTGATAAGTTTTTTGTTAACATATTCTCCGCCATTGTCTGATCTTAAATTAAGAATTTGATGTCCATATTGTTTCTCAAAAAAGGCCTTAAAGGCAAAGAACATGTTAAAAACTTCACTCTTGAGTTTTAAGAAATATACCCAAGTGCGTCTGGAAAAATAATCAATGAAGGTTAAGAAGTACTTGCAACCATAGAAAGAAACAACAGGAATTGGACCACATAAATCATTGTGCACAAGTTGCAAAGGCTGAAGCGTGCCAAGAGGCATGTTTGTCAAAACTATCCTGATGATGTTTTCCGAGTACACATCCAGAGAAAACACGATCACGGCAAGATACCATAGGAAGGCCCGTCACCATTTTTTCCTTACACAGAGTTTAAAGAGAGCGATAGTTTAAGTGACCAAATCGTTCATGCCAAAGTTTGCTCACATCATCATTATGAGCAACCAAAACAGAGGGAAGAGATGATGACCCAAAGTTGTCAAACTTATACAACCTTGTGGAATCATCAGTAATGCCAGTAGCTAAATATGTTTAGGATCTTTGAGGTCCTTGATTACAACATCATGAGGTGAGAATTCTACTATTTTCCCTTCACCTGAATGAGTTATCTGATAAACAGATAGACGGTTGCATGACAAGGTAGGAACACATAGTACATCATTAAACTGACCATTATCTAGATGAATGGTTCCAGATCCTACAACACTAAGAGATCTATCATCACCAACATAAATATGTTTGGTGTTAAAATCATTTAAAGAAGAAAACATGGATTTATTTTTAGCCATGTGGTAAGAAGCTCCAGAATCAATGATCCACTCATGAGAAGGAGAAGAAGAAGATACATTTAATGCATAACCAGATCTTGATGCTGGATAACCACAACCAGAAAGTGCCATGCTTGAAGATGAAGGTGAAGAGTGCTCCAAATTGATGTTGTGCTTCTTCATTTCTGCTTTTAAGGCTTCCATCTTCTTAAAACATTTGGACTCTAAATGGCCATCACGATTGCAAAATTTGCAATTTCTATCTGTCTTATTTTCTTTGTTTTTATATGCCTTATCATTTTGGTGAGTTGCTTTTTCAGTTTGTGGCTGAAATTGCTTAGGACCCTTGTTTGGTTTCGGACCATACTTTTTAGGATACTGCTTCTTGGGATTCTCTTGATATGATTGATGTTGGGTTGCTAAGGCTTTCTTAGAAGCGTTTCCAGCAATGATAAGACCAAGGTGTAAAATTTTTTCTTGTTCTCTTATCAAAGAATCACATAAGGCATCAAAAGAGGGATTCTTGTAGGTGGTTCCTGAAGAAATGATGGCTTCTCTAGTGGAATGGAAAGCGAAAACAAATATAGAGTATGCAGGGCCAAGCTTAGTAAGAATGAAATAGATGAGGCTACCATATTCCTTTTTGACCTTACAACCTTCTAAAAGAACTCTAAGGGTCTTGAATTTGGACAAAAAATCTTCAATAGAGGAGAAATTATTGGGGTCCAAAGTAAGCAACTGATGGGCCCTGATTTGATTTTGAATGCCAAAGACAGTATTTAGCTTGTCCAGGGCTTCATGAGGGGTGTTAATGTCAAGTATGAAATTGAAGATCTTGAGAAATGGACATTCCTACCAACCCTCATGCTTGATCTTGTTTATTTCCCCATTTAGCAACTTAATTTTTTTCAGAAGGTTTAGTTTCTGGCCCTGTGCCTATTCTATAAAGCCCTTTACTTCTAAGTATATCTACCATGTGAGGTAGCCATTGGAAATAATTGGTGCTGTTAAGAATAATCGGGCATGCATTTTCCTTTTTTTTTTTTTAAATGAAGCTGAGAAAAGCTGGAACTAATTGCTCCAATGGAAAGATCTCGAAAAATTAGGTTGTTTCAAAAAAAAAAACGGCTCGAAAAACGGGTTCCGGATGAAGAAGTTATGCCTTTTGAAAAAAACTGAGTTGTAGATGCCAAATAGTTACGGGAACGCGATGAAATGCGGCTCTTTAAAAAAAATTCTACCCCTTTGAACAAATTTTTTTTACAAAAGAAGCTTGAGAGGGAGACTTGAACCCAAGACCTCTATTCTCATAAACTAACCCCTCACCAAGTGAGATAGTAAAAGGATTATATTATTTTAGAAGGAGGAAGGGGGGATTATTATTATTATTATTATTATTATTATTATTATTATTATTATTATTATTATTATTATTATTATTATTATTATTATTATTATTATTATTATTATTATTATTATTATTATTATTATTATTATTATTATTATTATTATTATTATTATTATTATTATTATTATCATTATCATTATCATTATCATTATCATTATCATTATCATTATCATTATCATTATCATTATCATTATCATTATCATTATCATTATCATTATCATTATCATTATCATTGGAGGTGTGCGTGCCTTTTCCTGAACAAAAAATGAGCAAAAGAAACGAAATGTAAAGCCTTATGGCAGAATGTTAGATTCTCGGTTAGCCTTGCCGGCAACTATCACTTTTTTACTATTTCTGATTTCCCGCGATCGCACAAAGACGCGGGGAAAGAGCATACGTAGCAAAAAAAATCCCTTTTTCCCGTTTCTGATTTGTCGAGATCGCACGGGGCGCATAGCAAAGAGCATACACAGAGAAGAGGGTATAGATCTGGAAAATAAATAAAACCTTAATACAAGAAAAAAACTGAAATAAGCAGAACTATTAACAAATATAACTGCAAAATGGATGCTTTATACCTCCAGATCTAAACTGACATAACTTGGGCAGCTGAAAACCTTTTCGCATGAAACAAAAGGCATTCCTCACTGCAATAGATGCTCCAGATACAACTGAGCAGTTCTACAAGCCCAAAAATGTTCATAAATAGTAGATCTAGAAAACGACATTCGCATGCAGTCAAACCAGCTTCGGATTTTGATCAACAACGGATGCGCCCCTCAAAATAGCTCTGATACCATGTAGGAATTTGCAGGGTAAGTTCCGTAGATCAAGAACCAAAGGACACCGCTCATAAACAAATCACAAATCAGTACACCAGTATAATCACGTGGTTAAAACCCTTAAAGAGGGAAACAGTCCACGCCCTTAGCCAACGCGACCACTTCAGGGAATTTATTAATATAAAAGAAAATTTACATATGTTTCTTTCATAAATGGTTACTAGACAAGTGACCCTCCATGCTATTTAAATAGAGATCATGGACCAATCGGGTGTTAAGCCACAGATCAAGTGCCGTTAATACCGAGGTGAGAGATAACCGTCAGATCACTACAAATCGTGACCATCGGATTATAAGTTACAAATGTACATGGTAAAGAAACACACTTTACCTAACTCTACACTAGAATAATTTATTCTTAACTATTTCCTATATGTCGGAATATCCTAACAGAAATAAAAGTTTCAGACTTAGTTCTAAACAAATATTTTTCAGATATTGAACTATAGAACAAATCTCGTTGGCAGAGAATTTGACTTGACAAGTGGGAGAATAGCTCTTCTAAACTTCTGAGACTTGGCTTTATGTTTTCTAAAAATACTCTTAGGGTCATACACAATTGGTGAGGGATTTGGGTCTGGATTTGACCTAGTATGTATTTTAGGAGCCACCTTAAGATAGGAATTTTGGACTTTGGCTCAGATTTTATAATTCATCTTGTTTTGAATGCTAGAGCTTGTCACCTACAAGTATAAATTTCAAAAGATTAAATAAATATTCCCAGGGAATTTTTAGCAATCGTTCCCCGACAACGGCGCCAAGAATGTCATCACTCTCCCAACTTCCCAAGGCTTATATTAGGATTGGAGAAGGGTAACCACGGGACAAACTTTAGGTCAGGTAGCTAAGCCCTACCTAGACCAGAGAAGGCTCTCTCTTTTTCACTTTAAGCAGTCAAATGAATGGATGAGTATCTAATGATTTTAGGCTAGATATGTAAGCTTAATAAATATAATTTATTTGATGTTTTGAATGTTGGATAGAAAATTCAGTGAATGGACTGTATATAAGGTTTTTAGGTTTGAAACTTCAAGGTGAAACTGAAGATAATATGTGAGGCAAGATAGGTATTTTGAAATCATATTAATCAATCATTGAGTATAGGATGAAAATGGAGGAGATTTTGAATGAGCACTGAGGTGAATTCATTCAATTTAGAAGCAAATAAACATAATATGGTGAATCTTGTCTAAAATAGAGCATGCATAAACATGAATTATGCTCTAAAAATTAAAAGATAAACATATATGAAGAAGAAGACATCATATTAAGAATAAAATGATGAACATACATGAGAAACACAAATGCTCCAAATAATACCACAAGTATCTCAACACAATTCCTACAAATCTGTCTTTGATTTCATTCCACAAGTTGATTACAAGAGCTCCACTACAATATGATACTATCCAACCCCACAAAGGAGTAAAGAGAGTCTAATTATAGAAAATATAGACTATACCACATCATCAGGTCGAAATCCCATCCAAAATGGATCATAAATGCAAAATATGAGTCATTTCCTAGTTTCTAGGGAGGTTAGAAACCATTCCCTGAATTTAAGCTATTAACTAAGAGTGTTTGTCCCTTACATTAATTACATATTCCTTCATAATAGGAATAAAAAAAAAATGCAATAACCCTAATGAAAACTCATGGGAAAGCATTGCCTCGAATTTGTGACCATTTCTAAGATTGACAAGTGTCCTGAGGAATCCAATGTTGATTTGTGACATTTGTGACAAAAGAGTTTAAAAAAATTGTAAAAGCGTAACAAAACTTTGGAGGAAATTTTCAAGCACTTTTAAGAGTCCAAATCCAATTAATATTTTTCAACTAGGCATGTGTGTATATTTTCCATAACATCTTGAATTTTTCAAAATGGACCACAGGAAGGCCTTCAAAAATCCATTCTCTGAGGGTCACTCAAAAGCATAACAGAGGGTCCAAAAAGGAGGCAGAAACATGAAAAATGAGTGGTTTTTAAACTTTTTATCCCAAATTACAGCTTTTCATGCCATGGGGGTTCCTGATCTGTGATGTACTCACCAAAATACGTCCATCCATGTAAAGAAATCACCATTTTGATGCCTCCAAAATAAAAGTAACAAAATTTTGTTACCCTTCTACGATGAGAAATTTCCAGAAATCTGCAAAAAATAATATAAAATACCAAAATTGATCAAAAGTTTTCAAAATTGGTTCTTTGGAACCTCTAAGAGATAGGCTACATATCTAAGGAAGCTTCAACCAATAATTCCAAGCTATCCTTCTCTTTGAGCTTCATTTGCGCCTCTTTAAGCCTTTTCTTAACTTGTTTCAACCTTATTTGAGAGATGGTGTCCCTGGTGCGATAGTGGTTTGCCATGTGTCTTTGCAGCTTTTTATCCCTTTTAGCCTTCTTAAATAGCTTCTCGAAATTCTCATTAACTCTTGATAACCAAATATCTCTATCCTCATTGATCTCCATAGCAATAATCTCATCAAAGGTCAACTCTTCAGATTGATGAATTGACTGTCTTTCTCACTCCAGCGCCCTTTTGAGGCCTCTTGTTCCTGGTCTTCTTGTTTTTGTTTCATAATCCATGTCCTGAATTTGGTCAATAACAAAAATCTTCTTGCCTTTACCTCTGTTTTCCTCCATGTCTGATTTTTACTTGCTTTGTAGGAACTCATTCACTTGCAATTGAAATTTTCCTGTTGAAGGAAAGTAATTTGGGATTGGGAAATGGAGAAATTAATTCTGATATTTATTTATCTTTCTCTTTAATGATCTCTTCAACTGATCTAACCTCCAACTGCTCTGATACCTCAGCCTCCAATAGCACTGACTCACTATGATGATGCAAGAGAGGTTGCTCCTCTATCTCACATTTTTCAACAATGGTGTCAATTGTAAGAAAAATCTTGGTAGACTTAGGCGCAAATATTTGTCTCTTCCCCATCTCATATGTGTTAGAAAATTCTACAAACCTAGGAACATCTGAAGGCTGAATAGGCATGCTAGAAGAGCCAATATCCATTGGTTGTGCTGATGATGTAATAGGCAGCATAGAAAGCGTTGCTGACAATCTCTCCAAGAAGTTTTCCTAGGTCATGTTCATGGAGGACAAGTGATGCAACATAATGAGCTTAATTAGGCCATGATGAAAAAGACTAGTGTGATGATCTTCTCTTCTACTTTGAACCTTATTAGCCATCTTAATCAAGCTCCTATACAAATAGTGTGGAAAATCAAGTGTTTTTACAGAGATAAAATGCATCAAAAGCCTGATGTTATACCTATACAACCTGGAGAATATTCCTTCACATGTGAAGTACTTCATTATGAACATCATTCGAGGAGCATACTCGTTTCTAAGGTTTATAAAAGGAAAAATAAATTTTGGCTCCTCTCTAGCATTAGGCTTGAGGAATTGCTTGTAGTTTTCAATGTCTAGGTCCATGCCTTTGAACCACTGCTCTCCATGAGAAGGGATACTTGTAGCTGAAGCAATTAGGTTAGATGATAGGCTGATCTCCATACCTGCAAGAGTGATCTTTCCCATATTGTAGCTTGTTGCAAATAGGCTAGACAACTGAAGATGATACCCCCCTTCCATAAGCCTTTCACAAAATGTCAAACACTGATCTCTTTCAAAGCACATTCTCGCCAATGGTGAAACATTAATCTCATGCATGGTGAATGGTTCAAGCCTGAGGTGGCACCCTCCCTTGAATCGCTTCTTATCATTTTCCATGGTTTTTATCACTGAAATGATGAAAACACTAGGGTGTTAATGAAATGAGTGAATGAATGGAAATTTGGAAAAACAAAGTGTAGGAAAGGATGAGTTTGGTGGATGAAATGAACGGCCTTGAAGATGAGAAAAATTATAGAAAAATTTGAGTAGGTTGTGTTGTGTTTTAGCTTCAAGTTGCAGGTGGGATGAGAGAAAATTAATGTGAGGAAGGTATCGAAATGTCTAAAACAAAGGAAATTCCCAATGTTGGCTATGAGAATAGCTTATGCAATAGTAGGGTAAGTTAGTAAGATGATATGGGGTTCATGGGGTTAAGTAAAAATTCTGATTAAAATTAAGTGGATAGGGTAGTGTCTTAACTCCACAATGAAAGTGGAATGAATGAAAATGGATGATTTTATGGTGGTCAAAACCTCAAAACATGGGAGATTCCAAATTTTTATTGTGGGAAAAAACTTGTGAAAAAGTGTTTTTGATGTTTTAGGGCCATGGAGCTAATTAAAAAATTTGATAAAAATATAGTGAGGAGTATGGCACCGTAGCTCCATAATGTGAGTGGAATGAGAGAAAATGTATAGGTGTAAGATAGTAAAAACCCTAAAACATGGTCAACACCTAGGTTTTCACTTTTTTCACTGTGTAAAATAGGTAGAATGAGGGTTTGACTGTATTAGGAATGTTAGGGATGGTATTTTAGGTAATATGAGTGTATATATGGAGTATAGGGAATGTAGGAATCATGTTTTAAATGATGGGTTAGGGTTTTAGGTTAAAAGGATAGGTTAGGGTTTGTTAAAATAAAACTTGTATATGTAGACAGTGAACATATGGAGAAAAAACATTAAATGAGCATGAAATGTATCAAATTTTTCATCATTCAATCCAAAACACCAGCAAAGGATGGAGGTTTACCTTGTATATAAGCTACACTATGGAATGGGAGCACGAGCTTGAATGTTTTGGAGGGTTCTCGAGCTCTAAACACCGGAAAATGTCACGTTACAGGAGGGTAACACCTCCTTACAGCTGCGTAACAACGCTTACATGAGCGTAACAACTAAGGCAAGAGTGTAACAAAGAAGTGCGTAGCACTTGTGCAGCGCTCCAGAAGAGTAACACTTGTTGCGCAGTGCTCCATAAGTGTAACAAAACAATCCAGCAGTGAAATACGATGCCACAGAAACATTACAAAGAGATTTTTTGAAGGTTGCAAGTGATTTTTAATGGGAATTGAACCTTGTTCTTTGGAGTTTAAAAACTATGGAGGGAAAATGAAGATGAGAGCTAATATCTCATTCATATGAAAGGGTAAATAATGAATAAAATGAAGTTTTCTTATCCTTTTATAAACTTTGATGAACCTTTTACCTTTTCTCTTGACACTTACAATGACATTTTAACCTTTTTGCACTTGAAAAGTGACATGTTGCTCCTTTAAGTGAGATATAAAGGAAGATTCACCTCCTTCATACGTTTTTACTCTTGAAGTGACTTTTTTTGCATTTTAAATGAGACATTAAGATATAGTTTGACTTTTTTATGAGACAAAACTTCTCCTTTTCATGAAAGAGTGAGACTACTTTTAAAAAACCTTTGAAATCTTTCACAATTGATATGACCTTTTTCAAAACAAGATGAGGTGTGTTTGAAAATTGGAAATGAGTCCCTTTGCATTTGACTAGAACAATAGGTCATATTGAACTCTTTTGAAGCTCTTTGATAGTTAAGATGTCTTTGTTGGTCCTTAAATGAGACAGTGAGACAAAATTCTTTTTTTTCATGAGACAGTGAGACAAAAATAAGATGATTTGAACTTTTTGGAACTTGAGCCATATGAAACACGAGTGGTGGATTTTATTTCATCTTCATAAACATGCTTGCTCCTTCATCATGGTTTTATGAATGGAATGGAGGGTTGATGCCTTATTTTAAATGAAAAATTGAAGATTTTACAAAGGCATAAATGAACCTAGACAGTGACCTATATGAAATGCAGTGACCTAACCCTAGACCTCTTCAGTGATGATGATGGAGATTGTGATCTTGAAACTGATTTATGATGGAGGTTACCTTGAAAATGGTGGCAATGAATTAAATGAAGGAGCAGCAAACATGATTTAGACCTCTTCAATGACCAAAATTATTTTCTGAGAACTGGTTCGAAAAAGTAAAAAAATTGACCTATGACTTTATGGAAAACAATTGAAAGAGTCATTTGATCACTAACATACCTGAGCTAACATTAGCACCAGCTAGGGATGGCAGCTCCTTTAGGAGGTGTCAAGAAAACCTTAGATGAGGTCGCCCTACCATTGGGCGATGGAGTCAAACTAGACTTTGAAAATATTTGACAAACTGGAAATGATGAACTAAATCTTGAAATGACTTTGACTAGAAAAACTGACTCGACTCTAACTTGACAACTGACTGGAACTTTTTTAAAAATTTTGAAAGAAAACATGAGATACATGTAGAAGTCTCGTGGCCTTCTCCTTGGACTTCAAAATTTTGCAACAACTTCCTTATTGCTGGGACATAAAATTTAAAATGATATGTACAATAACAGTGAATTTATTCATCAATGATTAAGTTAGACTGTGTTTGAGGAACCTAACATGTATTGTTACTCCCAGCACTTCTTTCCCTTCAAGATCCTCTAGTAGAAATTCTTTGTTACCTCTTAATGCAGTCATCTTGTAAGGTCCTCTCCATAGATTGTCGAACTTTCCATACTTACTCTTGTCTTCATTCCAGGAATCCTAGCAAAGAACAACATCCCCAAACTTGAAATCATCCGCTTTGGTATTCCTATCATAAATATTTTTTATTTTATCATGATGCTTTGAAGTATGGTTGAAGACTTCATATCTTGACTTTTGTAGATGGATCATTTGGTTGATTCTTTGTTAAATTTCATTAGGCTAACTATCAATCTCTTGCAGAATTTTCATCACTGGTATAGCTAGAGAAGTAGGGAACACTGTGTCAACACCATACACGAGCCGGAAATGTGACATGTTGTTTGATCTGTTCATGCTAACTCTATCCGCCCATGGAGCATTGCTGAGCTTTTTGTGCCAATTCCTTTTTTTTTCTTGCAGCATCTTCTTGATTATGTTCACGAAAGATTTATTTGATGATTTAGAAATCTCATTGCCTTGAGGATAGTATGTTGTTGAATGAACAAGCCTAATGTGATACTTTTCACAAAAGTAAATCATTTTATTAGACTTGAAGGAAGTTTCATTATCTGTTATGATCTTGTGTGAACAACCAAAACAAGACAGAATATTTTTCTCAAGAAATTTAATGATAACAGTGCCAGTAGCTTGCCTCATGGGGATGGATTCAATCCATTTGGTGAAATAATTTGTGGCAGTGAGTATCCATTTGTGATGAACTGATGATGGAGGATGGATATCGCCAATAAAATCAAGTCCCCACTGCTGGAATGGTGTTTGCACTTCAATTGTTTTAAAGGCAAAGGAAAAAGCTTCCTCTTTCCTTGAATATTTGACATTCATGACAGCTCATGGCTATTTTATAAACATCAAAAAATAAACTTGGCCAATAGAAGCCCTCCCTCAAGATCTTATAAGTTTTAGTCTTCCAATAAAGATGATCGTCACAGTCACCTTTATGAAAAAATTTCATGATTTTTTCAACTTCTCCTTCAACCAAACAATTTAGCAACACTCCACTCGGATCTTTCCAATATAAGACATCATCAAGAATGCAGTACTTAAGAGCTCTTAACTTCAAATATCTAGCCTTACTACTTGGAAAGTTGGGAGGAGGATTCAAGTGTTGTAAAACATGTACTATATCAGCATACCAAGGTGATAGAGAGAAAATTTCAGATACCTCAGGTAATGTTTCAGCATCTTGTTCTTTAGATAATGTAGCAATAAAATTGATGTCCATGGCATGGAGATTTGAATCAGCCATAAGCTTCGCCAGACCTTGTCATTTTATCAGCTTTGTGGGCTTGATATCCAATTCATACTATAACATGGCAATGATCCATTTACCTCGCTGCCCTTCAGGATCATTTTGTGTAAGTACATCTTTGACAGCAGTGTTTGGAACATATGTAATGACATGAGAATGGAGGATGTAGAACCGAATGTCTTTCAATGCTTAGAAGAACACCAAGGCATGTTTGTCAATGATGTTGTACTTCAAGGCTGCTTCTCTTATGGTTCTACTGAAGAAGGCAAGGGGTTTCTCCGTATTCTGATTTTTCTTTTTCATGAGGACAACTGCAAGCGTATGCTTCGAGGCAAATGAAAAAATAATAAAATAAAGTGTATATTATGTACTAATAAGGATAGGAGCATGAGATAAATCCAACTTAACTTGATTGAATTATTTCTTCGCCTCTTTAGACCATTTTACTTCACTATCTTTTTTCATCATGTCAGTAATTTTCCTTAAGTGTTCAGTAAGATTGGGAACAAACATTCTCAAAAAATTGATTTTTTCATTGAATGACTAAATTTCCTTTTTTCTCCTAGGATAGTCCAAGGTCTGAATTTATTCAATCCGTGAAGGATATATCGTAATTCCATCTTTTGATATGATATGGCCCAGAAATTTACCTTCCTCCATAGCAAAAAGAGTCTTCTTTGGGTTCAGAAATATGCCAAAATTTCTACATCTCTGAAAACTCTTTTCAAGTGCTGCAAGTGATGCTCATTTTTCTTGGAAAAAATAGTGAAATCATCAAGATAAATGACCAAAAACACATCATTTTCATTGGTGAAGTAAATATCCATTGCTCACTGAAAATTAGCTCCTGCATTCTTCAATCCGAAAGGCATTTTAGCATGCATGAAGGTGCCCCAAGGTGTTGTAAAGGTTGTATTTTCTTGATCATCTGGATGGACTAAAATCTGATTATACCTGAAACATCCATCCAGCAATGAATTTCTGGAAGATCCAACTACCATTTCTAGAATATGGTCCATCTTTGGTAGTGGGTAATTGTCCTTCAATAACACTTTATTCATATTTTTGAAATCAATGCACATACAAATATCTCATGTATTCTTTCTCACTAACACTAGATTAGACATCCAAATTGAAAAGCGAAGAGGCACTATAATACTAGCAGTAAATAATCTATTTACCTCCTTTTGAATAGAGGGTAGCAACTTGGGGTTCATTCTTATTAACATCTGGCGTAAAGGTTTCTGACCCGACTTCAAGAGAATGGTATGTTGAATTATTCTCTTATCATAGACTTTCAAATCATAATATTCCCAAGAAAATACATCAGCAAACTGATACATAAGCGTTGTGTATTTACTTTTCATTTCTGCACTCAAATATTTTGAAATTTTGACCATATTTGGCTTTTCTGGAGTGCCAAGATTGAGATCTTCCATTCCCACTTCCACTTCTGTCGGTAACATAGTCAGTTTGTGTGCAACATAATCTTGATCAAAAAGTTCTTCCAAAGGTACCAAACCTCTTGGAATGGTGTTATATTTCAGCTGAAGCACTTGCATCTCTGTTTTATGGATTTCTTGGTCATATTCATAGCATTGGTTATCCATTTGAGAATTCACAAATTCCTCTTCTGTCTACAAGAATTTGTTGATATGTTTATCATATTGAAAGACCTGCCAATATTGAACATTTTTTAGGATAGCACGACGCTGTTTGACATTTATCTCATACTTCTTATTAGGATACAATGGAATTTTGAACATGTTGGCCAAAGTAGCAAGAGAATCAGCAATAACATTGTTGTCCCTTGGGATCGATGATAAATTGTACTCTGTGAATGTCTTGAGGATGTCTAGGATTTCATTTCGATAAGCTCACATCCTTGGATACTTGGCTTGGTATTCCCCTTTTACTTTCTTTATTACTAGCTCAGAGTTGCCATATACAAAAATTTTCTCTGCACCTAGCTTCTTGAGAATTTTCAAGAATTTTCAGACCGACTATCAAGGCCTCATACTCAGCTTTATTGTTTGAAAATTTAAAATCCAGCTTGTAGGAGGGCATTCTAACATTGGGAGTAAATTTTAATGACTAATTTACAGGGCTGTGAATCCACAATCCAATGCCAACCCCTTATTTTCCCAAAGCTCCATCAAAGTCCATGGTCCACAAACTACTTTCTTCATCTGGAAACTGAAAATCGGATGGCTGAACTTTGCTTGCTGCTTGAGAGACTTCTGTTGTACCAAAAATTTCTATTTCTTTCACGGTTACATCAATTTTTTGAAGTGATGCACTTGGTTCCAAACCCCTTGCCACTTTTTCATAAATTTCTGCATTTTCCAATTCTAAAACAGAGTTTGAAAATTTAGAATTTTCTTCTTTTTCTTCAATCAAAACTTCAGAAGACATTGAACATTCATCATTGAACAAGGTAAAGGACTCTAAATATGTATGAAAAACATGTATAGGGTGATTATTTGTCTTTTCTCGGTTGTTTATCATGTACTTCATCTTACTTTCCCGCTATAGTTTCTTAAGTTGTCCAAAGATGAGAATGGTAGCATATGAAAATTAAATTTTTAAAGTACCTCTAAGCTTTGCTCCCCATGATTTAAAGAGCAACATTCCATATCTAGGAGGGATATCAGCCACAACAACATCCATGAGGACATTCTTGGCTAGGATTTTCTCTAATGATACCACTAGGTCCTTGATGAGGCCAAGACATTTCACCCTCCCTGAATCAAATGAATAAAGATCATGATAAGGTCTTACGATATACAATCCTAGTCTGTCCATAATGGCCTTGGGAATGAGGTTGTGAGAGTATTTTGAATCAAGCATGGCATTATGAAGAATAAAATCATGTATTTTGAGGCTTAGATAAAATGGAGGGACCTCGCTATCTTTTATGTCACCATCAACAGCACGACCAAAAATAAGCTCAAGGTGATCATCACTCACACTAACCATGTTGGAAATTTGATCAACTCTAAGAAACTTAGATACTTTAATTTTGTACTAATCATTCTTAACTATTTCATTTAGAGGAATGGAGAGTTTCAATTTGCAATTTCATTTTCAGGCCTAAAAAGAGAAGAATGATTTTCTACCTCTTTCAATGGTGCATCTTTCTTTTCGAGATGATCTTTATGTGAAGACTCTCTCTTATCTCCTCTATCTTGGACTTATTTATCCTTTCTTTGACCGCTAGAGGAAGCTTCATTTCCTTTAGCATGATTAGGAACAACAATTCCTTTGTCTTTACTTTGATTTGGGGCAGGAGCTTCTTTGTGATGAGCATCTACTTGAGATTTATGTTTTTTCTGATTGGAGGTTATAGGAACATTCCTATTCCTCAAACCATATTGTCTTTGTACTTAAGAAAGATAATTTTGATATCCCCTCTAATAATCTTCCGTGTGCACTAATAAAATGTCATCATTTTACAAGACATATTGTTGATCATCCAGTGCACAAATTTCTACAGAAAATTGATCTTCTTCAGTGAGGAAAATAGGCTGTTGATTTTCCTCAAATAAATGGTTCTCACCAGAAATGGTTCATCAGGGCCTTCAGTATAATCCTAATAAAATGGAGTGCAAATTTTTTGTTGACTTTGTGGATCCTTACCCTTTTGTTCCCTTTTCTTGATCCTATATTGAGGTTGGTGATTTTGAACCCTGAAATTGATATTTCTAATGGAAGATTCATCTTGTTGATCAGCGATGGATATTTTATCCATCATCTTCTCCATGGTTTTGATCAAGGTATGTAATTTTCTTTCTAATGAAGTGGATGTTTCTTCTTTTATAGTGACTCTTTTCTCCATCTTGATTTTAGACTTCTTAGCGATCAAATTTGCTTCCATGCTCACTGCGTTTCTCTGCATTTCTTCAAGAGTTGATGGGTTTCTTTTCCTCAATTGATAGGCCATGTAAGGATCGAAACCATCAGGATAATGAAGTAAAGAAAGGCCTGGAGGAGGCTTAATATTCTCAGGAATTGAATCATAGATTTTATTGAATCTAGCTATAAAGTCTTGGATAGAATCATTATAATTCCTTTTCAAGGCGTTATACTCAGCTAAAATCTACAATGGATTTTCTTATCTTCCCATTTCGCTATAAACAAGTTAATAAGTTGCTGTGAAGTACCTATTTAACCAACTATGAGAGAGTGAAACCATTTCTTTAAATCTCTAGATAAACTATGTGCAATGATGTGTATCTTGGCATCATCATTGTTGATCTCTTCAAGATCTATGACATAAATCACTTTTGCAATGTGCTGATAAGTTGTAATCTCTTATATTCCATTGAAAAGAGGAATCCTCTGACCACAAGTTTGAGGTAGTGGAGTGAGATGAAGTGGTAGGATCAACAGAGCAAATCTGGCCATGATTAATGGAGGAGGAGGTGGAGGTGTTGACGGAGTGAAAAATTGCAAAGGTAATGATGGAATGAAAGGAAGGGTTGACGTTGTAGATGTAAGAGAAGGTGTAATGATAGGTGAAGCTAAATCCTACTGCTAATATTAGAAATAATCTTTCTCTGAAGTTTCTTGAAACTTATCCACCAAGACTTTTAGTTTGTGAAAATTAGACTAGACTTCACTATCGACTTCGGAATGAAAAGACTCTGAAAATGGTGCAAAGGTCTCGAAATCAAAAATATCAAAGGTAGTTTCTGAAATAAAAGTTTCAAACTTATTTCTAAACAAAGATCTTTCAGATTCTGAATTATAAACAAATATTCTTAAATAAATATCATAGGCAAGGAATTTGATTTGACAAGTGGATGAATAGCTCTTCCAACCTTTCGAGACTTGGTTTTATGCTTTCTAAAAATACTCTCAAGGTCATACACAATTCGTGAGGGATTTGGATATGGATTTGACCTGGTATGTATTTTAGGAGCCAGCTTAAGATAGAAATATTAGACTTTGGCTCAGATTTTAATAATTCATCCTATTTCGAATGTTATAACTTTTCATCTACAAGTCTAACTTTCAAAGGATTAAAGAAATATTCCCAGGGAATTTTTATAAATCACTCCCAGGCAATAGCGCCAAAAATTTTATCACTCTCCCCAACTTCTCAAGGCTGAAAATAGGATTGGAGAAAGGTAACCACAGACCAGGCTTTAGTTCAGGTAGCTAGCCCTACCAGTACCAGAGAGGGCTCTCTTGTTTTCACTTTTACAGTCAAAGGAATGACTGAGTATCTAATGATATTAGGCTAGGTATTTAAGCTCATTAAATAGGATTTGTTTGATATTTTTAGTGTTGGATATAAAGGTCAGTGAGAAGACCGTGTATAAGGTTTTTAGGTGTAAAATCCAAGGTGAATTTGTAGAGAATATGTGAGGCAATATAGGTAGTTTTAAATAATTTTAATAATTCATTGAGTATAAGATGAATTAGAAGAGAATTTGAATGAGAACTTAGGTAAATTCATTCAACTTAGAAGCAAATAAACATAGCACTGTAAACCTTGTCTAAAACAGAGCATGCATAAACATGATTTATGCTCATAAAATTACAAGATAAACATATATGAAGAATAATGAATGGTATTAAGCATGAAATTATAAACATACATAATAAAAATAGATGCTCCAATGTGTACCACAAGTATCTCAACACAATTCCTACAAATATGTCTATGATTTCATTCCAAATGGTTGATTACAAAATCTCCACTGCAATATGAGACTATCCAAACCAAAAAAAGACTAAATAAAGTCTACTTATAGAAAATATGGACTATGACACCTCATCAGGTCGAAATCCCGTCCAAAATGGATCATAAATACATAATATGAGTCATTTCCTAGTTTCTAGGGAAGTTAGAAACCATTCCTTGAATTTTAGCTATGAACTAGGAGTGTTTCACCATTACATTAATTACATATTCCATCATGATAGGAGGAAAAAATCAACTCAACAACTCTAATTCCAACTCATGGGAGAGAAATACCTTGAATTTTTTATAATATCTTAGCTTGACAAGTGTCCTGAGGAATCCAATGTTGATTTGTGACATTTCTGACAAAAGGGTAACAAACATTTGCAGAAGTGTAAAAGAACTTTGGAGGCACTTTTAAGGGTCCAAATCCACTTCTGAATTAATGTTCAACTAGCCCTATGTGTCTAGTTTCCAGAACATCTTGAATTTTTCAAAATGACCCACAGGAAGGCCTGCAAAAATCCATTCTCCCAAGGTTACTCCAAAAGCGTAACAGAGGGTCCAAAAAGGTGGCAGAAACATGAAAAATGGGTGGTTTTTGAGTTTTTTCTCCAAAATTATAGCTTTTCATGCCATGGGGGTTCCTTATCTATGATTTAATCATGAAAATAAATCCATCCATGTAAATAAATAATCATTTGGATGCCCCTAAAATAAGAGTAACAAAAGTTTGTTACCCTTCTGCAATGAGGAATTTCCAGAATTTTGCAAAAATCACATAAAATACAAAAATTGATCAAAACTTCTCAAAATTGGTTCTATGGCACCTGTGAGAGATGGGCTAAATATCCAAATAAGCTTCAGCCAATAATTCCAAGCTATCCTTCTCTTTAAGCTTCATTTGTGTCTTTTTAATCCTTTTCTTTAATTGTTTCAACCTTATTTGAGAAATGGTGTTCCTGGTGAGATAGTGGTTTGCCATGTGTCTTTGCAGCTTATTGTCCCTCTTAGCCCTTTTCATGAGCTTCTCCAAATGCTCATTTACTCTTGACAACCAAAGCTCTTTGTCTTCAATGATCTCCATGGAAATAATCTCATCAAAGGTCAACTCTTCAGGTGGATGAGTTGACTGACTTTCTCGCTCCAATGCCCTATTTTGGCCTCTTGTTTTTAGTTTTCTTGTTTGTGTTTCAGCCTCCATGTCCTGCATTTGATAAAAAAAAATAACCTCCTTATCTTTACCTTTGTCTTCCTCTATACCTATCTTGTTGTTTCTTTGTAGGAGCTATTTCACTTTCAATTGAAAATTTTCTTGTTGAACAAAAGTGATTTGAGATTTTGCAATGGAAAAGATCTCTTTCAATTTTTCTATTTCCTTATCTTTCTCTCTGATGATCTCTTCATCTGATCTGATATCCACCTGATCTGGTACCTCAACCTCCATTTTGATTCACTATGTTGATGCAAAATAGGTTGCTCCTCTATCTCACTATGTTCCACAATGGTGTCAAGTGTAAGAACATTCTTGGCATACTTGGGCACAAATACTTGTATCTTTGCCTTCTCATAGGTATGAGTAAAATAAAAAACCCTAGGAGCATATGGAAGCTGAGTGGGCATGCTAGAAGAGCCAACCTCCATTGGTTGTGTTGATGATGTACTAGGCAAGATAGAAGGGCTAATAGTAGGCGCTCCTGACAATCTCTCCAAGAAATTTTCCCAAGTCATGTTGATGGGGGACAAGTGATGCAACACAATAATCTTGATTAGGCCATGACGAAAAATACTAGTGTGATGATCTTTTCTTCTGCTCTAAACCTTCTCAACCATCTTAATCAAACTCCTGTACAAATAATATGGTAAATAAAGTGTTTTGATAGAGGTGAAATGCATAAAAGCCTGATATGATACCTATACAACCTGTAGAATCTTCCTTCACATGTGAAGTACTTCATTATGAACATCATCAAAGGAGCATACGTGTTTCTAAGGTTTCTAAAAGGAAATAGGTATTCTGCCTCCTCTCTAGCATGAGGCTTAGGAAATTGTTTGTATTTTTCAATGTCTAACTCCATGCCTTTAAAGCACTGCTCTCCATGAGAAGGGATACATGTTGCTCAAGAAATTAGGTCTGATGATAGGCTTATCTCCATACCTGCAATGGTGACCTTTCCCATGATGTATCTTATTTCAAATAGGTTGTTCAATTGAAGATGATACCCCTCTTCCATGAGCCTTTCACAAAATCTCAAACATTAAGCTCTCTCAAAGCATCTTCTGGCCAATGGAGAGGCATTTATTTCATGCATTGTGAAGGGTTCTAGCCTTAGGTGGTGCCCTCCCTTGAATCTCTTCTTGTCACTTTTCATTTTATTTTTCACTGTAAAAATAAAAACCCTAGGGTGTTAATGAAATGAGTGAATGTGTGGAAATGTGGAAAAACATAGTGTGGGAAAGTGTGAGTTTAAAGGATGAAATGAAGGGCCATGAGAATGAGAGAAATTCGAGAAAAAATTTAGTGGGTTGAGTTGTGTGTTAGCTCCAATTTGTGGGTGGAATGAGTGAAACTGAGTGTGATGAAGGTGGGAAAATGATAAAAACACAAGAAATTACCAAAGTTGATTGTGAGAATAGGTAGCGTTGAAGTGTTTTAGGTTTAGAAGATGAAATGAGGGCCATGGAACTGAGAAACAATTCTAAGAAAAATTCAGTGTATATATTATCATCTTAGCTTCACACTGAAAGTGGAATGAGGAAAAACTGACAAGTGTGGGGTGGAAAAATGTAGCAAACACAGAAAATTCTCAATGTTTTTCACAGTGAAAGAGCTAGAATCTAGGGTTTTCTTGAATTTTATATGTTTCGGATGGTGTAGATGATAGGAATGTGGGGATAAGGTGTATGAAATATGTGGGTTATGGTTTTAGATATTAGGGTTAGTGTTTAGGTAGGTGGGGTAGGTTAGGTTTGTCAAGTTAAAAATATATATATATATATATACATTGACAAGTGACAATATGGAGAAAACATAATGAGAATGAAAATGTCTAAACACCCAAATAATTCGACCAAAATATGGCATGAGAGATGAATACTTACCTTTATGAAGGTTACATAAGGCAATGGAGACAAGCTCGAGCTAGTTCAGAGGTTTTCCAAGCCCTAGACCGAAAACTGCTTCTTTTCCAGAAGTGTAACAACACCTACAGAAGTGTAACAATTGTTGGAGGAAAGCATAAAAACGTGGTTAAAAGCGTAACAGTGTTGGTTGTGTAGCACTTTCATAGCGCACAAAATCGTAACAAAAGTGTTTCGTAATAGTGCCAAAAGCGTAACAATGTCACACAAAAGCGTAACAAGAGGGGTAAAAAGCATAACAACAGTTGTTTGAAAGGTAGAAAATGGATTTTTAAGTGAATTTGAGCCTTGAATTTTGGAGTTAGAACACCTTTGGATGGTAAGTGAGGTAGAGATATGCTCTCACACACATCAAAGGGTAACAATGAGTGAAATTAATTTTGCTTTTTCCCTTTTATAAGCTTGAGATGGAATTTCACCTTTTGAAAACCCTGAAATGACTTTTTGAACTTTTTACATTTGAAAATGACCCTTTTAAGAAAATACAAGTTGTCTTTGATATTTGGACATAATCCTTATGTTTTTTAATGAGATAATGAGTCGGAAATAACCTCTTCAAAGCTTTAACACTTGATTTGACTTTTTTTCTCCTTTTAATAAGATAGTGAGACAGAATTGACCTTCCTTTGAACTTTTTTGACACTTGATAGTTTGAAAAAAGAAAAATGGTATTTATTTCATTCTCTAAACATGCTAGCTCCTTCTTTAGGATTTTATGAGTGAAACAAATTTTTAAAGCCTTGTTTTAGGTGACAATTTGAACATTTTTCAAAGGCATAGATGACCCTAGATAGAGACCTATATGAGGTGGAGTGACATAACCCTAGACCTTTTAAATGATAATGATATAGATTACCTTAAAAATTATGGTGGCGATGAATGAGATGAAGGAGCATCATAATTGACCTAGACTTCTTCAATGACCAAAATTATTTTCTGAGAACTTGTTTGAAAAAGTAAAAAAAAATTGACCTATGACTTTAGGAAAACAATTGAAAGAGTTATTTTTTATCACTAACATGCCTGAAATAACAGGGGAGAAGGGGACCTTGATTTCTTCTTCATCTCTTCATCTCATCCTTCAGCCTTCTTCAACATATCAAAGCAGCAATCATATCAGCTCCAGCCATCCCATCCTCCACTTCTTCTTGCATCACCAAGCACATCAATAACAAAGGTAAAACTTGTGGTAAATTTGGCTTATGATTCTCTAATTCATCATAAGGTTTAGGAAAATTAATGATTCACCACTTCTCATTCCATGCATTTTATCTTTCATAAACCATTATTCTTTTTTTTCCTTCCATTCATTACGCATTTACTCCGATTACAAGACCATTTTAAAAGCAAAAGCCTTATGGTGCATTAATAAAAGCAGTCTTTGTGGTGTTTTCTCCTTCCACAATAAAAAGAATTAGGATTAAGTCATTACTACCATGAAATGATAAAGGAAACCACCTATATACATTGGCCTTACAATGACAGAGTATACAAGCACCCATTCACCATCTCCATCACTGCCTCATTTCATCCATCATCTCTTCTTCATCCATACCTTTCTTTTCCTCAATTTGTATTGCTCAGTAAATGTTGGCTGGATAAATCGAACTTGCGGACAAGATCGATCTCCATAGTATCATAAGATATTCTAGCAACAAATAGACAATTAAATATATCTTTCTCTATATATATCACGATTTATAATTAAATGCTACAAAGGTGTTACGATCCTACCTCGATCCAATGCTTGTTTGTAGTAGCCGTCCTTCAGTAGCCTGAAAGAGTTACCTTCAAAGACCTGCAATCACAAACAAACAAACATCAAATAGCACCTGCATAGCATATATTCATAAATCATATCTATTATGGTGATCAAGGAATCCATAAAATAAACATTCAAATGATAGCTTATTGAGAAAAACAAACTTATTTGTATTAACTTTGAAATAATAGAAGAACCTTACAACCTTTTCAGCCTTGATGTTGAACAGGTCCTCCCGGGGTCCGAAGTAGGAATTTCCTCTACTCTGACAGTTCTTGCACTCTTCCAACTGAGATACATACAAGTATGTAATCTTTCCTCATAAAATCTCAGCTAAAGGAGTCTAAGTTCCAACAGCACTTTACCTCAAATAACACTAAAGCTTGAACTCATCAATTGTCTAGTTGTTTAGTAACCTTTTGAGGCTTCCCTATGCCTCTTTTTATAGTGCAAAAGAGGAGGTTACAGTTCCACCTATGAAGGGATATAATCCTCCTTCAAAGGGATAATCTCCTCACATCAAGGGGTTAGCTCCTTAAGGCATGGGATACATGAACCTGAAAAGAGCAGATTTTCCACCACAAGATTCCTTCCAGAAGCTTCTAGAAATCACTGAAAGTGAGCTTTTTGAGTTTACTTGTGCCCTTTTAATATTTTATAGGGGTCCACACCCTTAACATAGAGAAAGTACGATCAGGTACGCAGTAGACATGACCATTAGATGTGGGACCGCAGGTAAGACAAAGAGAAAGTGTGATACCAGAGTTTTAGAGACTTTTGAGAGCTTTCTCTTATTTTTTAAAGCTTGACATGAGGAAATGATGTTTTAGACTTGCAAAGGAGGAAAGTATGAGTGATAATGAGCTCATACAGATAGCAGAATGTCAAAGTGACAATTTTCAGTGCAACAGATTGCCCCCTAAAGTGCGAAGTCTGTAATAGATGAAGATAGAGTCTGTCATGTAAGAAGAGTGAAGTACTTTGTCATTTCAAGGATCATCCTGTGGACACCCCAGTCGGAACCTGTGAAGACATTCAATGCAAAATATATATATGTATACATATCATCGCTGAGGTAGGAATTCCCATACTCAGATCAAAACTAACTAGAAAACTAACTTAAACTGTTCTGATACAGGAATAATTTTTCAATACATCAATAGTATAAACATGTGTAGACATAGTATGGACGCAGCCATATGTTTATGAATAGTCCACTGTATAAATGAATAACAAAATTCCTCGTAGCCTGGATGGTAGAAACTAGATCCAGTGTCTTTATTTCCACTTCTTGAACTAGTACGATTCTATCCATGTGAATGAATGTGTCAAAGTCGAACATGGTAGAAACCACTTGATTACCAGTCAATGATGTGAACTATTAACAAGTGTGATAGTAACCACCAGTAATGTCAATGGCCCTCAAAGTACTTAGTACAATCCATGAAATGTGAATGAATGAGCTGAAGTCGAACATGTCATGGAATCATTCGATCGAAGGTCAATGATGCAACCTGTCGTCGAAGGTGAGAAACCTACCATTGAGGCATGCAGATTTCAAGGTACTGACGATTTCTAGATCAACTTCCTAGATAATGAGCTATCGTCGATAGAGAGTGATCCGTCGTAGGCAAGCCCACAACCCACAACACGAAATCATAGATCAAGTTTTGAAGAAATATATTGGCAAGGACTGACTCAGGGATGGTCAAAAATGGAAGACAAATATTTTGCAGATGAATGGTTTGTTTGAACTATCTTCTTGAACACATAACGACACTGCAGATGGCTTGGTGATAATTGACCCAAAGCTAATACCCAGAAACTGGCTGAAGACTTTCAATATGGTTTGATTAACTGTTAAGCAAAGAATTTTCCCAACCCATGTGAACAAAAGTGTTGTGTTCAAGAGTGGTTAACGGTTTTCCGAATAATCAAAATGTAACAAACAGGTTCGTTTTTCTCTCTTTTCCCCCACCATTTTTGGCAAGTACCTCTTTATTTTTTACAAGCTTTGAGGAGGATAACATTTGCTTGTTTATAAGCTCATCCTTCGGATGAGTTCAACTTAGTTTAAAATTCGAACCCTAAGAAGGAGTGGTTCGTTCCTGTTTAAAATTGAACAGGTCCTTTACTGTTAAATTTTAACACGTCCAGTATAGGAGAAACTCGATGTTATTCAATTTTAGGGAGTCAGAAGAAAAAACTTAACAAAAATCCATGGGTGTAATTTTTCGTAAATTTAGTCTCTCGAGCCTGAAAAAGGATAAAATAATGCGGGAGAGAACTCTATTGACCTTAATTAGTCAACGTATACATTTTTCGTAAATAGTCCATTTCAGTCCGTAAAAGGGGTAAACTTATACTGAAGGGATGACCGTTCATTTACTTTAACGATTTCGAATAGTCAAGTACTTGGCGATCTTTTCATTTTTAGAGAGTCTGAAAAGGGCTTAAAAGAGAACTCCAAGGTTTCGCTTTTTCGTAAGTTTTAACGAGTTCGAAAAAGGGATAAAAATGTACTCATGGTTTTCACTTTTTCGTAAGTTTTAATGAGTTCGAAAAAGGGATAAAAATATACTCGTGTGGCCGACTTTCAATTTAATTTACGAGCATGAAAAGACAAAAAGAACTCGGCATTTTCATGTGTTTTACGAGAATGAAAGATAGCAAAATAATCTCGGGATTCTCATGAGTTTAACGAGTCTTGAAAATAATAACCGAAATGGACTCAAGATAAGTTTCATTTTTACAAAAGCTTGAAATAGAGAAAAACTATGCTTCAGATAGGTTTTAATGCCCCCTAAGCGTAATCTGTTAGAGCACATGCCCCCCCAGCTTCATTTCATTCAACTAAATAGACTACTGGTAATTAATAGCTGGATGGCATGAAAGTTCATTTACGAGATCATATGAAAGACCCGACCTAAAACTGTAAGAAAATTATGCAAAAACTGAAATAACTAACCTAAATATATGACTTAACATTTACGAGATCTAGTCAAAGACTCGACTCAATTAGGGGAGGATTTGTTTCATTTTTTAACGAGCTTGACACAGGAAAAGAACTATGCTCATGGCAATGTGTTTCATTTTTTAACGAGGTTGACACAGTAAAAGGAACTTTCCTCTTAATCCACTGATTCATTTTTAACGAGGTTGACATAGTAAAAGAAACTTTCCTCATACCTGATTCATTTTTTACGAGGTTGAATCAGTAATAGGAACCATCCTTAGAAACTACTTATTTCTAATCTATTAATCTACTCTCTACAATATACCTACTGATTCATTTTTTAATGAGGTTGACACAGGAAAATAACTTTCCTCATACCTGATTCATTTTTTAACAAGGTTGACTCAGTAACAGGAACTATCCTCTGACCAACTGATTCATTTTTTAACGAGGTTGACACAGTAAAAGGAACTATCCTTGTAAGAATCTGTTTCATTTTTTAACGAGGTTGACACGGGAAAAGAACTTTCCTCTTGGAAGCTTGTTTCATTTTTTAAACGAACTTGACACAAGAAAAGGAACTATACTCTCGACTAACTGATTAATTTTTTAATGAGGTTGACACAGTAAAAGGAAATATCCTCACACTCAATGATTCATTTTTTAACAAGGTTGACACAGTAAAAGGAACTCTCCTCATGGGCCATTGACTTGATCATGGCTTCCAACTGGAAGAAACACATGTCATTGGACACACCTTGATCATGGCTTCCAAGAGGTCTTCATCAGATGGAAGAATAATTCTCTAGAAGGAGCACATGTCAAGGGACTCAAAAGGGATAATAACATCGCGTTCAAATAATCCCATAGATTTTTCCATGTCAATTACCGGATCTAAGTCAAAGGAAGACGATAAAACAATGAGAGGCTCGCTTACATGGGTCACTGAAAACATGGGACTAGTTGCCACATAATTAACCCATGGTGGGGTAGATACCACTTTCTTATCAGGAACATTTAGGGGTGTTGAATTATTGGTAGTCGAATCAAGACTAGGGAACTAAAGCTGGTCTACAGTCACAATATTTCCATTGTGAGGGAAAGACATCACATGAAAGAGTGTTGATATGACAGCTTTCATTGCATAGACATAGTCTCGCCCAAGGAGTAAATTGAAATCCAAGGGGCCTCGAACTACCATAAGATCAATACAGGAAGTTTTACCTACCAAAGTAATAGAAAACTTAGGAAGGATCCCTAAAGGTTCACTAATGGTTCTGTTAAAAGCTTTCAGATTCTGCGTAACAGGCACAAGCTGAGGGGAACCCAAAGCTTTCCAAGCAGTTGAGGATAAAATACTAACAGAAGCACCTTCATCGACATGTATGCAGTGTATGTCCCTACCACCAACCTTCACAATGATTTGGAAAGGGATGGGGGAAGGAAGATGAGGTTCTGTCAGTCTATTCCAATCAAAGGAAAATACCTCAGTATTTGGAGGGGGTTCTATAGAAACAGGTGAAATGCCCCCTGGCGTAGAAGAATCTGATGTAACAAGAAGAACCTGAGCGGTATGAAGTTCACTCTCTTCAGGGAGAGTGGGATCGACCGAATGGTAAATTGAGTCAACCACTTGATCAACTAATGGATCATCAAACTGCGTGATATGAGTTTCACTCTCCAATGGAAGAGTGGGATTGACTGTACTTGGAATTGGATTAATCACTTCGTCAGTTAACGGTAGGTTGGGAGAAAGTTGACGGTAACCAGTTGGAAGTTCTAGCTGTGGAACAGTAAGGTTTTCAAACAATTTTGAGGCTTCATTGATGTGAGGGAAAATGTGAGTTTGATGACTCCCTTTGCACAACTTACAAGGAAACCTAACTTTACCCTTTTTCCCAAGAACCTGACTATCACTGGTTGATGGATCAATGGAAAGTTGATGGGATTTTTCTGACCATACTTCCAAGACCTTTGGAATACCAGAACAATTGATAAGGAAGTGGTCACCCTTACAAAGCCTGCAAGGGTATTTGGGTTTACGATGCATGTTGGAGGTTTCCTCAACACTACTAACATTTACAGCCATGGTTGGTTGGTTGAATTCTTTCTTATCTTGCTTCTTCTTCTTCTTCTTCTTCCCTTTCTTCTTCTTCTTATTCACCTGGTTACTAGCATCAAGGCTTTTACCAAGCGAAGAGGAAGAAAGGGAGGAATACATATTGGGTGAAGAAGGTAAAGGGTCGATAGAAGGTTGGTGATGTTGAGATGGTGAAGTTTGTTGAGGTGAAGCATTCGGTTGAGGTGGAACAATTGGAGTATTTGGGGCCAACGAAGTTGAAAATAACCATATCGGTAAACCTATTGTAAATCCAGGTAATGAAAATGTAGCCATATAAGGAGGACCAACATTTCCAAAGCAAGGAAAATTACTAGGATTCACGTTAAGAGGGGTTCCTTGGTTCGTAAATTCCGGAACAGTTGCCATTATATTCAACTTCAGTGAATTTTATTAACAATTTAAAACTAAAATTAACAATTCACAATTCACACCTAACAATCAAAAATTCACAAATCACACCTATGGTCTCTAAAAGTAAAAACAAACAAATGAACACGCGCTATCAAATCTAGGAGTCAAACCACACACAAACAGTAGATTCCCGCACTAAAAACACTAGTTGGTGATGAAATCCAACATCATAGAATTTTAAGCAGAAATGGCAGTTAGAAAAGCTACCCCGACAACCTACTTAATGAAACAAACCAGTGCAAGTTCCTCCACTATACCATCTTGAGTGAAGATAACCCTCCTGAGAGTCCAAGTGAGTCTAGCTGACGTCTGTTCCAGGTACAGTGGGATCTTCCCTCCACTATCACCTTGGGAAAGAATCCTATAGATTATGGCCACTAAGGTTACCAACAGGAACAAATATACCTGGGGGAACAGTATATGATCCGATACACACGCAAGGGCAGAGTAACAAAGCTCAATCCCCTTGAAGGCTCCTTGACATAATCCAAGGTTTACCAACAAGTGACCCCAGGCTCCTTAACAATGGTCAATCTGAGGTTTACCGTTGTTAATACGTGTATATCTACTATCGTTCCCAATGAGGAAGGATTGATTACCTCATTGGTTCAGATATGATCTCATGCTTGACTCCTTTAAGAGGAGCTTCCCAGAGCATACATGCAACAATTGGAATTTTTCCTACCGCAACATTGACTACTTGTTCGTTTTACTTGCTTTAGAAAGTTAACTACAACCTATTCCAAAGCACTAATCCTAAGCTATATTGGTGGAAAGAGCCCTAAAAATGTAAAAATTACTAGATGAATTTTAATTAAGTGCTGTGTTATTTGGGTTGTTATTACTCAAAGGGTAAATGGATATGAAACCAATGGTGTCATGACCCGACCCAAAACTGAATGCAATCGAATATGATAATGTAATCTTTTCAATTTGATGAATCCTAACTAAAGTAAGGAGAGAGTTTCCATTCACTTCCAACAATGCAAAAAATTGATCATTAAGAGAAAATATAACAAATTCTCTAATGCACTAATTTCATCAAGAAAAACTAATGAAAATCAATTCCAAAACAATTTTTTTTATTTTTGTGTTTTTAAAACAAGCATAAAAACATGTAAATTCAAATTAAAGAAACTGATCTAAATCTACAATTGATTTTTCAGAATGTAAACTATGCAATTGTAATCTATGCACAATTCACTTGAAAAGTATGCAAATGTAATCTATGCACATTTTTTACCCATATTCTGAAAATGAGAATTCTAATTATGCAAATGTGATCTATGCAAGAGAATTCTCAAACACAAGATGATTCTAATGTAATCTAAGAACCAATAAAGTGCAAGTAAATAAAATTGGGTGAGAGTTCCAAAGATCAAAAATAAAAATATTCAAAGGCGATTAACACTCATACACAATTTAGCCCCCCCGGGCGAATGAGGGGGAAATTTTTTTTGCAAAAACAAAAGCAAAAAGATGAAAAATTGTGAAAATACTAAGACAAACCTCCAAGTAATGACCAAAGGAAATCAAATTCAGAATTTCTCAAAAAAGAGACTCAAAACACCCAATTAACTTAACAGAGATTGATGAGATAAAAAAATTTGCTGAAAGAAACTCATAAACAAGGCTTTTTGACAGAAAAATGCAGATCTGGGTAGATGCTAAGAATCCTAAATTAAATATAAACTCAAACTAGAAGGATAAATCTTAAGTTTTTCAAAAATTTGACAGGGTCCGCAGGCTCCAAATCAAACAAGTGCAGTCCCGCACTGGTTATTCAAGGAAAGTGCGGAGATGCCCGCACTGTGTGTGAAGAAAATGTGCGGTCCCCAGAAAAATTCAAGAAAAACAAAAAAGTTCTAAAAAATTTTGAAATCAAAGTAAAACTAAGCTACCCAAGCCAGTATACATCAATCAAAAAACCAGAAAAAATAAAAAAATAAAAATTCTCAAGTCAAAACAAAGGAAAACCAAAAATCAAATTCTTTCCCCAGTGGAGTCGCCAATTTTTTGGCCAGATAAATCGAACTTGCAGACAAGATCGATCTCCCTAGTATTAGAAGATATTCTAGCAACAAACAGACAATTAAATCTATCTTTCTCTATATATATCACGATTTATAAGTAAATGCTATAAAGGTGTTACGATCCTACCTCGATCAAATGCTTGCTTGTAGTAGTCATCCTTCAGTCGCCTGAAAGAGTTACCTTCAAAGACCTACAATCACAAACAAACAAACATCAAATATCACTTGCATAGAATATATTCATAAATCATATCTATTATGGTGATCAAGGAATCCATAAAATAAACAATCAAATGACAGCTTATTGAGAAAAACAAACTTATTTGTATTAACTTTGAAATAGTAGAAGAACCTTACAACCTTTTCAGCCTTGATGTTGAACAGGACCTCCTGGGGTCCGAAGCAGGAATTTCCTCTACTCTGACATGTCTTGCACTCTTCCAACCAAGATACATACAGGTATGTAATCTTTCCTCATAAAATCTCAGCTAAAGTAGTCTAAGTTCCAACAGCACTTTACCTCAAATAACACTAAAGCTTGAACTCATCAATTGTCTAGTTGTTTAGTAACCTTTTGAGGCTGCCCTATGCCTCTTTTTATAGTGCAAAAGAGGAGGTTATAGTTCCACCTATGAAGGGATAGAATCCTCCTTCAAAGGGATAAGCTCCTCACATCAAGGGGTTAGCTCCTTAAGGCATGGGATACATGAACCTGAAAAGAGCAGATTTGCCACCGCAAGATTCCTTCCAAAAGCTTCTAGAAATTACTGAAAGTGAGCTTTTTGAGTTTACTTGTGCCCTTTTAATCTTTTACAGGGGTCCGCACCCTTAACACAGAGAAAGTGTGGTCAAGTACGCAAGAGACATGACCATTAGATGCGGGACTGCAGGTAAGACAAAGGGGAAGTGTGATACCAGAGTTTTAGATACTTTTGAGAGCTTTCTCTTATTTTTTAAAGCTTGACATGAGGAAATGATGTTTTAGACTTGCAAAGGAGGAAAGTATGAGTGATAATGAGCTCATACATGTAGCAGAATGTCAAATTGACAATTTTCAGTGTAGCAACAGTAAATTAGTGTGATATATTAAATGTGAAGAGTGCTGCTCCATAACAACCAACACCTCCAATTATTCAAGCAGTGCTTCTCCACAAAAACCAGCACCTCTAAGAATTCAAGCAGTGCTGCTCCACAAGAACCAGTACCTCTGAATATTCAAGCAACGTTGCTCCACAAGAATGAACATCTACAAACAATTTTTCAATGAGAAAGGGATTTGTTTGCATGAAGACATGCAAATAATCAGGCATGGGGGGATTTTGGGCCTCAAATATGCCCATTTTTCCATCGCATAGTACCATATTCATAACCTAAATTCACACACTTTTACACTCATTTCACATCATAATTCCATCACCTATCGCTAATTCATATCTTACACCTTGTGGCTGATTATCATTATTTTTCTTAGTGTTTCTATGATTAGAGATGATTTAGTCATTATTTTCTAATTATTGTTTTTCTAAGTTCATTTTTCGCAGGGTTCCATTGTCAAAATTCTCCACTAGTCAATTAAAATAGTTGCTACAAGTAGAGTACGAAAATATCTAATTTGAAGCTTCAACATCTCGGCGCACTTCCAAGGAAAAATGAGGAAGGTAATTATCAAAAATGATGTTATAACACCTTCCCATTATTTGGATTGTACCCAGGTAGCACATGTGGGTCTCTAGAAGAAAATCAACAACTTTTCTCTACCAAGTATAACCTCAATTTGCGTGCAACTGGAGGTGAATCAGGAAAATCTGAGAAAATGGGTTTTTTACCAATATAAAAAATTATCTACAACCAAAACCATTTCTCAAGATTCACTTTGATTCAAAAGTTACACGCGGGGCTTTAAGGCAGTTTCATAAAAAAATAATGTTTTTCCATAATTCTAGAATCTTGCAAAAAGAGTCAAACATCCAACTTCGGGCACGCTTTTCAAGGAGATGGAATTGAATGAGACAAATCCATAGAGGTTTTTGTTTAAAATATAAAAAATTAGGTTCCCTCCAAACCGTGTTCCAAAATTCGCCATGGTTAAGAAGATATGCCAATATCTTTGAGGCCAATTTGTTAAAAATATGCAATTTTCCATAATTAAGGAAAATGACTAATTCGCCTTGTAAATCATATAAATGGCTTAGCCATGGCCTATATTGTCAGTTATTGGAGAGGGGAAAGACAAGGTGTGAAAAAGAGACAAAGTATTGATGTGATTAAGTTTCACCTTAAACAAAATAGAAGGAATATGTGTAAGTGAACTTATGATTTGAATCTTAATACAATTTGGTTTCACCATGAATTCATTGTAAGTGTTATGGTTTGGATTCTTTTTTAGGAATTGATTTAGTTTAAAACTTGATCCAGGAGTGGCAAGGGCCCACCACCACCTGGAGACAAGTTCTATAACTCATTTATATCATACGACTGATATTTAAAGTGTGAATTTTAATGAAAGAATTGTTGTGTAAAATCCAAATTTGTTTTTGTACTCAAAATTATGTTTTGCAAATCTGAGTCAAAAATTATAGAATTCATTTCTCAAATTCTCAAATATATTTAGTTTTTAATGTGTTTTGATTGCACATCCAATACAATAAGAGAAGGATTGAAACATCGTGTGCTTACTATGAATTTTCTGTGTTAAGTACATAATCAGATTTAAGGTTCTTGCATTGAGTTTAGTTGTTGTGATATTATTCATTTCATTTACAAATTTGAAAGTAGTGTTTCCAGCTTTGTTTTATGAGTGATGTCTTTAGTTTGAATTATATATTGCATATTTAAGGATCGGTTAATTGATAGTTTAAGAACCATTCATAGCATAGTGATTTCAATTCCTTACATGAGATTTATTTGAATTATGGTTTGATCATCATTGGAATAGATCATAGGAAATATCTCTTTTGTTTTATAAAAATCTCTCTAATAGAAGAATTGATTGAAGTTTCCTTTTGTTTTTTCAAGCTTTATAGAATTGAAGGTGTAAACTAGATAGGATTAAGAGATAAGTTTCAACGCTTATTGATTTGTGTGATCCCAAGAATTAGATTAGTTGCGGTTGAATTGTTTGGAGAAATACTAGATAATAGAATTATTTGTTTTGAGTTGTAGATTTCAATTCAAGTTATTTTTAAGTATTGAATCAGAATTCCTAAGTTATGATAAATTATTTCTTAGGTTGTGATATTTTAATTTTTGAGAGGCTTGAAGATTAATTGTTTGTTTACTTTACTATTTGAATTAGTCAGGTTATGATCCAAATAGAGTAGTGATTAAGGTTTGGATTTATTTTGATAAGCCTCTTTGCATCAGTTGTGATTTTGTACTTAGACAGTAATTTGATTTCTTGCTCTAGTTTAGGTTAGATGCTCTGATCCTGCATTACCTGTGCTTGTGCCTCCAAGTCTTACGACCCTGGATTGATAATTTAATGTTGAAATTATAACCCTGGAAGTTGCCTTTTGGTTTTCAATCTTTGTATAATTGAAGGTGTAAACTAGATAGGATTAAGAAATAAGTTTCAACTCCTATTGATTTGTGTGACCCCGGGAATTAGATTAGTTGTATTTGAATTGTTTTGAGCAAGAGTAGATAATAGAATTAATTGTTTTGAGTTGTAGATTTAAATTCAAGTTATTTTTAAGTATTGAATCAGAATGCCTAAGTTATAATAAAGTATGTCTGAGGTTATGATATTTTAATTTTTGAGCGACTTGAAGATTGGTTGTTTGTTTTTTTTACTATTTGAATTAGTCAGGTTATGATCCAAATAGAGTAGTGATTAAGGTTTGGATTTAGTTTGATAAGCCTCTTCGCTTTAGTTGTGATTATGTACTTAGACAGCAATTTGATTTCTTTCTCTAGTTTAGGTTAGATGCATGCGAGGAGGAAATTGAAGGAAACTCATGGAAAATGAAGAAAATAGATGCCTCAATGATAAAAAGGTTTATGATGATTTCACAACTTTTGTCAGTTTAACCTTTTTTCAGTTAAGTTTTTGAGCTCTCTCTCTATTCTCTCTCTCTCTCACTCTTGGACACAGAGTATTCTTGGAGCACTCTAGCATTGGAGTAAGGAAGGCAAAGTAAGTTCAAGAAAGAAAAGGGAAGAAAATATCAAGCAAGGAAGAGCGAGATCAAGCGGCTACAATAGGATTACTTTCAGATATCGAGTTGTATGTATGATTTCCTTGCATTGTGCATGCATATTTGTATATTATTCTCTTGTTGTCATTGGAATGGGTTTTTCCAAGTGTGACAATGATTTTCAACCTTTCCTTTCCATTTTCGGATAGCCATGGTGTGATGGGTTTCTTTTACTTGGTTAAGCTTGATTTTTAGATGATTACGAAACTAAGTGGGGTGGTCTCAGGAAAAATCATAAGGCTTAGGAATCCCTTGACCAGTAATGGTGGGATACATGGTAAAGCCTAGTTGTGAATACTGTCATTGGGCCTAGGAATCCCTTGACCGATAATGGCAAGATACACTGTAAATCCTAGAGGGTGGAGATGGAAAAATTCCTCACAATTTAAGTGGAGAGAACCATAGGCATACATGCTTGTTTAGGGCCTAGTGATCCCTTGACCGGTATATGATGGGATTACGATAAAGCCTGTAGTGTATGTTTATTGTTTGGGCCTCGGAATCCCTTGGAAGGATACATGGTAAAGCCTAAGGAAGCCTTGATTGGCTCTATTGTGAGTCCCACATTCATGCTTGGAATATGGCATGGGGGTGATTGGCTGAAAGAAATATTTGGCTCAATCCAACCTATGGTCGGGTGGTACGTGGAAGTCCCTAGCTTGGTTGGTTTTTTCATATGTTAATAAGAGCTCTTTTCCTCTTATGTTTTATGTGTAAATGTACTTATTATTATTTGGCTTTAATGGTTGTTGTATCATTTTTGTTATGATGGTTATATGTTGGTTATAAGCATGGTTTTATGACAGATCTTAGTCATCGGTATTTTCATATTTTGATTATTAAATTAAGGAAGAATGAATGTATGACCTAATATAGGATAATGCAGCTATTATGAGGAGGCATCCATCCTTCTTGATGAATCTAAGATAAGTATGACACCCTTATGTTCAAATCTATTGTTATGACTTGTCGATTACATGTTCATGATGTGTTTGACGGAATGCATGTCATGGATAGTGGGGGTCAGGTCAAATACTTGTTTAAGTGTTTGAATTAGTATACTTATTTCTTTGTTATTTATCATTTCTAGAATTTTCATGAATTTTTGGGTAGAGGCCTGATTCGTAGCCTTGAAAAAATGGCTCATAATTTGGGGTCACTAGCACAAAATTATCTGAAAAAAGGCCACAATCTCATGGATTCCTTGTTGAGGGAGTGACTGGAGGCTCTCAGTCACATGGAAGTATTTTCATGGGAGATATTGGGGGTACAGTTCAACAAAACATCAAGTTGGATCAGGGCTTGGCCACCGGAAGGGGTTGGTTGGCTCCTGAAGGTTCCATAGCTCTTAAGGAAGGTCAGATTGGTCTTGTCTTATCGATTCCACTTCCTTAACTATACATTGGGAGTTGAATCATATCACAGTAACTATTTGTCACATGTTTACCCTAACAAGGAGGTAACTTGGGTAAATATGGGAGGAGGGTGTTACATCAGCTATTGAAGAATTGAAGGATCTAGAAAATCTAAAGATGGATGAGTCGAATGTGATTTTCACTTCATATGAAATGAGGAAAAAAAAAAAAAAATTCAACTCTGAAGGAAGCAACACTCTAAGTTTCAAATAAGATAGAATAACTTAAGACCGATGATTATTCCAATAATGAATCATATGTAGAAGAAGCACAATTAAGGAGAAACCTTAAAAGAGGATCTCATAAACACAAACGTAAGCTACCATTCAGTTGTTTTAATTATGGTATAGTAAGTCATTTTTTCGTTAAATTTACATGTGCAAAAAGAGTGGATAGAAATGATGAAGAAGAACATGAAAATAGAAGCAAATCACATAGACACAAAAAAGGAAGATATACTAAGAAGAAAACATTTTACTCCAGAGAATGTAATATCTCTTTAGATGAAAGCAATGGATATGCATCTAATGTTAACAAAGAATAATTCATATTCTTAGCCATGGACTCTTAGTATTCTAATCAGGAAAATGAAGATAGTTGGATAGAGAAAATAGATTCAAAGGGTGAAGATATTGATGGGGAATTAAACCTTGAAACAAAACTTACTAGTGCCCTAGAAAAAATATACAGGCTTGGCGAAAATATCCAAAAATATAAATAGCTATTGTAGAAATATGAGAAGAAAAAGGATCATCATATTGATGAGATATTAGTTTATGACCTGAAGACATGGCTAGAAGATGCAAAGAGGATAAAATTAGTACTAAGAAGCTAGTTGAAAGAAAAGGAATAAATTTGTGAGATGCTAGAAGAAGAATTTATTTCCTTAAAGAAGGAACTAGAAAAGGAAAATGCTCAGTTGAATCAAACTTGAAATTTGGAAAAAGTTCTAAAATCATAGACGACATTCTAAGCTTCCAAAGGTCACCTTTCATCAAAACAGGTCTTGGCTATAGGGTCTCCAAAAAAACAAGCACAAAGACATCAGAGAAAGAAAATGAAGAAAAACCCAAAAACTATGTAGATGTTCTCAAAATTCTATCCGCAATGAAAGCGGTGCTAGGATTGTGTACCAATAGATACATGACTTTTCCAAAGGCTATATCAATAATGTAAGCAGCACTAGAAAGGGAGTTGAGGACCAACATAGACATGCCTTTTCAAAAGGCTCTATCAACAATGCAACTAACACCAGAAATGAAGTTAAGGATCAATAGAGATTTGAGTCTTCTCATAAATAAGGCCTTTCACATATAGGTATCAAAGTCTTTTATTTTTCTATTTATTTGCTTATAGTAACTTTGGTAATAAATCAATAAAATGTAGAGCTTATGTAGGAAATGACCATGAGAAAAATAGAAACAAAGGATATTATGAGACCTGAATGAATTCCTATCTAAGCATTAAATCTAGAAGTACTTATGAGGGTGTTGTTAGAAACTTCAACTCATTTTCTCCCTCATTGGATCATATTGAATGTTTTAAGTGAAATAAATATGGACGCAAATCATTTGATTGTAGAAGCAACACAAAAAGGTTTCCTATGTAAGGAAAGGAAGAAGATATTATCAAACATTTAAAACAATACACAAAGGTATGGAAAAGGAAGCAAGAAAAATAGGGGGAATGTGGACATACTTTATATAATTGGAGGAAATAAATCAAATGGTTTATTGATATTGGATGTTTGAAATAGATGACATGTGATAACAATAAATATCTTACCCACAAAGAAGAAAAAATACACAATGTTACTTTTGGAGATAATGCATCAACAAGGATAGTTGGAAAGAACACAATTAGTCTTAATCATGGAAAGACTAAAACTCAAAATGTCATATATTTTGAAGGTCTAAAACACATTCTTATAAGAGTAATTCAAATACATGATCAAGGATATGATCTCATATTTGATTCTAAAGGATGTGAAATAAGGAAATCGGGTTCAGGAAGATTGGTGTCAAAAGCACCTATAACCTCAATTAATGCATATGTCCTCAATGAAGTTAAATTAGATAATTGTTGTGATATCCCTCTTAAATCATCAATAAAGGAGAGAATAAGCTCAAGGGGAGTAACCTTGATGTCAAAGGCAGACAGATTGCAAACAGGGGGGAGTTTTTAAACAAGGGCAGAAGTTGCAAATAGGGGGGATTCTACAATAGAAATGCACAAATGTTTGGGGTTACCATTAATGAAAAAGGGGAAAATTGTTGAATATTATGTTGTCATTGATGTCAAAGTTAGGAGGAGACCGATAATGTCAAATTTAGGGGGATACTATTGTATATATTTTTTTCAATGATTGCAAATAAAGGGGGAGACTACATATGTCCAAGATAAAGATTGAAAGACAAATATTGTTGGAAATATTGTTTGAATACCCAGTTTGTTTTTTATTCCCATTTTGGATATCCCATATTTGAAGGCTTGTTTACTCTAAATACCTAGCTCAAATAGGATCATATGATACGTGATTGCAAATCTTATTCTAATACCTTTCCAACAATATATGGCACTCCCTAAAATTCCATAGAAATAAGGAGTTATGAAAGATTTTGTCTGGTGGACCCAGCCAAAAAGTATATGTCAACCCTACCAGTTTTACAAGTCAACCCCATAAGTGAACGTAGAAACATTATAAATAAACTCTATAAGTGAATGTAGAAAAACTATTGAAAGATTCTGTCAAGTGGGCCCAGCTGGAAAGTACAAGTCATCCAAACTAGTTTTACAAGTCCCCCCATAAGTGAACATATAAAAATTATAAATAAACACTATAAGTGAATGTAGAAAAATTATATGAAATATTCAGTTAGGTGGGCCCAGCCATCAAGTACAGGTCGACCCAACCAGTTTTACAAGCCCTCCCCATAAGTGAACGTGGAAACACTATAAATAAAGGATATATGAGTGAATTTGAAGATCATCCAAGTGAGAAGAGATCTAAGGTGCACAAGAAAAGTTGGGGAACACTCTTGGGGTCTTAAAATTGGAGAAAAAATGTGATTTGTGGAGTGAAAAAATCATCTTTGAATTTTCACTATAAATTTTCTTGTGGGTTTTTTTATAGCATGAAACTTGGAGGAGATGGAGATAAGATCTTTAAGTACCTACGATAGAAATTTTAGACTTTGGTCTACTATATTTTTAGAGATATGATTTGAGGAATTCAAGCTTCCTAAATTCTCATGAAATCTACTTCAAATAGGTCAACTTTGAATTTTAGCCACAAATTTTCTTCTGGGATGTTTTAGACAGTGAAACTTGGAGGAGCTGGAGAAAATATTTTTATAGACATGCGCTACAAAATTTCAAGCATTGTTTCTTTATTCTTTTTTATCTATGCTCTAAGGAAGTTAGGATTTCTAAATTCTCCTGAAATATGCTCCAAACATGTTAGCTTGCCATTTTTACTATAATTTCCTGTATGATATGTTTCAAAATGTGAAGTCTTGAGGATATAAAGAAGTAGTATTTAAGTACTTTTGGTAGAAACTTAAAGCTTTGATTCACTATAATTTTAGAAATATGCTTTGAGGAATTTATATTTCTTGAATTCTCCAAAAACCCACTTCAGATAGGTCAACTTTGAATTTCCACTATAGATTTTTTTATTTGATGTTTCAAACTATGAAATTTCGAGGATGTAGGGAAGAGGTATATATGTACCTATGATATAAATTTTATTATTTTCTTCATTATAATTTAAAATATATGCTATGATGAATTTAGACTTCCTAAACACTCCTAAAGTCTACTTCAAACAAGGCAACTTGGTAGTGTCACTATAACTTTCTTTTTTAGATGTTTCAAATTATAAAATCTGAAGGAGACAAAGATGATATCTCTAGGTACATGTCATACAAATTTGAGAATTTCGTTTTCTATAAAAGTTTGGATATATTCCTTATGGATGTGAGAGTCACTGTGTAGTTCTCAAATCAGTTTCGAATAGGTCAATCTAGAATTTTTACTATAACATATTTTCTAGGAATTTTCACACTATGAAAAATTTAGAGATTCAAGGAGACATAAAAAGTGCCTCGGGTAAAAATTTCCTAACTATATATGAAGAATTGGATATGTGGCATGTTGTACAAGTTATTTTTAGGAAGATGCCAAAACCAACAAGTTTTTGCATAATCATACCTCGTGAAGGTAGAAGCAACAAGCATACTTAGTGAAGGAAGAAGTAGTTAACAAACCTAGTGAAAGTACAAGTAGTAAGTAGACCTAGTGAAGGTAGAAGCAATAAGAAAATTTGATGAAGGAAAAAGTAGTTAATAGACTTGGTGTAGGCAGAAGTAGCAAGACGACTAGTGAAGTAGGTTAATGCCTATGAATATTTGCAGCAATAAGAATTGGTTTCTCTTGTATGTTGGTGCCTACAAATATTTAAGTAGAGGGAATTGGTGTCTCTAATAGGCTGGTGCCTACAAATCTTATAGTAGAGGGGATCGGTGTCTCTTGTAGGTTGGTGCCTATAAATCTTGCGGTAGAGGGAATTAGTGTCTCTTGTGGGTTGGTGCCTACAAATCTTGTAGCAAAGGGGATCGATGTCTTTTGTAGGTTTGTGCCTACAAATCTTGTAGCATGGGGGATTGGTGTCTCCTATAGGTTGGTTCTTAAAAAGTTGTAACAATAGGTTGGTGTCTATAAATTTTGTATTGATAGTTTGGTTCCTACAAAGATTTTTTGTAAATAAGTTTTCACTTATATCTTATGTCGCATATGTGAAATTGTTTGGTTATGATTCATGAATGTTTAAATCAGTAAGAAATTTTCTTATACCGATTCACCACCCCACTCACCCACCCCCCCCCCCCCAACCAAGTATAAGTGTGAATCCAACATAGAATAAAAGGGAAAGGAAGACAAAGAGGAGAGGAGAGGATAATAATAAAGAAAATAAATAAGAGAACAAGAAGAGGAAGGAGAAGAAGAGAAGAGGCAGGAGAAGATAAGGGAGGAAGGGGAAGAGGTAATTCTCAAACCTAATTTATTTTATCTTTTGTTTTTTTTTTCTCCATCTTGTTTTGTAAAATATTATTTGCAACTCAATAACTTGTCTCTAAATCGCATCATCCATTTGGGACTAAACCCCATCTTTAAAAAATAAAACTCCATAATGTCCTAAATCCCATCTCCCAACCTAAATCCATATTGATTTAAACCCATAAATTTGAAAAAATAGGGGTGTAAATGATTAAAAACTTACTTGGAAGCCACTCAATTTGACAATGCCTCAAAGATATCCTTCCCTACTTGTATTGAATGGCCCCACAAACCCATTTTGCCTCCAAGAAGCTATGCGCAACAACTTGAAGTGAAAATGAGATGAGAGTCCCCTATATTATCTTTATTTATATGATAAATACATAGTGAATTTGATACAACATCTCATTTAGCATTGTTTATTTTTAGGTAGCACCATGGTTGTGTTAAATGTTCATGGATTGCGACAATGTTAAAATCAATCGTTCCATGATGTTGTTTGGCATCATCTTAGTGTTGTATTATATGATGCTCATGGAATTTAGTATCATATATTTAAACACTAAAATATCACTATCATCTTATTAAAATCACATTTGAATTGTAATTATCATTCATTACCATTACTAATTTTATTTATTATTTATTTTTATGGAATACAGATCTCAAGGAAACCCTCTAGGCATTTTCCCTAATTTTAAGGATAGACCTAGGGTAAATTGATCAATTGTAGTTTTGGAAACCTAATCTAATAGAAACATTGAGTGAGGTCTAACAATATTTATAGAGGCAACCAACCTATGGACTTACCCCTTAGACCTCCTACTTGTAATTCACAACACTTAACCAATCCAACTAACCCCTTAGGCTAATTTCCATTAATCATTATTATAAAAGTTTAATAAATATAATTATTTATAATTGATATTAAAAATTAATAATTTTGATTATTATGATTATTAATAATTTTTATTATCATTATTATTATTATTTTCATTAATTAATTTTATAAATTTTTCTTATAATATAATATAACAACTATTACCGTAAAACAAATGTAACAATTATTATATTACTACAATCATTATTATAACTATTTTATAATTATAAAATAATATAATTATAAAATAGTATACTTATGATATAATATAACAACTATTACTGTAATATAACAAGTGTAACAATTATTGTATTACTACAATTATTATTTTAACTGTTTTATAATTATAAAATAGTATAATTATGATTTAAAACTATTTTATAATTATAAAATAGTATAATTATGATTAAAAATAAATTGATATTTGTTAATTTTATTTATTTTTCTTCCCTATTTGGCATTTTTTTTTAATATTTGGTATTTTCTTTTTAACAATATTTATTTCAATTTTAGTATTTCATTTCAAATTGTTTATACCACTTGTGCACATACTTTATGCCCTAAACACATATGCTTGTTTCATAGCCTCAAGCTCGTCATTCTAGATCAACAACTTAACTAATAACCATTCACTAAAATTATCTTGTGATTGTGATTGGGTTAGGATTATGGGGATGAGCGTCCAAATAACTCACCACAGTCGTTCTTTAGTGTAATGCCTTTTCTTTAGTAATAAATTTAACTTTTGTGTGTTAGTTATAAAGTACACACTTAAATAATTAAGTTTTTTTTTTCATGGAAAAAAAACTTTATTTATATTAGAATAACAGATCAGACCCTAAAGGGTTTTACATTGCTCCTTGAGTTGTATTTGTTACACCATTTTTTGGTCATTTAACCTGTTACTATTAGATGGACCTAAGTACACCATGTAAGACCAATTTTACCCTAAGTAAAATTGCTTTCACTATGAAAAATAACTTAGTAAACCACTTTTATTAAGTTTTTTATGGTCTAAATAGGAAACCCTACGAGGAAATATTAAATAAATCCATATTTGTTTGATTTTCCTCAATGGATAATTATTTAAAAAGCAGTTTAATTAATATTCCTGGTCATATTTAACCCAAAACAGGAAAATTAATTAGATAAATTATTATTTATCTTATTATTTTCTAGGAATAATTATGTAAACCTTATTTAAATAATATTCCTTGTTAAATTTGACCAAATCACTCTTAAATAATTAAATAAATCATTATTTATTTGATTATTACTCAACCAAATCCTTAAAATAATAAATAAATCATTTATTTATTTATTATTTTCAAATAAAGGGATTTTACCTAAGTCAAATTCTTTTTCCCTCCAACAAATATAATAAACTATTCTATAAAAGTTGGATCTAGAATTGGTTAATAATATTTTAATTATGCACCAATATCTAGATTAACTCAATATTTTGTTATAAATAGAAGGGCTTTTCCATTCACTCACTACCTTTTGTTGCCTAAAGATCACTCTGGATCTATACTTTTGGTATGACTTTGATCCTCTATCACTGTCATATTTTGCTACCATTTTTCTTGTGAGCTCCCTTTGAGTTCCATTTTTTGTCTGGGTTTTCTACACCATCAAGAGAGAGAGATTTTAGATCTGAAGTGTTGAGGACTTACAAGAACCCATCCCATTGAGGGGGACTAGTAACATCTTTCTATGTTCCCTTCCCAGGTGTCAAAAAATACAAAAAAAATCTTCAAAAAAATCTTGTCTTGTCTATTGGATGCATGGAGCAACTCTTGCTTTTATTTACTGCTTAATGTCTTTTAATGCATAGATCTAGATTTTTGTAGCATTTATCTTGGTCAACTAATTGCAGATCTAAAGATATTGGCAGCCATCTTTGCTGTTAGGGTTGTTTTTTATGCATGGCTAAAGTGAGCCTTTTTCATACACTTGCGATTAAGATTCATACTAACAGTATTGTTTTCAAAAATAAAACTTTTATTGAGCTAACTTATAATGAATATCTTTAAAAACATCATCCTGTACAAAAACTACAAAAAAAGAGTTGTCCAAAACTATATCATGATTACTTCCTCTATAGATGAGGAAGCATATATGATTATGAGATGATCAGAGCTTGTTTTGATAAGTGGTCAGCTTCTTCATTTAGTTCTTTGTATACATGTTTGAAAGTAAGAGATGAGAATTTGGAGAAGAAGTGTTGAATGGCTCTTCAGATTGCTTGTAAGGGAGGAGCCAGAATCTAAGAGCACTGAGATGCCCAATCCACTAGTATTTTAGAGTCACCAAAACACTGCAACTCTGTGATACCTTTGGAATGAGCGACATATAAAACCACCCAGAGAGCTTCCAACTCTACTTTATTGTTTGAACCCTGACCAGTAGCAAATTTGATCATGAACTTACTTCCTGATGGAAGGAAAAGGGTGGCTCCTGCACCTATCAGAGGAGGAGATCCTTAGCTTTCACCATCAAATAAGGCCCATGGAATGTCATGCTTAATGATAGGAGGCTGAATGCCCTTGATTTTTTTACTTTTGGGGGTCTCTTATACTCCTTGGTCCACTGAATAATCAAGGAAGCCGTCAGATCTTCAGGGATTAGAATCCCTTTGAAAAGTGTTGAATTACGAGCCCACCAAATCCCATAAGTGAATAAAGAGGGTAGAACAGCATAGGTGCTTACCCTAGGGAGACTCCACCACTGATATGTTTGAGCGAGAAAGGTCTCAACATCATCCAGATGAACAGATGTGAAAGCAGAGGCAGATTTGGTCCAAACCGTCTCTGCATAAGAGCAAAAGAGGAAAAGGTGAGGACCATTTTCAGAGCAAGTTCTACAAAGAGGACATTGGCTAGGTCCTGCTCATCCACGTTTCTGTAAATTATCCCATGTTAGGATTTTGTTTTTTAGGACTAGCCACAACATAATTTTTTCTTATAAATGCTCTGTAGTCTTCCATAAGAGTTTCTATTAGTGTCAGTCTGGTCATACTGCCATCAGTGGTCAAACTTACTCTTTTGCATTTGCATATTAGGAGTCTCATACCATAAATTTTCATCATTCCATTAGGTCATGTATTCATTGATGGTAGTGGTCTTTCATCAATTTTCCCTCATGTGAAACTTGCTGATTCTCCTCTCTATGGTCTTTAGTTATGATTCACTTTCATTCCCAATTCATACTATCAGGTCATAGGGTTGGTCTCATTAGGTTCTAGGGTCTTATCATGGTCAAATTAATGATTCAAGTGTCAATAAACATCAGCAAGGTCATGAGGAGGTCAAATAAACTCAAAGGCACAGTATCTGGAAAAATCAAAGAATTGTTCTATTGAGCTTGATGTAATTTTCACCTCAAAACCATGTTTTGAGGTGAAAACATAGTACTTTTCTTTTATTATCATATTTTATGTAATTTTATGTCTTCATATGTAATAAGTTTCACTTCAGAAACTGCCATCGCCACAAAACCGACACCCTACCTTTCAAAGGTTTTTTTGTATTTTTTTTAGTATAAAATCATGTTCTAAGTGTATCCATCAGAAAGAGCCCAGAAATAGCTTTCCAATGGTGTATTATACTCTCAAAACTGATTTCTGGATTGGAAAATATGCTTAAGTGAACAAAAGTCCCCAAAAGCCTAACCTCACCCCTTTTCTCATTTGTCCCTTAGACTTTGTAACTTTACCTTTTCATATAATTTCAAAGTCTTTCATTCTAATTCCCTTTTCCGATCTGATCCCAACCCTCTCCCTCCGATCCGATCGCAACATCCAATCACATGGTCCCGATTGACCCCTTCCGATTGAGAAACTCTGATGCGATTGACCCCCTCCGATCATATCTCGACCGTTGATCTTCTCAACGATCCGATGGCCCACATGTAATCTCATTGAAAATTTCGTAGTGCTCCCAAACTTTGTCCCCGCTCCTTTGATTTCTTTCGATGTGATTGACTCTTGTTGATCGCATCTCCACCATTAATCCGCCCTTGCGATCAGACGGCTCGCAAGCCATCGCATCATCACAATCGGCATTTTTCCTATAACACTTCACTCCCACTCATCTGCCGATTCCCGATTGTGATTGGCCCAGGTCCCACCATAAACCCTTCCACCCCACTCTAATCAAAAAGGGTTTTCCATTTGTAAAAAGCGATAAATTGATTTTGAAAGATTTCTTAAGTGTTTCATCTCATCGCATGTTTTCACTCCACCATATTTAAACCTCCGCTCTCTCCCCGCTGATGCCATTAATCACATATCACCCATCACATATTTCATTTCCATATCCCTTTGCTTCTGCTTCACTCCCCTTCCGATTTTCGATTGTGATTATCCCCCGGTCCCACCAAAACCCTTCCGCCTTTTCAACGAAAAAAGGGTTTTTTCCTTTGTAAAAGCGCAAACTCATTTTTTATTTGTTTTATAAAGAATTCCCTTCCATCGCATCGAAAGTTATCAATACGTTGTGCCCACTCCTCTCCCGCTGCGATTTCTTATTTGCGATTGCGATTTCCCCTTTCCCCCTATACACTATCACATCGCAAAACTCCAATCGCATCGTTCCCATACCCCTTCCCCCTTCCGACTGCGATTTACGATTGCGATTTGTGATTGTATCTTGGGCCCACCATCGTTTCCTTTGCTCTTTTTCATTCAAAAAAGGGATTTTTCTTCATTAATTTCATTTTTTATTTGGTTCCAAAGGGCATTTCTTGGAAAAAAGGGATTTTCGACAAAATAAAAAGAAACAGTCAAGGCCGAGAAACTAAATATAAACCAGAGACATCTACAGCAAGCGATGAAAATGGGATCTGTTCTTCAAACTTCATATTTTCATTCATTCAGTGTAACTTCAAATTCTCCAGATGGTCAAAATGTATTATTTCTCCTTCTTTTCAGGGGCACATTGTTGGTCTTTTCCTATGTTCAGATTTCGGTTCCTGAGCTGGTGAAACAACTCCTTCTTTTGTGGACCAACTCCCCTCAATTTCTGTCTATTTAATGTAATTTCTAAATCATTTGTAAGGGGGGGGGGGGAGTGTGGAATAAGTGGGAAATCACTGAGGACGCTCTGCGCTCCATTTGTAACAGTTTGGTAGGGAATCATTAAAGAAATGTAGCATTGATTTGTGGGATCCCTGTGGTATGGATTTTAGCATTGTTCTTTCCTTTGTGTTCATATGTTAATTGTTATGTTTTCCATTCATTTCATTCATATCTCTGATTGAATGTTTTCAAGATAGATAGGTAGAATCCATTGTATAATGCTCTGCCTTGGGAAATCATTCAATACTCGATGTTTTCTTCTATTTGAAAAGGATTCATCTCCTATGCCCTTTTCAGCTCCTCACCAGTCTTAAACATTCCATCATTATTTAAACCAAGTTGTTAAAATCCCTGCCTACCTTACCCCATGAAATACCCTGTATCTATGATTTAATTCCCCAGATTCAAACTGCCCCATCTGCTCCATGCAACCCTAAAAATTTATAAAAACATTTCCAATCATTATACCTAGCCTAAAATCAGTTTGCTTGTTATACTTTTTTTTTTGAAGATCTTTCACGGAGAGAGCCCTCCTGACCTTGTAGGGATAGCTACAAGGATGAGCGTGGTTTGAGGTTACCTTGTTTTTCCTTCTTTCAGCCTAAGGTTCAAATTAGGTGATAAAATTTCTAGCGACCATATGGGGAACTCTTTAGCATAAAAGACTGATCACCCCAGTGAAATCTTCCATATAAATTCTTGGACTCTGGATGATGAGGTTCAGAGTTTGCTAGGCTGAAATAAAACATTGTAAAGTAGAAATTTGACCACACTGGCTTTGAGGAGATACACACGGGCCAACCTGATCCAAATCCTCCCCCTGTGTTTTAAAATCAAAATTTCATTCCAAGGATAGTCAGAATACAAGAAGGATCGCTAAGTCCTAGACCCATTTTCAGATCCCATACTTGGCCCAGTGAGTGGTTGTTTGTAGAAGATCTTTCTTTTGATGAGTGTTTTGAGCTTTCTTTGTTCAGAAATAAATTTTAAACTGCACTTGATCACACAGTTTTAGACCCTGAGTTTCTTGTAGATCTTTAAGTTCAAAGGGAAAACAGATCAATTGATGAATATATTTTGAATTCCCCTCAAACATCTATCACCATAACCAATATCCCTGAGCCTTCAGAGTTATCAGAAACAGCATTTCCTGCCCTTAATTCATCAGCATTCCCACTATTTTTATAAGTCAATTCTCAGCTTTCGACTCCTCCATCAACACCTCCCTTGAATCCTAGTAGCACAAACACTGTTGTAAATCCACCTCGAGTCATGGATGCCTGGTATGCACCCTTGGTTTTACCTCAGAACCTGAATGATATGCCTGCTGATTACCAAATTAAAATACCTATCTTTGATGCCACTCAGAGCACCACAACCCAACAGCATGTTGATAAGATGAATGACTTCTTCGACCTTCATGAGGTAGAGGCAGAAAATGTTACCACAAGATTGTTTGTCTAAAGCTTTGGAGGTGAAGTTCGAAAATGGTTTAGAGCCTTACCAGCAGACTCTATCCACACTTTGCAAGAGTTTCATAGAAAATTCTTAGACTGGTGGGAGGTAAATAAAAACCCACTTCAAATCTTTTCTGAATATGAAAATATTAAAAGAAATGTGGGTGAAACTGTACAGGATTATTGTGTGAGATTTAATGTTGTATATAATGCTATTCCGGCCAATCTGAAGCCCCCCATGGGGTTAGCTTTGCTCAAATTTCCAAATGGTTTCGATGCTGATATGGTGTATCAGCTACGAGAAAGAGATCCTACCACACTTGAAGACATGCAAAAGATAGCTGTGAGTGTAGAAGCAAATTTGTTGGCCAGAAGAGCTCGGGAAAAAGTCGAAAAGAGGGTGACTATAAAAGAAGAAGCCTCTCCTTCAGACAGTAAGATGGATACTTTGATCTGAAAAGTGGAGAAGATGGTTGATTGATTGACTATTTTAGATATACCTGAAGCACAAATCAGGAATCCAAATTTTAGAGGACAGCAGCAACCACAATTCCGAATTAAGCAGAGGGAACATAGAACGGAGAACCAAACTACGCCACAATGATGACGATCTAGTCATTGAAGCCAACTATTTCTTCACTGCTGATGGTGCGCCCATCTTTCTCACAGAAGATGAGGAATATACAGCGACTGCAGACATTCGAAAGGACGAAGATTTCATATTGGCCAATGATGTAGTCTTAGAAGAAGATTTTGATGATTATCAACGAATATACATGAATGCTTTATCAACGCAACAGAAGCAGTATTATTTGAGGAGCAGAGATGTGCCAATCAATCCTATTCAAAAGAGAATAGAGATGCAATCAAAAAACAACTCTTCAAATACTCAAAGAAAAGGGAAAGAGCCTGTTGATCCTTCTCCCAGCAAGGCATCCTCAGCGACTAATGTTGCAAATGAAAAGAACCAGCATAGCGCAGCGAAGGAGCAAGTAGAGAAGAAATATCCTCTCGTCAAAGAGGTAGAAAGAGTCCCATATTTTAATTTGGAAAATGAAATTTCTAAGCTGAAGGTGTCCATGCCCTTGACTGATTTGGCGAAAAATAGCACTTATAAACATCAGGTGTCTAGAATTTTGCAAATATACTCTGTATCAGATATGGTAAATGTTGAAGATGATTATCCTGAACTCATTTTTGGCCCAGCCATAGAAGGTCAGTCAGAAGAAAGTGAAGTCCCTCCCTTCTACCTGAGTCTTAAATTTCATGAGTTCATTTTACATAATGCTATGTTGGACTCTAGAGCCTCGCATAACTTGATGCTTAAGGCCATTATGGAGAATTTGGGTCTTGATATTACCCGGAAATACCATGATTTGTATTCCTTTGACTCTGGTAGGGTCCATTGCATTGGTCTTATCAAAGACTTGGTAGTATCTCTAGACCAAATCCCAGCCAAAAAAAATTTGATGGATGTAGTTGTTGCAGACGTTCCACCACGGTTTGGAATGCTTTTTTCCAGGTCATGGGGTGCAAAATTGAAAGGGACCATTCAGCTTGATTTCTCTTATGCCACCATTCCCGTGTTCGGTCAGTTGAGAAAATTATATAGGGAGAAGAAAATGAAATACATGATCCCAGCAAAAAGAAGCCAGTTAATCATCCCATTAATGTAGTCCACACAAATCTGGAGTCATTTTTATTATATTCATATGGTGGTTTGAATGATGAAAATGTTCAGTTGGTAGAAGTAGATGAGATACCTGAAATTTCAGAAAATTTTAGGGAATTCCTTAAATAGGGAAAAGGTAAAGCAACAAGAATTTATGAGCTTCCTGCCTACCAGCAGCAAAAGGATAGTGAACTGCAGAAAGATGCAAAAATCAGTCTAGATAAAGTAGAGAAAGAAGCAAAATTTCAGCATCTAGCAGAAGAAGAAGAAAGTCTTTGGAGCATGGATTTTGATGGAGCTATTGGTAAGGGTGGTGTTGGTATAGGAATATGGATTCGGAGCCCTGTTTTCCAGCCTGAAAAAGTTCCTAGTAATGTTAGAGTATGTGTTTACAAGTTGGCTTTTGACTGCTCTAACAATGAAGAAGAGTATGAAGCTTTGATTGTAGGTTTGAAAATCTTGAAGAAGCTAAACGCAAAGAGGATTTTTGTCTATGGAGATTCGGAGTTGATAATCAAACAGGTAAAAGGAGAGTATCAAGCAAAACATCCATGATTGAGGGCCTACGTAAATGTAGTCCTAGACTTCTTGAGGACGTTCTCTAATTACACTTTAACAGCAGTACCCCGAATGCATAATCTTATTGCAGATTCTCTTGCCACTACAGCAAGCAATATGAAGATTCCAATGAACTCCAGCAACAAATTTTAAATTTATGTCAAACATCGGCCTGTTGTTTCGGATAATTTAAGGCATTGGCAAGCATTTTGGGATGACAATGAAATCAATGCTTTTTTGAAGAGTGAAGGAAAATTCAAGGATACTCCTATAGAAGGTGACTATGAGTTCGATGATCAAGAAATCGAAGCAAATAAGATGGATGTGTTGCAGCTGAAAGACAATGTAATTCCTAGAGGTCTCATAAATTTAGAGGAGCTTTTTGATCAAGATGATGTTGCAAAGAAACCAAGCTTGGTGCCTACTGATAAAGGAGTTGAAGATGTGAACCTGGGAACAGCTAACAGGCCTAAGCTTTTGAAGTTATCAAAAGCATTGTCCCCTGAGGTAAAGGAACGGTATGTTAAATTACTTTCTGAATTCTCCGATGTGTTTGCGTGGGATTATTCAGATTTGAAGGTGTATGACAAAAATATAATTCAGCATAATATTCCCATCAAGCCGGATCAGAAGCCATTTAGACAGAAGATAAGAAGGATCAACCCAAAGCTGCTACCATCCATTGAAAAAGAGGTAAACAGATTGTATAAATCTGGTATCATTGTCCCAATTAGATTTTCTAACTGGATTTCAAATTTGGTCCTGGTACGTAAAAAGATAGGAGAGATAAGGTTGTGCATAGACTTCCGAAATCTAAATAAAGCCTCCTTAAAGGATAACTATCCACTTTCGAAGATGGACCATATTCTGCATAGAGTAGTTGGGGCATCAAGGATGTCACTACTCGATGGCTACTCAGGCTATAATCAGATTTTGGTGCATGAGAAAGACCAAGACAAAACTGCCTTCACAACACCCTGGGGAACTTTCCAGTATGCCAAAATGCCATTTGGACTGAAGAATGCTGGAGCCACCTTCTAGCGAGAAATGTATATTGCTTTTTCCAATGAAAATGATGTTTTTTTTCTTGTTTATTTGGACGATCTGACAGTATTTTCTGGTTCTGATGATGAACATTTGCACCACTTGAGGGTTGTATTTCAGCGATGCAGAAAGTTTGGGATTTCTCTTAATCCAAAGGAAATCCTGTTTGCTATGGATGAAGGCAAGCTGCTGGGGCATATCATCTCTAAAGACGGTATCCGCATTGATCCTTCTAGAGTGGAGGCAATTCAGCACATAGACCTTCCACGTAACAAAAAGGATATTTAGGCATTTAATGGTAAGATGAACTTCTAGCACAAATTTATACCCAATTTTGTTGAACATTTAAGAGAAATGACTAACATGTTGAAAAAGGATAGCACTGTGAAATGGAGTGAGGAGGCTATCAAGTCATTTAATCTGGTCAATTTTTCTCTGTCCAATGCCCCAGTCTTGATTAGTCCTGATTACACTCAAGATTTCATTATATTTTCATTTGCATTGGAGCATACTATGGCTGCGGTATTGATGCAAAAAAGAGATCAGATAGAACAGCCCATTGCATTTTTCAATAGGACCATTCGAGATTCTGCCTTGCGGTATAATATCATTGAAAAACAAGCATTGGCCCTTATAAAAGCATTGAAGGATTTTAGAGTATACATTCTGCATTCACGTACTATAGCATATGTTCCTAATGCAGCAGTGAAAGATGTCTTGATGCAAACTGATCCAGAGGGTCGAAGAGGTAAGTGGATAGCAGCAATGTTGGAATATGATTTGGATATCAAACCCACAAAGTTGATCAAAGGACAAGGCTTGGAAAAACTAATGGCACAATCAAACCTGCGTGCTTTGGATATAAATCTCATAGCAGCAATGTCAGAAGATGAGAATGAAGGTTTGCTTGTTCTAGTTTCATACATTTTTCTACAATCCCCATGGTATTCAGACATATTTTATGTTCTTCAGCACCTTTCACCACCTCCCGGGATGTCGAGAAGCAAAGGTAGATCATTGAAACTCAAGTCTGCTAAATATTGTATTTTAAATAGTGCTCTTTATTGGAAAGATCCAAGAGGTATTATGCTTAATTGTTTGGTTGAAGGTGAGGCTCAGTAGGTGATGCATGACTTTCACAAAGGTGATTGTGGTGGTCATTTGTTTTGGAAAACTACAGCTAACAAATTGTTGAGAGAAGGATATTATTGGCCCACCTTATTTTCAGATTTGTATAAAGCAGTGATGAGCTGCCATGAGTGTCAAGTTTTCCAAGGAAAAAGGAAACTGCTTCCTCTTCCTTTGAAACCAGTTTCAGTAAATGTTCCTTTCCAGCAGTGGGGACTTGATTTCATAGGGGAAATCCATCCCACGTCATCAGCATAGCATAGATGGATCTTGACAAGTACCGATTACTTCACCAAATGGATCGAGCCCATTCCAGCAAAGCAGGCCACTGATACGGTAATCATTAAATTCTTAGAATCAAATATCTTATCCCGTTTTGGTTGCCCTCACAAAATCATAATTAGATCTAAGAAGATAGTAGAATTCTGCAACAAATACAATATTGTGTTGGGCCATTCGACAGCATACCACCCACAAGGCAACGGCCTGGCAGAATCATCGAATAAATATCTGATAAACATAATCAAGAAAATTTTGAAAATGAATAAGAGGAATTGGCATCGAAAGCTCATCAACGCGTTATGGGCAGATAGAGTCAGTAGCAAGAAATCTATAGGTACGTCACCATTTGAATTGGTTTATGGTACTGACGCTTTTTTCCCACGTCACTTACTGTTTCGGTCATGAGATTATTGCAATAGGCTGGCAGTGAAGAAGATGATAATCAGCGAAGGATCAATCAAATGATCCACCTTCAGCAGATAAGAGAGGAATTTTCTCAGAATGCTATTCAGTTGCAAGAGAAGATAAAGAAAATCTATGACCATAAGACCAAAGCAGAAAAGTTTCAGTTGGACGATGTGGTGTTGAGATGGGATGCACGAAATGAGGACAAAGGGAAGCATGGTAAGTTTGACAACCTGTGGAAAGGACCATACAAGATTTCAGCATACAGGGGACAAAATTCTTTCTTGCTCTCAGGGATGGATGGCCAAGATTGCCCTAAAGGACTAGTAAATGTTAGGTTGTTGAAGTACTACCACTATTGAAGATAATGGATCCAAATTTATGTCACAATCATTGTGTATACCATGTCATTGTTGGTCATATTTCAAGTACACAGTCATTGAATTTTGGGGCCTGAGGTGAAGGCTATAAAACTTGAATGATATGTGTAAGGCTTGTTGATTTTATTTAAGTTTTCAGTCACAGTTTGAGTCTGAGTCAGTCTGCATTGTGTCAGTTTTCAGTATTTTGACCATATTTTCCCAATGGATAAGGCTACTTGGTCTACGTTTTTCTTGTCACCTCCAAGGAGCTACCATCCCCATTGGAGCCAATATTAGTGTCAGTCTGGTCATACTGCCATTAGTGATCAAACTTACTCTTTTGCATTTGCATATTAGGAGTCCCATACCATAAATTTTCATCATTCCATTAGGTCATGGATTCATTGATGGTAGTGGTCTTTCATCAGTTTTCCCTCATGTGAAACTTGCTGATTCTCCTCTCTATGGTCATCAGTTATGATTCACTTTCATTCCCAATTCATACTATCAGGTCATAGGGTTGGTCTCATTAGGTTATAGTGTCTTATCATGGTCAAATTAATGAGTCAAGTGTTAATAAACATCAGCAAGGTCATGAGGAGGTCAAATAAACTCAAAGGCATTGTATCTGGAAAAATCAAATAATTGTTCTATTGAGCTTGATGTAATTTTCACCTCAAAACCATGTTTTGAGGTGAAAACATGGTACTTTTCTTTTATTATCATCTTTTATGTAATTTTATGTCTTCATATGTAATAAGTTGCACTTCAGAAGCTGCCATCTCCACAAAATCGACACCCTGCCTTTCAAAGGTTTTTTCCACAGTGTTTTTAGTATAAAATCATGTTCTAAGTATATCTATCAGAAAGAGCCCAAAAAGAGCTTTCCAACAGTATATTATACTCTCAAAACTGACTTCTGGATTGGAAAATATGCTTAAGTGAACAAAAGTCCCCAAAAGCCTAACCTCACCCCTTTTCTCATTTGTCCCTTAGACTTTGTAACTTTACCTTTTCATACAATTTCAAAGTCTGTCATTCTAATTCCCTTTTCTGATCTGATCGCAAGCCTCTCCCTCCGATCCGATCGCAACATCCAATCACATGGTCCCGATTGACCCCTTACGATTGAGAAACTCTGATGCGATTGACCCCCTCCGATCATATCTCGACCGTTGATCTTCTCAACGATCCGACGGCCCACATGTAATCACATTGCAAATTTCACAGCGCTCCCAAAATTTTTCCCCGCTCCTTTGATTTCTTCCGATGCGATTGACTCCCACCGATCGCATCTCCACCATCGATCCTCCCTTCCGATCGGACGGCTCACAAGCCATCGCATCATTGCAATCGACATTTTTCCCATAACACTTCACTCCTACTCATCCACTGATTCTCGATTGTGATTGGCCCAAGTCCCACCATAAACACTTCCACCCCGCTCCAAGCAAAAAGGGTTTTCCCTTTGTAAAAATCGATAAATATTTTGAAAGATTTCTTAAGTGTTTCATCGCATCGCATGTTTTCACTCCACCATGTTTAAACCTCCGCGCTCTCTCCCCGCCGATGCGATTGATCGCATATCACCCATCACATATTTCATTTCCACAGCCCTTTGCTTCCGCTTCATTCCCCTTCCGATTTCCGATTGTGATTATCCCCCGGTCCCATCAAAACCCTTCCGCATTTTCAATGAAAAAAGGGTTTTCCCTTTGTAAAAGCGCAAACTCATTTTTTATTTGTTTTATAAAGACTTCCCTTCCATCACATCGCAAGTTATCAATACGTTGTGCCCACTCCTCTCCTGCTGCGATTTCTTATTTGCGATTGCAATTTCCCCTTTCCCCCCTATACACTATCGCATCACAAAACTCCAATCGCATCGTTCCCATACCCCTTCCCCCTTCCGACTGCGATTTGCGATCGCATCTTAGGCCCACCATCCTTTCCTTTTCTCTTTTTCATTCAAAAAAGGGATTTTTCTTCATTAATTTCATTTTTTATCTGGTTCTAAAGGGCATTTCTCGGCAAAAAGGGATTTTCGACAAAAGAAAAAGAAACAGTCAAGGCCGAGAAACTAAATATAAACCAGAGACATCTACAACAAGCGATGAAAAGGGGATTTGTTCTTCATACTTCCTATTTTCATTCATTTAGTGTAACTACAAATTCTCCAGATGGTCAAAAAGTATTATTTCTCCTTCTTTTTAGGGGCAGATTATTGGTCTTTTCCTATGTTCAGATTTCGGTTCCTGAGCTGGTGAAACAACTCCTTCTTCTGTGGACCTACTCCCTTCAATTTCTGTCTATTTAATGTAATTTCTAAATCATTTGTAAGGGGGGGGTGTGGAATAAGTTGGAAATCACTGAGGATTCTCTGCGCTCCATTTGTAACAGTTTAGCAGGGAATTAATAAAGAAATGCAACATTGATTTGTGGGATCCCTGTGATATGGATTTTAGCATTGTTCTTTCCTTTGTGTTCATCTATTAATTGTCATGTTTTCCATTCATTTAATTCATATCTCTGATTGAATGTTTTCAAGATAGATAGGTAGAATCCATTGTATAATGCTCTCCCTTGGGAAATCATTCAATACTCGATGTTTTCTTCTGTTGGAAAAGGATTCATCTCCTATGCCCTTTTTAGCTTCTCACCAGTCTTAAACATTCCATCATTATTTAAACCAAGTTGTTAAAATCCCTGCCTACCTTGCCCCATGAAATACCCTATATCTATGATTTAATTCCCCAGATTCAAACTGCCCCATCTGCTCCATGCAACCCTGAAAATTTATAAAAACATTTCCAATTATTATACCTAGCCTTAAATCAGTTTGCTTGTTATACTTTTTTTTGAAGATCTTTCACGGAGAGAGCCCTCTCCTGACCTTGTAGGGCTAGCTACAAGGCTGAGCGTGGTTTGAGGTTACCTTGATTTGCCTTCTTTCAGCCTAAGGTTCAAATTATGTGATAACATTTTCCACCAATCTTCTTTTTCAGAAGCAGAATGCTCCTCCATATATGCCTTATAACCTTGCTTGGCAGAGAAGGAACTAGAAATCGAATTTTTTGTCCAGACCAGAGTGTCCTCTGGATCATATTCAAGATGAATGAAATTTTTCACCAGTAGGATAACATAAGAGGACCATTCCAAAGGGTCCTCCTCATTGAGCTGAAGAGAAGACACAAATTTCCATCCTAAAGAACCCCATGCCTAAGGGAAGGAGGAGGAAACATCTGCAATGGTGAGGATCTGATTTGAGTTTAAAATATTGCGTAGCCTTTCTGAAATCTTAAAGGAATTTCCTACCCCAACCCAAGGGTCCAACCCAATCCGGACTTGATATCCTTTACCAATGTTCCACGCAGACCAATCACCTATCAAAGGGAAATCTTGGAAAAAATACTTCCAGCAAATAGAGCCATTTTTATGTGATTTGGGATGGTGGCGAAACCAAGATGAGACAGAGATGCCCAGAAAATATTTAGCACATAGTACCCAGCTCCATAGTGTTCCAGGATTCTCTGCAAGATGCCATAAAGATTTAGAAGCTAAAGCTTGACAGAAGATAAGGAGATTTTTTATTCCCCGTCCTCCAAGATCCTTGGGTAGAGCTAAAGAAGTCCATTTCGATAAGGGAATACCTTCATCCTTTTGATAAGCAGTTTCCTGATTTTATGTAGGATGCCCTTAGGGATGGCAGCTATGGAGGTCCAGTAAACCGAGATACTTTGGAGGAAAAATTTAAGGAGTACCAAGTGACCTCCTCTAGACAGGCATCGATTGGTCCACAACTTTATGCGATTTTCATTTTTTTTGTAGATCCAAAGCCAATCCTTGAAGCCATATGAATTGGGCTTTAGGGAGAAACCCAAATACTTAAAACCATATGACCAACTAGAAAGAGGAAAGGGTAAGAAGGATCGGAGATCAAATAATAGAGGATTCAATGAGATGTTATGGATAAGACAAGACTTTTCAAAATTGATCAGCATCCCCGTGGCCTTTTGATATAGATCCAAAATCTTGGAAAGGGAGGATGCATTCTCTTTTGAAGCACTGCCAAAAAGGAGAATGTCATCAAAAAAAAGGATATGAGTCAAGAATCCATATCTAGCTATGTGAATACCTTTGAAAGAGCCAGAATCACAGGCTTGTTTTACAATATGACTTAAAGCTTCAGCAATTAAGAGAAATAGAAAGGGGGACATAGGACATCCTTGACGAAGCCCTCTGAAGGGATGGAAGAAATCTGATGGAGCACCATTTATCAAAATAGAAAAGGATGCTGATTGAATACATCCCATGATCCAGTTGACGAATTCCACAGCCAACCCTATTTGAGTTAATAAGAGTCGAAGAAAAGTCCAATTAACCCTAACATAAGCTTTGGATAAGTCCAGTTTGAGCGCAAAAGATTACTTTTTATTCAGATGAACAGAGTGTAATACTTCTTGAGCTAGAGACACAGCATCATGAATTTGACAATTATGTAGAAAGACAAATTGTTCCTTCGAGATAATAATGTTGAGGATTGATTTTAAGCATTGAGAAATGATTTTTGAGATGATTTTCTATATCAAATTGCAACAAGAGATAGGTCGGAAATCCCCAAAATTTGAGGGATTTTTTTTCTTTGGAATGAGCGTAATAAAGGTAGAATTTAAGGAGCTTAAAATCTTTCCAGAAGCCTGGGACTCTTGTAGGAATTTATAGGGTAATTTCTGTAGATCAAGAACATAAAGTCACCACTCACAAACAGATCACAAATCAGTACACCAGTATAATCACGTGGTTAAAACCCTCAAAGAGGGAAACATTCCATGCCCTGAGCCAACGCGGCCACTTTAGGGAATTTATTAATATAAAATAAAAGTTACATATGTTTCTCTCATAAACGATTACAGACAAATGACCCTCCATGCTCTTTAAATAGAGATCATGGACCAATTGGGTGTTAAGCCACAAATCAAGTGCCATTAATACTGAGGTGAGAGATAACCGTCAGATCATTGCAAATCGTGACCGACGGATTATAAGTTACAAATGTACATGGTAAAGAAACACACTTTACCTAACTCTACACTAGACTAAGTTATTCTTAACTATTTCCTATGTGTCGGAATATCCTAACATCCCCCCTTAAGAACAACTTGGGATAGGATTGAAGGATTTACAAAGGTGACACAAAAGGATCCTATTTCCTATGTGTCGAAATATCCTAACATCCCCCCTTAAGAACAAATTGGGATAGGATTGAAGGATTTATGAAAGTGACACAATCGGAGAAGGAAGGAGGCATTAGAGCCTATTACCCCTTAATGACAACTTTCCTGAACTCCAAGCATGGATCGAATTTTGGTAAACTTCGCTTCTGTGAGAGCCTTCGTAAAGATATCGGCTACTTGATCATTGGTCGGACAATACTACACTTCAAGAACACAATCATGAATGAGCTTTCTGATGAAGTGTATGTGGATTTCAATGTGTTTCATACGCTGATGCTGAACTAGATATTTACATAGCTGAATGGCACTCTGATTTTCACACCAAAGTGTAGTTGGATGCTGTTGATGAAGACCAAATTCATACAGGATCTGACGAATCCACATGGCTTCCTTGCTGGCTTCAACTGCACCACGATACTCTGCTTCTGTTGAAGAAAGGGAGATGGCACTTTGTTTCTTACAAGACCAAGTAATAGGTCTTGAACCAAGAGTGAATACATATCCTGCAGTGGACATCTGATCATCAGGGTCACCAACCCAATCAAAATCAGTGAAACCAATCAACAAGGGAGATTCTCTTGCACTGTAATGAATCCTAAACTGAACTGTACCTTGAATATATCGAAGTATTCTTTTAGCTACTTTCTAGTGAATTTCATGAGGTTGGTGCATAAACCGAGCGATAAGACCAACGGAAAAGGAAAGGTCAGGACGGGTATGGATTAGATACAAAAGTTTACCAACAAGTTGACGGTATAAGGTAGCATCAACTTTAGGGGTAGTACAGTTGACTGAAAGCTTGACTCCAGACTGAAAGGGAGAAGGGGCAGGCTTATAGTCTTCCATGTGAAAGTGGTGTAGAAGATCACAGGCATACTTGGACTGAGAGAGGGTAATGCCTTCCTTGGATTGCAAGAGTTGAAGACCAAGGAAATAATGCAAGTGTCCTAAGCCTGTCATTTCAAACTTCTTTTTGAGGCTAGACTTCACATGGTTTATATGGTTTAGATCACTACCAATAAATATAATATCATCAACATAAATAACAAGGATGGTGAAGGAATTACCCACCTTCTTGGTGTAGACAGTGTTGTCAGAATGACACCTAGAAAATCCATTATCTGAGAGAAATTTATCCATTTTGGCATACCAAGCCTGAGGAGCTTGTTTGAGACCATAGAGAGATTTCCTAAGGCGACAAACAAGGTTGGAGTCTTTTTTGGATAAAGCCAGGGGGTTTTTCCATGTAGATTTATTCATGCAAATCTCCATGTAAGAAGGCGGATTTAACATCCATCTGATGGACTTCCCATTTAAAGGAGGCAGCAAGGGAAAGAACAAGGCGGATAGAATTCATTTTGGAAACAGAGGAGAAGGTTTCAGTATAGTCAATGCCTTCAACTTGTGAAAAACCTTTAGCGACAAGACGAGCTTTATGTCTATCCACTTTTCCATCTTGTAGTGATCCAAACCATATAAACCATGTGAAGTCTAGCCTCAAAAAGAAGTTTGAAATGACAGACTTAGGACACTTGCATTATTTCCTTGGTCTTCAAGTCTTAGAATCCAAGGAAGGCATTACCCTCTCTCAGTCCAAGTATGCTTGTGATCTTCTACACCACTTTCACATGGATGACTGTAAACCTGCCCCTTCTCCCTTTTAGTCTGGAGTCAAGCTTTCAGTCAACTGTACTACCCCTGAATTTGATGCTACCTTATACCGTCAACTTGTTGGTAAAATTTTGTATCTAACCCATAAGAGATCATGGAGGGTCATTTGTCCGTAACCATTTATGAGAGAAACATATGTAACTTTTCTTTTATATTAATAAATTCCCTAAAGTGGTCGTGTTGGCTCAGGGTGTGGACTGTTTCCCTCTTTGAGGGTTTTAACCAATATGTGATTATACTGGTGTACTGATTTGTGATCTTTTTGTGAGAGGTGACCTTTGGTTCTTGATCTACAGAACTTACCCTATAAATTCCTACATGGTATCAGAGCTATTTTGAGGGCCACGTCCGTTGTTGATCAAAATCCGAAGCCGGTTTGACCGCATGGAAATGTTTTTTTGTAGATCTACTATTTATATACATTTTTGGGCTTGGATAACTGCTCGGTTGTGTCTGGAGCATCTGTTATAGTGAGGAACGCCTTTCGTTTCATGCAAAAATGTTTCCGGCTGCCCAAGTTATGTCAGTTTAGATCTGGAGGTATAAAGCATCTTTTTTGCAGTTATATTTGTTAATAGTTCTGCTTATTTCAGTTTTTTTCCTGTATTAAGGTTTTATTTATTTTCCGGATCTATACCCTCTTCTCTGTGTATGCTCTTTTTTGTGCGATCCGTGTGATCTCAGCAAATCAGAAACAGGAACAAGGGATTTTTTTTTGCTACGTAGGCTCTTTCCCCCTGTCTTTGTGCGATCTCGGGAAATCAGAAATAGTGAAAAAACAGATAGTTGCTGATAAGGCCAACCGAGAATCTAACATTCTGCTGTAAGACTTTGCATTTCGTTTCTTTTGCTCATTTTTTGTGCAGGAAAATACACACACACCTCCAATAATAATAATAATAATAACAATAACAATAACAATAACAATAACAATAACAATAACAATAATAATAATAATCCCCCTTCCTCCTTTCTAAAATAACATAAGCCTTTTACTATATCACTTGGTGAGGGGTTAGTTTATGAGAATAGAGGTCTTGGGTTCAAGTCTCCTTCTCAAGCTTCTTTTGTAAAAAAAAATTGTTCAAAGGGGCGGAATTTTTTTTAAAGAGCCGCACTTCATCCCGTTCTCGTAACTATTCGGCATCTACAACTCAGTTTTTTTCAAAAGGCATAACTTCGTCATCTGGAAGCTATTTTTCGAGCCGTTTTTTTTTAAACGGCCTAATTTTTCGAGATCTTTCCATTGCAGTAGTTAGTTTCAGCTTTTCTTAGCTTCATTTTTTTTTTAAATGGAAAGTGCATGCCTGGTTATTCTTAACAGCACCAATTATTTCCAATGGCTACCTCACATGATAGATATACTTAGAAGTAAAGGGATTTATAGAATAGCCACAGGGCTACAAACTAAACCTTCTGAAAAAAATTAAGTTGCTAAATGGGAAAATAAAAAAGATCAAGCACGAGGGTTGATAGGAATGTCCATCGCTCAAGATCTTCGATTTCATATCCTTGACATTGACACCCCTCATGAAGCCCTGGAAATGCGAAATACTATCTTTGGCATTAAAAATCAAATCAGGGCCCATCAACTTGAAAATGAGTTGCTTACTTTGGACCCCAATAATTTCTCCTCTATTGAAGATTTGTTGTCCAAATTCAAGACCCTCAGAGTTCTTTTAGAAGGTTGTAAGGTCAAAAAGGAAGATGGTAGCCTCATCTATTGCATTCTTACTAAGCTTGGCCCTACATACTTTGTATTTGTTTCTGCCTTCCATTCCACTAGAGAAGCCATCATTTCTTCAGGAACCACCTACAAGAATCCCTCTTTTGATGCCTTTTGTGATTCTTTGATAAGAGAACAAAAATCTCTTACACTAAACACTCCATCTTAATGTTTTAGAAACGCCAAGAAACTCTTAGAGCTCCAACATCAATCATACTAAAAGAATCCCAAGAAGCAAAGATTCAGCAAAATTGATACCATGTAGAATTTACAGTAAGTTTTGTAGATCAAAGAACCAAGCAATTACCGTCACAAAACAAACATCAAATAAAATCAAGCACTGCCAGGTAATCACGTGGTTAAAACTCTCAAGATAAACACATCATGCCTTTGTTAACACAAATACTTTAGGGAATTTATTAATATAAAATAAAAGTTACATATGTTTCTCTCATAAACGGTTACGGACAAATGACCCTCCATGCTCTTTAAATAGAGATCATGGACCAATCGGGTGTTAAGCCACGGATCAAGTGTCGTTAATACCGAGGTGAGAGATAACCGTCAGATCACTACAAATCATGACCGTCGTATTATAAATTACAAATGTACATGGTAAAGAAACACACTTTACCTAACTCTACACTAGACTAAGTTATTCTTAACTATTTCCTATGTGTCGGAATATCCTAACAACTCTCTTACAAATTTCAGCAAATCATCTTTCAAAAGATCATAAAAACCCAAATAGAATTCTATTGTCATACAATCCAGACCAGGGCTTTTATCTTTTTTGAAAGATCAAAGGGTATTTTTGATTTCTTCTTCATGAACTTCTTTTGTAAGATCTACATTCATATCTTCCGAAATCAAGTTGGGGAATATTTTGAGTACTTGTAATATTTCCTGAATTGGACAACCTTTAGTAACTGAGAAAGCATTTTTAAAATGTTGTGCACCAACACTTGCTTTATCTTTAAATGAGCTTACTTTCATATTGCTTGAATTGATAATCTCTCGAATAGTGTTCATATTCTTCTATGAGATGCATATCAATGAAATAACTTTGTATTATCGTCACCAAGTTGTATCTATATAGCACGACTTTTTAAATGCCATAGATGTTCCTCTTTTAATAGTAGTTCATGACGCTTATTTTCGAGAGATTTTAAAGTATCAAGATTCGAAGAATAGAGACATCCAATGGGGTAAGAGTAAAGATTGGCTAGTTCTGCTTCAATCTGTTTTAGAAGTTCAAGTTGACTAGATTGAAATTTATGGAACCAATTCTTCATCATCTTTTTAATTTTGGCCATGTTAGAAGCCCATTGTTTCATAAAAGGAATGGGAGATTCAATGGAAAGATGCATCCAAGAATTCATGATCAGAGACTTATACTCCTCCTCTAAAAGCCAAGCCTGATTGAATTTGAAAGGAGAGGGGGGTTTAACTTCAAGAGCATCAATGGAGAGAATGATAGGGAGATGATCAGACAAACCACCAGTTTCGATCCAGGACTGGATTCTCAACTTTCCATCAAAAAAATCCTCAGAAATAAGAAATATGTCCATTATTTTAGCAATAGCATCACCTCCTTTACGTTTATTTTTCCAAGTAGGGGAAATTTTAAGGGACTTAACATCTACCAGCATATGGGAATCCAGCAGGGAAAGAAGGAAAGGAGCTAGGGGATCTACTCTAGCATTCACCCCCCAAACTTCTTGAAGAGAGAGGGTGAAATTTAGATCTCCTCCTAAAATGAGAGGACGGGAAAGAGCAGGAACAGAGGAGAGAAGGGAGGACCAGAAGGTTTTTTTATCGGAACAAGGACCATAAATGTTAAATAAAGAAAAGGGAGACCTAGATTTTTTGTCAAGACAGGACAGAAAATTATAATCCTGGTGGAAAATTGAGGAGAGGACAAAGATGGAGGGGAAACAGACTATCACCAAACCTCCAGCCTATCCCACAGGGTCACTAAAAGCAAATGACCAGTCATTTAGATAGCTTGAAAGAAAGTCCACGACACGAGAACCTGGTAATTTTGTTTCTTGTAAGAGAATGGTGTCAGGGGATACGGTTTGAATTAACCATTTAAGGGCTAACTTTGAAGGGACACCCCCAATACCCCTTAAATTCATAGAGAGAAGGATCATGGTAGACCCTTTTACGGGTCTTTCCTAGCTTTAAGGGCCCGTTGAATGGTTTTTTGTCGCCCCGCATTAATATCCACAGAGGCTTGAGATTGTGCTTTAGACAAGTGTGATTTTCGACCAAGAATAATTTTAGGAGTCTGTTCAGAGGCCAGGACACCTTTTACAGCAGAGATATTTCAAAGGGAAGAGTGAGAGTGCAACTTAGAAACATAGGAGGGAGAAGGGAGTGAAGACGGGGGATCACGGGGAACAGGAGAAGAAATGATGCGAGGGGGAGAGGGAGGAAGAGGAGGAGGAGAAATCTAGATAGAGGGAGCATGGACAGACTTAGGAGAATCAGAGGGGGAGGAGTGCCCGACTTTATTATCAAAACAAATAGGAATAATCCCTGAGGAAATAGGAGAGATGGAACAAGAGGGCATACCTATGAAGGCGGGAGTGTTGTCAGCTGGTTCCTGCTTAGGCGCATCCAAAAGAGGCTTTGAGACAGAAGCTTTTTTGGCAGAAACGGAAGCTTCAAGAACATTCCAGACCTATTCCTTTAAAACCTCTGGAGCTTCAAAAATGGTGTCATTTGTAGAATTCCAAGAGTTAGAGACGTCATCACTTACTTTCTTCCAATTTTTTTTATACCTGGGGCGAGAAAGGTCGAGGCGAGGACACTGAGCGGCAAGGTGGCCAACTTGCCTGCATAAAAAACATCAAAACAGAAATTTCCAATAATTAAGTTTTTGAAACCATGAGCTACCATGGAATTCAAGGACAATTCCTTCGTATAAACCTTCACATATGTCCAATTCGACTTGAATTTTTTCACACCTACGATCTAATTTTGTATCCCAATCATCTTCGAGGGAAATTAAAGCACCAAGCTTGTTTCTAATAGCTTCAAGCAGAGGTAATTGCCAGAAGAACTGAGGGAGGCCAGGCAAGATAACCCAAACTCACTGCAGGTGTTGGGGAGAATTATCGGCATTGAAATGTACATCCTAGTGCTGAAGGACTAGGCCTACCGGACCCCAATTCCAAACTCGATTCATTAGTTTTAATTTCTCATCTGCGGAGGCAAGTCTGAAAAGGAGCCATCCGCGTGATAGTTGGTGAAAATTCAGGAAATAGCCTAACAACGGGCACCAATTATTCTTGATCCAGGCTTGAGTAGCTTCAAAGGATGCCATACGCCCGCAGAAACTTCCCACCAGAGCATTTTCCAAATAGTCTGGCACCTCAGAAATGGGAATTTCCTTGCCCACAATGAGCATAATAGAGCCTGTCTTAGAACGAACACCCTTTCTGGCTTTCTTGCGACCAAAAACCAGAGGATATACAAAAGGGCACGTGGTACAATCACCGTTAGAAGGTATAGGGCCGTCATCATGCGGAGGAGAGGAGTGCGAAGGAGGATAATCAATCTGAGTGCCTTGGGATATACAATGAGCCGAGGTTGCCCTGCGCATAAATTCGAACTAACCTGGGAGAACGTATCCAACCTCCGTTCTGTAAATAAAATCGTCATTGTCATTGCTCATTATGAGTTCAGCAGTCCAGCAAAACCAAGCATGGAATGACACGCATAAGTTCTTAGAAGGGAGAAGCAGAAAAAGGAGAATATAATAGGAGAGGAAAGATATGTGTAAAACCCTGAACCTAGAGCAGAAAACTACCCGCCCCTACAGAAGAGAGTAAAGGTCACATGCATGACTGAAGGGACCCAAGGGCCGCAGGGCCAAAAAAGGTCGAAAAAAATTAGAGCTCCCTAATATATATATATATATATATATATATATATATATATATATCAACTTAAATAATTAAGTTATTATCAAATAACAAAATCAATAAAAAAATGTGTTAACTTAGTAATTCTTAATTAATTGAACAAGTGAGATTATTTTATGAAGAAACATTTACTTGGATCACAAGTGGAATCATCCATATAATTGAAAGAAGAGTGTTATAAGGGGATGTGGGGCATTTTTTTGGGTTGTTTTTTTAATTGGGGGATAAGTTGTGAGGAGTGAATTAAAATTCTCTTGATTAGGAGAAAGATGGGGAGGGTACCCACCTAGTTGTAACTTACATTATATATATATATATATATATATATATATATATATATATATATATATATATATATATATATATATATAAGTCTAAGTAGGGTGAAAAGCACATTTAGCCACAATTCTTCACAAATAAATCATGTAGGCTACCTCATGAAAAGAAAAAATTCACCATTAACTTTCACTAAATCCATATATACAATTACAAATTATTTCACTCCCGATACAACACAATGGAATTATATCCCAATTAACATAACTATAAATTAACAAAAATTAATTTGTGTTTTAGTTAGTGAATTTTGTTAACCGAATAGGACCAAAATTCATTATTCATCATGATGATTCAACCCTCTCGATGAGTTGGTTGACAGAAACACTACTTGAAGAAGATTGATTATCGTTCCCATTAGAAAAAAAATTCAATCCAATCAGAAACCTTTCTCATTTTTTCAATATTACAAATGCCTAAGTGGCCCGATGGCCTAGTTATCCAAATTCCTAATGGATCAGTTATCCAACTCCCAAAGGCCTGATTATCTCACCGGTTGGTTGTGGAGTGAGTCGATGTGACTCTAAGTGAGGTATATTTTCACGCGACGCCAAGTTTTAGCCTCAAATTCATTAGGGGTACGAAAATTACCATTTTAATTATAAACAATGGAAAAATCTTGAACCACAAAGCCCTGAAACAAATTTCAACAAATTTTAGGCAAATTTCATCACATTTTTGGTGAATTTCATCAAAATTTTTCATGTTTGTGTTCATCATAAAGTTCGTGTTTGAAATAAATTTAGGCGAACAGAAAAAATTTGTTTGAATTGTTTGAGGTTCGACGAATATAGAATCTGAAGGATTAAATTCGCCGAACCCGGTGACTTAGGATATAAATAGTTCAATCCTTAAACAAAGTAGAGGTAAAAGAGAGAATTTCCTTTATAAATTATGTTGAGATTCAACAAGATGACGAGCTTAGTGAAAAGAGTCGCCTTCACTAAGTGGGCTCGCAGGCTATTTTTGGTGCAAGTCTATTTTTAGACATGTCGATCATATTCTATGAGTTGCAGGATGCTATTTGTGGATGGTTGGTCAAGTTGGAAAAAATAGATGGACTTCTATTTTTGTATAGATACGAATCATTTTTAGATTGCCGCTCTAAAAATAGTATGTCGAATATTATTAGCTCTTAATATTTGACCGAAACATTATCTTATTTTCTCGTATACTTCGAAGTTTATGCGATGTGGTACAAGAGCTGAAGCGATGGTTGGAGGGGCGCTATTCCCCGCAGGGCCTAATCGGAGTCGTTGCATGGAGGATTTTAATAGCAACTCTTATGTGACAGAGTCAGTGGAGTTGTGGAAGTAGTTGGTGGAGTTGGGGTTCGTTTAACCCAAATGCAGAATAGCAACAGAGCTAGCCACCTAGTCTAACTGATTGATACACTAGTGAGAGTGGTGTGAATTAATTAATAATTAATTCACTAAATAATAACTCAATAATCAACTGAAGAATACATCAGTTAACTACATTGCATGGATAGTTTCAGTGGAGACCAGTGGAGAGATAGGTGAAAGGGAAAGATGACTATCAGTTGTGACTATAGTGATGCATTGATTGCATCCAACACTCAGTAGAGATGCCAATAAGGATTTCGCAGTGCAAGCTAGGTGGATTCGGGTTCATTCAGAGCCATTCTTCAGCAGGGATTGCGCAATAGAGGCAGGCTAGCAGGTGGCAAAGATCGGTGCATGGATTTGCTAGATCAAGACCTGATTAGTGTGTAGCGATTGTATTGTACTAAGAGCTTGACATGATCAGCTTTGTATGAGGATTGTTACATGATATCTATGACATATATTATATACATATAGTTGGGGTTTTTAGCTTCAGGCTTTCCCGTAAAATCACTGTGTTAATGTGTTTGAATTTTTATGGTTTCATGTGTACTTTGAAATTCATTTAATTTCCGCATGTGATGATCAATATTGGAATATATTTTGTATTGTGCATGAAGTTAAAATAGTGTATGATCAGGACAATCTTGGATATATAACTCATTAGTTATATAATTTCTACAAATGATATGCATAATAATAAAATCACTAAAGGAGATAGATTTTAAATATGTTATGTTAATTTTTATATTTAATAAAAGGTGAACAATAATAACAATACTAATAATAGCCCCAACGGTTAGCTCAATTGCTTGATTCCTTGCTATTAAGTAATTTTCTGGTTGGGAGGTCACAGGATCGAATCTCCTTGTCACCCACGGGGTTAGGCCTCACGTGTAAGGCTGACGATTTAGATCCCCTCGGGAGGGTCTATCGATATTTTCAGACCGTGGATGTAAATGGGTTCATGTGTGCAGGCACATGGATTTGTGAACCACTTGTAAAAAAAAACAATATTAATAATAATAAAATAAAAAATTGGTCCTATATTATGTAAAAAATTGAAAATTGACGAAAAAATATTCTTTAAATATATTATGTTAATTTTTATATCTATTTCCTTGACATGGCTCTGGAACCAGTCGATGAGATGGAGTTGGATGCCTTAGATCTCTTGAATCTGGCAAAGGCCTGGAAGGGTAAAGACATGTTTACCCTTCCTGAGCACTAGGTAAACTTTTTGGGATGAGATTATTTAAAACTATGTCAGGGGGGTTAAAACTTCAACTGGCACCTCAAACTTGAGCTTGCTCAAGATCCAAGCCCAAAATATGAAAGAATCCTCAAAGCCACATTGGGAAGAAAAGAAAGGGGTTGCAAAACAAATGAACATCATCTGAGGGAAATAGGGGGTATGTTGCTCAATTCAGGGTGTATCAGAATAATCTAGGATGTGTTTCCCATAGTCAACATACCCCTGACATGAAGATCATCTCTTAGAATATTTGGGGCCTCAACTACAAAAGGAAATAGAGGCTCCTTAAGGAAAAATGGTACTCAGAACATCTAGATATACTAACGATCCATTGAATCCCTTTCTAAAATGGTTAGTAGATGGGGAAAATATTGTTGGGTGACAATAATAGTTTCTTAGGGCCATTCTAGCGATATAGCCATTATATGGAACAACCAAGGGGTTTAATTCATCAACATGATTATTGCTAATCATATTCTTACAATTCAGTTCTGGCTAATAGGATATTTTTTTTTTGTAGGTTCAACATTGGTGAGGCTAGATCATGGTCATGTCCAAGAATAACATGCGAATAAGGCAAGAAATTGAACCAGTGACTTAACGTCTAGGATTTCCTTAATAGCACACTTGATCACTGTCTATCTAAGAACATGTGGACCTAACTGATAGGATCTATGGAAACATGCTTTATCTCAAATGTTTATGGGCCTACTCATGCACGAAATAATGTGTGCTTCCTTCACACAATCACTCGCATGCATCAACATATATATCCCCAACCTTGGATTATGGGTTGTGATTTTAATCTCATTAAGCCATTGCAAGAAAACATAGGTGGCATCCTGCGACTTGATGCAGAATTTGTCCAATTATAGGATCTCTTATCCGCATTGTTTTTGCTAGACTTAGAATTTGTCAATGGTACTTTCACCTCAAACAATTGCAAAGGGGGAGAGAAACAAGTTGCAGAACTAAGATTAACTGCTTCATCTTCTCATAATATATTCTGAATTGGGACATATTCATGGAGGCATCCATTCTCCCAAGTCATGGATTTGACCATTGGGCCATTTTTCTTATCATAGACATACAATCAAGACCTCGCAACCTGTTGAGAAATCTGGAGCATTTGAATTAGGTGATTTCCCTTAATGGTGGTTGTTTGTGAATTATTTTTACATATTTATATTAGGATCTTCTTCTTCTTAGTTTATTAGTGTTCTTTCTTCATCAAATAGTAACCAATACATAAACATAAATAGAAAAGAGACACAACATGTACGTTATGATCCAGGGCCAAACCTCTCACTCTTTGAGAGGAAAACCTGCACAAATTATTCTTATAGAGATTCCAATGGACAATTGTCCAAAAATAATTGTGTCAATATTTATTGTGTGTTCTAGGATTTCTCTATTTCCGGTATTTTATTTTCCGTGGTAATTTAGTGTGAAATTTTCAATAGTAAATTTATTTGATATTTGTCATAGCAAATAAATTGAAAAATTAATTTTCCAGTTATAAGAAATTTTTTCAGTTATTGCAATAGATGAAATTTTCACATGGTATCAAAGCTTACATGATCAATCAGAGAGCTTAGTAGCCAAAAAAGGAGGGTAATTGCTCTGCGTAAGCAGCAATTTAATTTCCTAGAGGCAGCGCAGTCCCTTGGCCAGGAGGGTCAAGATTCTTGAAGAAAATTGATTTCTCTGAGAGAGAGACAAAGAAATCTGATTTCTCCAATTCGAGGATTATCAGAGGCAGAGGGAGCAATCATTTTTTTTGCAAAGCAGATCTCATGTTGGACGCAGATTTTTTTGCAGTAGAAAAATCTGCGTTGGGAAAAAAAGAGAAATAGCAGAGAAAATCATGGACAAAATAAACAGTCAATATGCCTTAGATTTATCTTCCAGGTTGGAGGATGAGTTTGTGTGCTTGTCATGTTCGGCTTCACCTGGTGTCTGGTATATTGATAGTGGAGCTTAAACTCATATGACAGGAGTTAGAGAATATTTCTCTAGCTATCAGGAGGAGTAGACGGACTTCCAGATCACTATGGGCAACAGAACTAAATGTACTCCTGTAGGTAGAGGCACCATATATTTTCTACAGAAACTGGAACCAGCACCAACGCTTCTAATGTACTGCATGTGCCATGATTGGGTATGAACTTAATTATAGTGTCCTAGTTACACGAAAAATGATACGATGTACACTTCATAGGGAAGAAAGTGTATGTCAAACACTCTAGCTAGAATAAGGTGAAACAAAACGGAGCTCGGAGCAACAGGTTATATAGGTTGCAGCTCAATTCTCCAATGGCACCAATAGGCAATGAGAGTAGTAGTGGGAAGGCGTTAAATGAACTATGGAATACGAGGACGAGACATTTACACCATGGAGCACTTAGGATGCTCAGAGATACTGTAACAGGAGTTCCAGTTCTCAGCACAGACCATGATTATGTGTGTAAAGGATGCGTACTTGAGAAGTATGCAAAGGCAACATTTCCAAGAAGTGACAGCAAAGAAAATGACATGTTAGAACTGATACACTCAGACATTTTCAACCCTATGTATACTAGAGCTCTTAGTGGTGGTGAATATTTCGTCACCTTTATTGATGACCATTCCAGGAAGACCTGCAACTATTTCTTAAAGACCAAATATGAGGTCTTTGATCAGTTCAAAGAGTTCAAGGATCTCATAGAGAACGCGACAGGGAAAAATATCAAGGTGTTGCATTCAGATAATGGTGGAGAATACATTGATAAAGACTTCACAGACTTTTGCACAAAGGAAGGCATCAAAAGAGAATGGACAGCTCCATATAACCCTCAAAAAATGGAGTAGTGGAGTGAAAGAACAGAAAAATAGTTGGGGTTGCAAAGGTTATGTTGTATTACAAGGATTTGCCTAAATTTTTATGGGAAAAGGCATGCAACATAGTAGTGTACATTCAAAATAGAACACATCATAGAGCATTGGGGAAGAAAAAACCAAAGGTAGTTTTCACCAGAAAGAAGCTTGAAGTGAGTCAATTGAATATTTTTGGCAGAGTGGCTTACTGCCACATATGATCCGAATGGAAAATGGCATCAACCCATGGTATTCATCTACCCATGTTATCTATCCACCCATGGAATTTACCCATGGTATTGTAAATGGCATCAACCCGTGGTATTCATCCACCCATGATATTTATTCGCCCATGGTATTGTAAGTGACCCATGGTATGTATCCACCCATAGTATTCATCCACGCATGGGATTTACCCATGGTATTGTAAGTGGTATCTACCCATGGTATTGGCCTATGGTATCTACACATGGTATTGTAACTCAAAAAAGGCTATAAATAACAAGCCTCAATTTGTAAAAGGACAGATTGTCCGCCACAATGTAGCTTCTACAGTTATTCTCTGTTTTAATAAAACAAGTTTCTTTGTGGTTTTATTTTCTTTGTGTTCTCTCTTTTTTCTAGCATTCTAATTTTGCAAATCTTGTCAAATCTATTTCAAATTTTTAGATCTTGGGGGCCTCCCTCAAAGATCTAGATCAGTGGTATCAAATTCAGGTTACGCCTCCATGGGAATGAGGGTTTGAAACATATTTCAGTTTTGGTTTTCAAACTCATGTGGTGATCATTTTTCAAGGAGCTTTCCGGATTATCCGCAGTGCTAGAGAACGAGTGTCAAACCCTCGTTCTCTAACATATTTCAATTTCAATGTTTTGCAGCAATCTTCAGCAAAATCCAAGAATTTTTTTGGGCGGCGAGTTTTCAGATCAGATATGAAACTTTTGGTGAAAAATTTACAAAAACAAAGACCAGATCTGGATTCCTTGTGAAAAAATACTCAAATTAAAAAAAAAAAAAAAAATTCGGCCAAATTGGAGTTTGGATGAGGGAGATATCGTTGATTCAAAATCAGCAATGTTGAAGCAATTTTTCTAATGACAATTCATGGACGTCGGCTCTCCTGTCATTTTTCACAATTTTTAGTGCAAAATTTGAGAAGAATGCATATATATCTGAGCTCCTCTTGAAAAATCACCCAAGTTCAAAAATAATCGGTCGAATCGGAGTCCAGATGTGGGAGTTATCGTTGATTTAAAATCAACTATTTTTTTAGAAATTTTGTGACAGCGAGATAGTTCCAGCGCAAATATGAGAGTCTAGAGTCTCTAGATAGTGGTTTCAAATACATAATAATATGCAGAATGATCATTCCATTTCCAAAAACATGTTATAATAAATATTCTGAGTTATATTAACCGAGTTATGCTCCTTTTAGATCTGGAGCAGCATTCGGAGTGGGTTCCCTTTGGAGACGTGCCCTCCCACCCCGCTTTAGTAGGCATCTGCTTCACATTCATCAGTTTCATCATAGCAGTGTTTGGCTTGGGTTATTTGGAGATGTTCCCTCCCACCCCAAGCTATGTAGGCACCTACTACTTCATCAACAATCAGCATCACGGTTATGGGTCAACCACACAAAATTGTTTTCATCGAAGTCCATTTGCTAGGCTACACATTGTTAGTCACACAGTCGGTCACAAGCATTACAGGGTATCTCTATCCTCAGATCTTCATTTTTCATGGTTTTGGTTCATCCACAAACCCACACTTTATCGAAGTCCATTTGCTAGGCCGCACACTGTCAATATCACAGTTGGTCACGAGCATTACAGGGTATCTCTATCCTCGGATCTCCGTTCATCACGGTTATGGGTTAACTACACAAAACCCTTCTCTTCAGTGGCTCTTCATATTCAACAAAGGCTTCTCAAGAGGAAACTTCACGCAATGGGGACCATTGCTTCTTAAGGAGGGAGGAATGATCCGAATGGAAAATGGCATCAACCCATGGTATTCATCTACCCATGTTATCCATCTACCCATGGAATTTACCCATGGTATTGTAAATGGAATCGACCCATGGTATTCATCCACCCATGATATTTATTCTCCCATGGTATTGTAAGTGACCCATGGTATGTATCCACCCATGGTATTCATCCACACATGGGATTTACCCATGGTATTGTAAGTGGTATCTACCCATGGTATTGGTCTATGGTATCTACACATGGTATTGTAACTCAAAAAAGGCTATAAATAACAAGCCTCGGTTTGTAAAAGGATAGATTTTCCACCACAATGTAGCTTCTACAGTTATTCTCTGTTTTAATAAAACAAGTTTCTTTGTGGTTTTATTTTCTTTGTGTTCTCTCTTTTTTCTTGCATTCTAATTTTGCAGATCTTGTCAGATCCATTTCAAATTTTTAGATCTTGGGGGCCTCCCTCCAAGATCTAGATCAGTGGTATCAGATTCAAGTTACGCCTCCATGGGAATGAGGGTTTGAAACATATTTCAGTTTCAATGTTTTGCAGCAATCTTCAGCAAAATCCATGAATTTTTTTGGGCGACGAGTTTTCATATCAGATCTGAAAATTTTGGTGAAAAATTTACAAAAAAAAAGACCAGATCTGGATTCCTTGCAGAAAAATACTCAAATTCAAAAAAAAATCGGCCAAATTGGAGTTCGAATGAGGGAGATATCGTTGATTCAAAATCAACAATGTTGAAGCAATTTTTCTGATGACAATTCATGGACGGCGGCTCTCCTGTCATTTTTCGAAATTTTTAGTGCAAAATTTGAGAAGAATGGATATAGATCTGAGCTCCTCTTGAAAAATCACCCAAGTTCAAAAACAAAATCGGTCGAATCGGAGTCCAGATGTGGGAGTTATCGTTGATTTAAAATCAACTATTTTTTCAGAAATCTTGTGACGGCGAGAAAATTCCAACGCGAATCTGAGAGTCTAGAGTCTCCAGATAGTGGTTTCAAACACATGAGAAGATGAAGAATGATTATTCCATTTCCAAAAACATGTTATAATAAATAATCTGAGTTATATTAACCGAGTTATGCTCATTTTAAATTTGGAGCAGCATTCAGAGTGGGTTCCCTTTGGAGACGTGCCCTCCCACCCCGCTTTAGTAGGCATCTGCTTCACATTCATCAGTTTCATCATAGCAGCATTCGGCTTGGGTTATTTGGAGACGTACCCTCCCACCCAAACCTATGTAGGCACCTGCTACTTCAAATACAATCAACATCACGGTTATGGGTCAACCACACAGAATTGTTTTCATCGAAATCCATTTTCTAGGCCACACACTCTTAGTCACACAGTCGGTCACAAGAATTACAGGGTATCTCTATCCTTGGATCTTTGTTTTTCATGGTTTTGGTTCATCCACAAACCCACACTTCATCGAAGTCAATTTTCTAGGCTGCACACTGTCAATATCACAGTTGGTCACAAGCATTCCAGGGTATCTCTATCCTCGAATCTTCGTTCATCACGGTTATGGGTTAACTACACAAAACCCTTCTCTTCAGTGGCTCTTCATATTCATTAAATGCTTCTCAGGAGGGAAATTCACGCAATGGGGACCGTTGCTTCTTAAGGAGGGAGGAATGATCTAAATGGAAAATGGCATCAACCCATGGTATTCATCTACCCATGTTATCCATCCACCCATGGAATTTACCCATGGTATTGTAAATGGCATCGACCCATGGTATTCATCCACCCATGATATTTATTCACCCATGGTATTGTAAGTGACCCATGGCATGTATCCACCCATGGTATTCATCCACACATTGGATTTACCCATAGTATTGTAAGTGGAATCTACTCATGGTATTGGCCCATGGTATCTACACATGGTATTGTAACTCAAAAAAGGCTATAAATAACAAGCCTCAGTTTGTAAAAGGACAGATTTTCTGCCACAATGTAGCTTCTACAGTTTTTCTTTGTTTTAATAAAACAAGTTTCTTTGTGGTTTTATTTTCTATGTTCTCTCTTTTTTCTGGCATTCTAATTTTTCAGATCTTGCCAGATCCATTTCAAATTTTTAGATCTTGGGGGCCTCCCTCCAAGATCCATATCAACATACCAAATGAAAAACGCAATAAATTGGATCAGAATGCAAAGAAGGGGTTCCTCGTGGGGTATAGCGATACCTCAAAGGCATACAGGATCTATATTCCTAGAAGTAGGAAGATTGTAGTGAGGTGAGATGTAAATTTTATGGAAGACAGAGCTTTTGGAAGACATCGAGAGATGCCTCCATGTGATCAGTCGGCAGAAGTTTTGTTAGTCCAGCAGTAGGGACAGTAAGTGGGACCAGTAGGAGGACATTCACAGGGATCGATTACAATGACCAGTACCAATATCTCCTCAAGGGTAGGAGATCCAAGGAGTTCTCATCAGACGGAGCAGCGAGAACAAGAGGAGGAACTAATTGAACCTCCCACCACCAGTGGTAGAGCCAGTAGGGAACTGCATCACACCTTGAGGGACAGAGAAGATTTTTTCAGAGCTCCTAGGATGAAAAAGAGACAACACAGGCAACCTTACAAATATCAAGCTTTGGTAGCTCAAGTTGCAAAACCCTCTAGCTTTCAGAAAGCCGCACAACATCAGGTGTGGGAGGATGCCATGGTAGAATAATATAGTTCTATCATGAAAAATGATGTATGGGAGGTAGTATCGAGGCTAGAAGACGGATCACTTGTAGGCTCCAGATGGATCTACAAGATCAAGTACGATGCAGATGGCAGTGTAGAGAAGTACAAGGCTAGATTTGTGGCAAAGGGGTATGCACAGAAGGAAGGGATAGAATATGAGGAGACCTTCACCCTAGTTTCCAAATATACCTGTATCAGATCCGATATATCCCTAGCGGCGCAGATGGGATGGGAGATTCACCAGATGGACGTCAATACAGCATTCTTGAACGGGGTGATAGAAGAAGATGTTGAGAAATTAGGGCTTTTATTAAAATTTCTCTTTCATGATAATTACTTGTGATTTCATTATGCTTCTTTCACTTAGATCTTATCTTCATTATATTATTACGTTCTTCATCAGTCAATTATCAAATGCATAAGAGATACAAATATTTAGGCTTTCAAGCCAGGGCCAAAATCTCTCCCTCTTTTAGAGTAAAACTCGATAATAATTCTTCTTATAGATATTGAATTGACAAGTACGATGACCATGACACATACCCTTGACACCAATATACCTCCAAGACCCTTGTCATTGTACTTCTCGACTCCTTATGACGACCTTCTTTTCTACATTGCGCTGCACATGCACTAGTGAAGCTCGATCCATAGTCTAGAAACTCTAAACATTGTGCTTCTTCCTTGAATTCCTTCGATCTAGCCTCGACCTCCTAGAGACTCCTCGGCCTACCTTCCTGTACCCTTGTTGCCCTAGTCTGAGACTTCTTTCTTTGTTATGATGCCTTCTCCTTCACGCTATACATATCACTAAGTCTATGCGAGAGAGTGAGATCAATGACAAGATGCTAGCACTGCCTCTCCTCCGCATTGATCTCAGTCTTCTTAACACTCCTTATAGCCTTCCTTCTTTCATTGTCAAGTTACCTACTTCTGCACTGTATAGAAACCCTTTTCTGCATTGTATATTCTTCTCCTTACGCACATGACCCTTGACCTATAAGCCACTCCAAGACCAAGACACTAGTCTTATTCTTCTCCTCTTCAATCTCCTTATCATTGAGATACCATCATGATACTAAGATCCTTTTTCACTGTGATAGCATGACACCAAACTATGATTTCACTGCATGAAACTGTGGATTCCATAGTTGCATCAAAATGTAGTTACCATGTATCCTCAGTATGGATTGTATTTCTCTATTATTAGCACCGAAACCTTCACCAAGACTGAGATAGCATCATAGGATCATATAGACACACCATCGAACTATTACACCACTGAAATATGAGCTTGACACCATTCTGACCATAATACAGAGAGGGACTGAAATTTTCATGTTGTCAAGACACCCGTGAATCTCAAAGGTATGCCCTCACTGTCCCTTCCTCTCTTCATTATCCCTTTCATAGATATGTTCTTCATGTAATACCATATGGAAATCTTAGAGAGGATCTGAATTGTTTAGTTTTAACACTCATCCGAAAAACTCAAAGATACATCACTGAAATTCTATGATTGTGGAATAGGCTGAGGTGCCTATATATAGTTGTTTGTCCATCAATATAAGCTGACTTGAGTTTTTGAACCGATGTGTCTATTTTATGAGCCGACATTAGTTCATTCATCTATATTTTAGGCCGACATAGGAAGAGGATAATTGTGCTTATCTTTGGAGAGCTACCAGACACTTTGTAGGCTCATATACATTGACATAAGCTCCAAAATAGCTCTTCATACATGAAATTAATTTTTTGAATCTAAATGTCAGATCCTAATGTTCTAATATCACTTTCTCATGAAAACCATGAAGAAAGTATTACAAAAATAATTTTATTACATCATTTATACAAGTCACAATTACATGTCATTATGAAGACCAAACATAGTTATACTTTTCAACACTCCCTCTTAACTAGGGAAGTATTCATAGCGGTACTCGGTCATTCTCAATTTGAAAAATTTCTCATAAGAAGAATCACATTGGTAACCCATCTGTATAGCATCATATCAACTAGCATTTTCATATTTCAAGGCACGAATCCAGCTCCATCTTTCCAAAATATATGAGCTCAATGTTGGTGTGACCAATGATTTATAGACACCCTAATCATTGTCTCTCCGAGAACATACCCTACCTGGGTTCTGAGGGTGTGTTCCAATAGGACTATTATTATCTTGGATTCCCAGTTACCAAAGAATATCGGTCCTCTATGACTACTCTTATCTCGGATGTCTTAACTCATCCTCAAAGAGTATCAGATGCCATATAATTACCCAATCCTCCATTATGTCTTCCCAGGTGAAGACAAGAATGATGTGTCTATCTCTCCCTCTCAATTAGGGAGGACATATTCCAATAAAGGAATGTACTCATTTCTACACAAGGAATGTACCTAAGCTCCCTCTTGGCTTAGGTATTTCCAAGTTTATTCCAATTAAAAACTTGTTTCCAGACTCCCTCTTAACCAGGGACATCAGCTCCTCAAGTGGAATTAATGGGACAACTAGTTGCTCTGAAGAACTCCTTCCTTAGATGTCATGAATTTCTTCTTTTTTATGGAGTCTTAATCTTTTGAGACTTCTTCATAGGTCACAAACCCTCCATCACTTTCATCCATGATCCATTTCATCATTCCTTTCATCTGAAAGTGATCCATCAGTCTTCATATGACCTTGCTTCATGTCATGCTACTTTCTTCATACCATGTTTATTCAAGTGTCTTTCATCCTACCACATGGTTATCAATGGTGGAAGACATCCACTTCCCTTTGGAAGCCCTGTATAAGCCCAACCAATTACTGTTCAAAAGAAATGAACAGTTAAATCAAAATTACCTTTGTGATGGTATTTCATCATGACATATTCCTGTAGGTATCATCATCTTGTATACATGTTGACATATCTCCCAAAGATATCCATTGTGAAGGGTATCCTTATTTTTCATACTTCGATCAAAGTCTTCATATCTTCCAGGAGATTTCCTAGTCAAGTCTTCTTGGTCTTCTTAGATGTTGATTTCCTTAACCATGGTTGCATATCTCATGATCTCTTCCTTCCTTTTGTCACACATTTCATTCCAAGAGCCTCCAATCAGAGTTACTCGATTTTATTCAACCACCTCATACTTCATATGAGGACATATTAAGTTGATTTCATCTAGTGTGACATATGCCTTCCTACATACTTTCAGAGTAGGAGATCATTTTTCTTTGATCATGCTTCTCAAGATAGAAGTAGTGATACATGTTACCTGTAACCATACAACATGAAATTATAATACAAGCATGCATAACTCATTTACCTTCAGTTCATATAGGATTCTTTCAGTAGCTTCCTTGATTGAAATATCTTCAACCCCTTAATCTGCTTCATCTCTTATGTCATCATACCATCATCCCATGAATTCCACAAGTTGGAGTTCCTGATGAAACACTTGCTTCCTCTCTAGATCAGTGATCTTCCAATGAAGATTCCATCATAGAATCTTGAGGATATTGCATATCCTTATTAGTATATTTTTTCTTCTTGACTTGATGTATGATGAGCCTTGTCCTGGATGAATTTTTCCTTTCCTTCAATTTCCAATGAGGTTCCCAAGATCCAGATCCTTCATATTTGGCTGCCATGGATTTTTTCCTTCTATCCTTTATGATTTCCCATGATGATGTCATGAGATCTTGTTTCTAATGCTTCCATGATGCCACACCGCATCTTATTATTTATTATAGTCATATCCTACAAAATATTTATGAGCCATGACAAGACCTTTGTGAGGGAGACTATCTTAATCATAGGAAATATCTCTTAATCCCTCTTTCCTTGGGCTTCTTCTCTTCAGCTTCCTCCATATTTTCGGTGATATGAGATACCTTTCTATAATTTCCATAAATTTTACATAGCATTAAATCTAAGCTATGCTCTTCTTTATTTTTTGGGAACCAAAATTTTCTAAACTTCTATTTCCTTCCTGCAATTGTTTGAGTTCTTTAACCTTCAATATTTGTTTTCCCTCGACTTGTCTTCTTCTATCATGCATATAAACCACAAGTTTTTGAATGAGGTAACATTCTTATCCCCATGGACATTTGTTACCTTGTTATTTATAACAATTATGATTATCTTCTTATCATCTCTACCAGATCTCACAGTTGAGATCTTATGAAGATATCCCTCATTCTTTGATACCTTCAATTTGATGTATACCAGGTCTAAGTGATATGACATGCTATATTATATCTTCAAATAATAGTCTTATGATCTTATCATATACATCCCTTTTATGTCTCAAATATTTTTATATGAGGGGACCTTTCATAAGAATCCATTTCCATATATTCATAGGAGACATTTTCCATTGATGTGATCAATGAATTCACTTTCTTCGAGGGCTATCTTTATCCTCATTTTTACATGCAAGGAACTTCGATGAACCATCCAGCTTATAGATCTCCTTACAAACACGAATTCATTTTACCAAATTGATTAAATAATGAAAGATACTTACTTGACAAGTGAAGGTCAACTTGATCACTTTGAAGAAGATGTATTAGTGCTCATTTTTCAACGCCTTTAGATATTCCTCCTTTCGGTTCTTCTTACATATTGAGATCATTTCCTTTCTGAGCATAATATGATAGAAACAAATTGTTGACACAGTTGAGATGGAAATATATTACTGTCTTAACACCAAATTCTCCTTTCTCCATCATTCGCAAGACATTGTAATACTTCTCTTAATGGCATCTCCTTCACATCACCAAACCGTGGCTTTTATACATCATCTAGCTGAAATTATATCAGAACTTCTTTCGTTGTGGAGATATTAAATTTAATCTAAAAAAACCCTTTCTTTCACTTTTGTTTAGTCAGAAATGTATATTGTGATATGAAATTTGAAACTGTCCATCAACACAAAGATCTAAATTGTTGTGTGATTGTGCTAGGAGTCTGAATTCAAAACTATCATCTCCAAGGTGATGTAATATTCAACCTTAAAGTACTTTGAGCTACCTTTCTTTGTACATAACTTGATGAGGATATTTGTGGTTTTTTTATAGGATCCAAAAAAAATTTACTGTAGACTGCCTCTTCGATCTAGGGTTTGATTCTTCAATGTAGACCTTGATTTGTTTCTTTGATAACCTTTCTTGAAACTTGATCCTTGAGTGTCTCTTTGATTAGATGCCCTTACTTTGACTTCAACACCTTATCTTTGATACCATGTTGAGAAATCTAGGTCATTTGCATTAGGTGATTTCTCTTAATTCATGGGTTTCATGAGCAAGTGATCTTAGAAAATTAGGATTTGTCCTTTAGAGGAATTAATGTCATGTATGAAGAGCTCTTCTTGAGCCTATTTCAATGTATATGAGTCTACAAAGTGTCTATTATCCCTCCAAAGACAATCACAATTCTCCTCTTCCTATGCTGGCCTCAAAGATAAATAAAGGAAATCCCTCATCCCAGCAATATGTAAGACCGTCATCCCACATTTACCTAAGTAACCGATCAATTGGGGTAAATATGCAATGAGATGCCACTATAATGGGATTCAACCTCACAGGTGACCTTAAGGAAGTGGAATTGATGGAAACACATCAAAAAAACTTTCCACATCAGCAATAAAACTCCCAGGAGCCATCCCAACCATTCAGGTAACTAGTCCCTAGGTCCCACTGAGTTTTTAGACCACTAAACCCCCAGACGCTCCCTTGATATGGCCGAGGGTGTGTCTAGGAGGCTCTGGATGCTCCCACAACATGGGAATGCTTGCGTCTAAGGACATTTTTCCTCAAACATGTGCCAGTGTCCTCAGGAGTTGAGCCACTTTATCAGGCCCAGATCCCAGGTCATCATCCAGAACAACATGACACTTTCATAAATGAAATATAACAGCGGAATAATGATGCAAAGAAAAAAATTGAACAAGGAATTGACTAGACCCCTACTATCCATGACAGGCATTTCATCAAACATGTCACAAGTAGGTAATCTATAGGTTTAAATAACATATATGATCATAGGGGTCTCATACTTATCTGAGAATCGCTAGAAGAATTTTTGCCTCATCACATTAACTGCATTACCATCTAATTGGGCATATATATATTGTTCATTCATTTACAAATCAAGACATGATGATATCCATACATCATTAGCATCATAAAACAAATTCATAACCAGCATATAAACAACATAAATGACAAGCACGTAACATCCATTTAAGCCACATAATAACAAGCATATTTACCTATCAATACAAGATGAAAATAGCTCTTATTTCCATAAGCAAAATGAAACCAATTCATGGACTTCCACGTTCCACCCAACCATGGACATGGATGAGCCAAATCTCTCTTCAGTTAGTCACCCTCGTGCCATATTCCAAGCATTAATGTGGGATCTCATAAAACTCATCAATCAAAACCAAACCAAGGCTTCCAGAGGCCAAACTACCTCAAATCTCAACCAATGGTTCCAACTCATGGTCGGACATCACAACCATCACCAGATTAGTCTTTATCCAAGCTATCCAGGGCTCCAAAGCATTTGTTCCAACCAGGGCTTCCAGGACTAGTAACTCAACTCACATCTGTCGTCGGGCTTCCAGAGCCTTTTTCCAACCAAGGCTTCAAGGACTAGTAACGCAACCCACCAAGGGCTTCCAGAACGTTTTTCCAACTAGGCCACCCACTGATTCCATTTGAACCCCCACCATCAGTTATTTCAGTTTGTAATTTGTAGCACAACTTACAATTTTTTGCATTTTTTCAGGTCCTAAACTTCTGGAGCCGTTTTGAGGCCCTAAACGACATTTTTTGGGAAAAATAGGAGCAACATGGATCCATGGACAAATGTTTCTCACGCAAAAATTTGTAGTCCTCATAAAGATATTTCTAACGAGCTATTGAGCATGTCAAATGGAGATCGGATGCCAAAGTTACGTCCTCGGCAAGTTGAAACACCAATTTACCCAAACGGGGCCCATAGTTTTGGCGCTTCATCTCCTAGGGTTAGGTTTTTGGACGTTTCGGGTTTTACATTGTTTATAAACAATAAATAGACCTTCGAGCCTGATCGTAACATAGTTCAAGGGGTTGGCAGCCGACACATCTCTTCTCAGAGATAAGAGCTACCAGTTCCCTAGCTCGCTTATTCCCATCATTTCAGTTCTGTAACACAGTAGAGGGGTTTGTAGCCATCACATCTCTTCTCAGGGACACACTACCAGTGCCCTCGCTACTCATTTCCATTATTTCTCATTGTAACACAGTTCAGAGACCTGTAGCTGCCATATCTCTTCTCAAAGATATGCCTACCAGCGCCCTAGCTGTTTATTTCAATCATTGTTATTAATAAATTGAAGCATTATCTCCGCTGCATTTCTGTATCTATGGTTATATGTGTATTCTATTGCATTCCTGCATAAATGTAGATCAGTGATATCAGATCATTCTGCTCTTTCTCTATTTTTCTTTTCATGTCCCCAACGCAACCAGGGTATAAGGAGTTCAACCTTGCGAATCCCGACGACCCCTCATGGCAAAAGGAAAGAAAGATGAGGGAGCAGGAGATCCTATCAAAATCTTGCTCGAGGAGGCCCTTGAGAAACAGAGGAACGCGATGATGGATAACTTTTCCCAGATCCCTCAACGATTTCCCATCGACAACACATATACATCCAGCATGTTCGCCAACATGTCCGCGACATCCTAGACAAATCCAACACCAAGTTCAGAATAATTTTCCCCCCCAGGGAGGAACTTAACACAATGGAGACCATTGCTTCCTAAGGAGGGAGGAATGATCCAGGTGGATATCGGTGGCCACCCACCTATTCCATTTGGACCCACAGCATCTATTATTTCAGTTTTTTAGCTTCAACACAGCTTACTATTTTTAGCAAGTTTTCAGGTCCTGCACTCTCGGAGCCATTTTGGGGACTTAATTATCCAAGTGGATATTGGTGGCCACACACATATTCCATTTGAACCCCCACCATCATTTTTTGACGAGGTAAATCCCCTCTGTGGACAGAGGTGATCCCACTAGCCCTAGAGTGGGTCTATCAACAAACACAACACGCTACGGTATTGATTCCTAGTTACAAAAGACAAAGATACGATAGATAGCCTACCTCAAGTCCTACGCTACTGTCGAAGGAGCAGTGTTGCGTCCCATTCCTAGCTTGACAGATCACAATCCTTTCGCTCACCGCGTCTGGACACCTGTACATATGTAGAGAAAAGCAATGGCATACAACATAATAATTCAAGCATCTAACTATCAATCAGTCGGAAAATATTGAATCAAATTGCATTACACAAATAAGAAATACAACGATGGAACCAATAACATAGTCGAGCATATATTAAAATGTGAAAGAAATATTACAACCGAGTTCTGATGTCGCGTTCTTGCTTTGGCAGGGCTTCCAGTGGTGCGTGTCTCACAAAGCTTTTCAAGAATTTGGACAAGGCTCTCTCTCTTACGGGGTTCCCCTTGGCTCTGCTCTCAATAGTCGCTCATCTATAGTTTTCTTCCCAAATGTTCAACTAGGTTTCAAATGGAGAGGGTAGGCTTTTATAGAAGGAGAAGGAGAGGTTAGGATCCCTATAATCATGGGGGAGAGTCCTAACTCTTAGGAATGTTCCATGAGAGGTGGAAAACCACTTCCTAATCAAAGAGATCTGGAGCCAAACAGCCCAACCTCTTTCTGATGATTCATTCTGAAGTTGTTAGAATCAAACTTTTGCCTTTTATTTTTAAAAAACATTCCCAAATAGGCTTGGCACGGGAAATACACAGGGACAGAGCGCCAAGTGGTGTGGGCTTAGTGAAAATTTCCCAGGTTGGCGCAAGTGATGAACTGGTTGCTCGCGCCAATGCCTAAACATATGTTTTTAATGACTTTCTGAAGAAATGTTCTTTAGGATAATTCTTTCCCTTATGCAGAAGGATGCCATCAAGGTGTTTTCAGGACATTTTACTGTTCACAGGTCACAGGAATAGTCCTCCAATGTACGGGATAAGGGATTGTAGGGACGGTGACAAAATGATGTGTAACAGATGCCCCCTAAAGAATGAGGTCTGAGAGAGAGGGATGGGTGAAATTATTTATGAGAACGCATTCGACTGAAAAACATTGTCATCGAAAGACCTGCAAGTACAAATACAACTGATATCTCGAATACATGATATGTGGCATGGCCGCAGCCATCCATAAAAGAGTACATAAATAATGAGATCCAAGGTATGGACGCATCCATCCAGCAGTAGCGATCAACAAGTAGACTCAGGTATGGTCGCAGCCATACAATCAAAAGAGCCATGTAATAAGTCATAGTAATCCACAAAGAATCTGCAACCTATATTTCATCCAACAAAATCCAGGGTCTTGCGCTCCATCTCGACCTGAACATAGTACAAGTTCAAGCATGCGAATATGGGAGTTGAAGTCAAACATGCAAGAACATCGTCTGATTACCAACCAATGATGAAAGCTGTTAACAGACGCGAGAGAAACCACCAATAATGGCGATGGCTCTCAAGGCACAAGAGGTACAATCCACGAAGTGTGAACAGTGATATGGCGTCGAACACCCACGGAATCATCTAATCGAAGGCCAATAATGAAAACCTTGTGTCGAATGCGAAGGACATGCCATTGAGGCATGCAAGCTCCAAGGTACCTGAAGGGAGTCTCTAGACCAACTTCCCAGATAATGAGCTGAAGTCGACAGGAAGTGACCTTGATCAAAGGTGGGCCATAATGTTTCCCACATCATCTACACAAGACAGAGGGACATAATGTTTGTGAATCAAGACCAACAGAGAATCAGAGGGAGGTTGAAAACTGCAGAGGCAAACTTCTCTTGAACATCTCAGTGGCACAACACTGGATTTGGCATTATTTGAAATCAAGGGATCTGAGGTCATGGTGACGTGGCAAAGAGAAAATGAGAGGTCAAAAATGGATTTACCCAAACCCATGGAGGCAAGCAGATAACGAGATGAGATGTCCCCAACCCGACACGAATGCAAACAAGTGCCATGTTCAAGAGCAACATACTGCCAACATGACTACAATATTGGTTCCATTTTCCCCCACCATTTTCGGCAAGTACCCCAATTATTTTTTAAAACAAGCTTGAAGGGGATAGCATATGCTTGCGATGTAAGTTTGTCCTTCGGACAAATCCAACCTAGTACATTTTACGAGCCCTAGGAAGGAGGAACTCGAGTAATGTCATTGCGACGGAGTCCGATGTCATCATTTTTTAACGAGTTTGACAAAGTAAGAACTTAGCATCTTTTCATGTTTAGAGATTTTTAAAATACAGCGGAAAAGAAAACTCCATTGGCCCCTTTTCATAGGTAGTCCCACAGATCCGAAAAGGTAGAAAACTATGTCTGAGAGAACCTCCTAGTCGTAATAGGCTACGGTATTCCTTTTTCGTAAATAATCTATCCCAGCCCAAAAAAGGGGTAAACGTATACTAGGTAGATTTCATTTCGTAGCCAATTTAACGAACTCAAAACGACAAGCGACTCGGCAATCTTTTCAATTTTAGAGAGTCAAAAAAGAGCTGAAAGGTGACTCCAGTAGTGACTTTTTCGTGTTTTTACCGAGTCCGAAAAAGTATAAAATACAGCTCGTCTCTTCGTCAAAACCATGTGAAAAACCTGTTGTTGCACAAAAATACGTGTGTAAAACATATTCCACGAAAATAATATGAAAATATATCGAAAAATACATTTTAAAACCTATTTTAGGACTGTGAAAAGTTATAAAAGACCAACAGTGGTAAAAAATATCTAATTTTCACTTTTACCTCTTTGCAGAGCAACAGTGACATATTTCTGCTTCGATCTTCAGGTGACGAGTGTGATCAATCCAGTGGAACAAATCGAATTTCGTCCGGTTCAGGTAAGAGCTGACCTCTTTGGCAATCTTTTAAGTTAATTTTTACTGCATTTTATCATTATTTGAGGTCCCTTAGGGGAGGATTTTCAAATTTTAGGGCTCCGTGGTTGGCACGGGTTTTGGGAAAGGACCCGTGCCAATCCGCCCTGTTCTACACAGGGGTCGCACCAGTTGGTGCAACTATTAGCCAAATAGCTGCGCCAACGGCGCAACACAAAATTCGGCTAAAATTCCTCAAAATTCAACCAATGAAATGTAATTTTGAATACCCAAGGAGGTTTATAATGTTCCTATGATTGATTGATGCTGGAATCCAGTTAGAAAGATGGTTATCGAATGGAAAGAGAGAGAACATAGCGAAGAAGATGAACTGGCAATGGGAAATGAGCAATGTATAAATGCTCTTAAAAATTGCGGGCTAAAAAATTTATTTCTGACACCATGTCTCCGAGCTCAACCCAAATTTCTACAGTATCTCATCAGTATTTGGGACGAGGATGAGGAGAAACTCAAACTTCGATACCAGGAGCTTAAGCTCGAAGTATCAGATGTATACTTCATCATTGGACTGTCACGCAGGGGTCTAGTCCCTATTCTGACCGGTACCAGGCCTTCAGGAGAAAGCATGACAATGGTCATGAACAGGGTGTGCCCAGGGGCACGCAAAGGAATAGGGATTGGTAAAGTAGACATTCAGACCATCCCTAATCTAGCACTAAGAGTAGTGCTACACAGCATTACGCAGGCTACGGGATTACAGGCACCGCACAAAGCCACAAAGATGCAGTTACTTCTTGCTTCGGAGTGTATGAGCCCGACTATCTTTGACTGGGCCGAGGCCGTGACCATGAACATCAAATAACAACTCACAAAATTCAAGAAGACCAAACTAAAACAATTTGGGTATGGCTCGATTCTGGTGTCATTTTTCCTGGAACGACTACCTATTTTTCAGCGCCAGGAAGCCATAGTCCCGGATTGACCACTGAGAGAGCCACGGATGGCTCGATGGGTAGAACTGATGCCTAGGGCAGGGGACAGCAAGCAGATGTCGGAGGCCTAAGTTCTTTGACTGGCTCCGACGACAGTTGATTGTCGTGGAGGATTGGCCCTACGCTGGCACCGATTTTACCAGAGACCCAGACCTTCTGCTCCCAGAGGGAGAGGACTGGGATGAAGAACTGGGTAAGATTCATTTTTTATTTTTATGAGTTTATAATTTTTTTAGTATATATGCATGTTCTTGTAATTAAGTTTATACGAATGCAGATGTTGGCCCAGAAAGTCCCGTAGGCATGTCCCCCATAGCGAGGTAGACTCCTCGCGACTTTGACCCTCTAGGGGATGGCATTGATGAGGAGCTAGTACAAAACTTGGAGGGAATCACTCGTGGGGTCCCTGATTATGCTCGTTTTGATGACGTACCCCGAGCCTATCAGAGGCGCACTGTGGGGGTGCCCATCCATATCCACCGCTTGCTGAGGTGGCTAGTACGGGTGGTGACGTGTTATCATGAGCACCATTACAACTAGGCACTTGGGCTCTATTTCCACATTTTTTTGAGAGACATGTTGCCTCATGATGTAACTGTAACAAACATATATTATTTTTTGTGGGTTTATGATACACACGGATTTTAAACAAGCGACATATATATATACATCTATTTTCTACATGGGTCAATGTACATATGATGATGTTTTTTATGAATTGCGAAAATGTCTATCCAACACAATATTAGCTATTGCATATGTTAATGTATTCATTCGTCTTGGTATATGTTGATAAGAAATGAAATCAAAATGTCGTTCAAGTAAACGAATACGCAAATACAATCTTAAAATGCATGGGTTCCGAACCGAATAATGACCATTCATCTGAAGAACAACAAGTTGTGAATCCAACTTTACAAGAAATGCGCGTATGCCGAGGTTGAATACCTCGGTTAATAGTTCCAAAACTGCACTATATTTAGCGACATTGTTTGTAGCTAGTCCTAGACAAATCCCTTTTAAGTTAATCAACTCACCAGCAGGATCATAGATTACCTAGGCTGCCGAAGACAAGTTCCTGGTACTGCGGGAAGCACCATCTGCGAAACTGACATAAGGAGAAATAGACATCTACATAGCAAACAAGACCCAATAAGAAAAAAAAATCTCACAACACACATCAAGCCAAATCATGCACACAAAATGGAAACAATCACCTATGTACACATATCACGCGTGAGTGATTCAAGCATAATATTTTTTTTAAGTACAACCTGGGCTGCAGATAAAGGACAACCTTCATAATCAATCATCTTATAAGCCCCATTTTGTAACACGCGTTTAACAATGTAAGGCCCATGCCACATGGTTTGGAATTTGCCTGCCCCCAGTTTATCATGAGCTTGGTCGTACAAGAGAACGAGATCGCCTTCAACAAAAGAACAAGGAGAGACTGTTTGGTAAAAATGGGCTTTGACTCGCTTTTTTTGTGCTTCGATAACCAAGGTAGCCAAGTGACAAGTCTCGTCCAATATCTTTAGGTAGAGGAGATGTTCTTCTTTAGACGAAGTATCAGGCAGTAATTCCACAGCTAATTTAAGTGAAGGGATTTCACATTCAATCGGAAGTGTGGCTTCCAGACCATATACCAACTAAAATGGGGTAAATCTAGTCGCACTTTTGATTGACGTTCGGTAAGCCCATAGAGCTAAGAATAACATAAGATGCCATTTTGATTTTTGGATCTCGATTTTTCGTTGAAGCATCGTAACAAGGACCTTGTTTACGGCTTCAACTTCGTCATTAGCTTGAGGATAGTAAGGCGTTGAGATGTCGTGATGTAGACCCAACTTGGACGTCAACTCCACCATCATGTAATCCCAAAATTGAGAGCTATGATCAGTAATGATGGCTTGAGGGACACTGAACCGAGCAATAACGTGATTGAGTATGAACAGTGTTGTTGTCTTACCGTCCGCAGCCAGTGTAGGCATCGCTTCGGCCCATTTCGTGAAATAATCGATGAAAACGATAATATAAGCATGCCCCCCGGCCGAACAAGGGTTACACGTCATAAAATCTATGCCCCATTTGGAAAATGGACCAACGGTAATGATAGGATGTAAAGGGACAGGCAGCACATGCATGGCATTTACGTACTGCAACAATGCAATATTTAAAAATCGATGGCCAGAAATAGCCAGCATGAAGGATCTTATATGCAGTGGCATAACCAGACATGTGACCACCACAGGTGCCACTATGGTAGTCATTTAAAACCTTCTCCAATTCCTTGAGGGTCAAACATCAGCGAAGTACAAAATTGATTCTGACACGATAGAGGGTATCCCCAACGATACGATAAGTTTGTGATTGATGCCGAATGCGACGTCGGGCATCTTTCGTGAGCTCAGACCTAAAAGTATAAATTTGGAGGTACATGATGATATCACCATACCATGGATCAAGGGTGCTAATCAGGAAGAGAGCTTCGTCCGGTATATGTTCTTCAGAGGAAGAAGGAGCAGAGTAGGCAGGGAGAGAACAAATCAAATCTGCAAACACAAGTGATTTCTTCTATTTGGCCGTAGTGAATTCCAAATCAAACTCTTGGAGGATGACAATCCACTTCAAGTATTTTCCCCCTAGCAACTGCCGTGACAGAATATAAGTCATGGGGTTACAATCAAAAATCACGGTCATCGTGTGTAACAGAATGTAATGACGAAAGTGTTGGACGGCTTGGACCACAGCCAACACTAACTTCTCGACGTGTGCGTAACGCGTTTCAGGATCAAGAAGGTTCCAAGACAGGTATTAAATGACATGTTCGTTACCATCATCATCATTTTGGACTAATACGATGGCGATCGTGCTGAAGGTGGCAGCTAGGTAGAGGGTGAAATCACGATGGTAATTGGGAGGATGCAATAGAGGAGCATTGACAAGAAACGTCTTAAGTCTATCAAAAGACTACTGGGAAATCTCATCCCAATAGAAAGGGATGTCCTACTTTAGAATTCATGTAAATCCTTTGGCTACTTCAGCATAGTTCGGGATAAAACGACGTAGGAAATTAGCTTTCCCTTGGAGACTCTAAAGTTGATGTAACGAGGATAGGGAGGGGATATTGACAATAGCTTCAACTTTAAGAAGGTCAAGGCGAATTCCATCTTTAGACACGATAAACCCTAAGAATCTACCGGAGTCGACGCAGAAGACACATTTATTCGGGTTGAGCCTAATATTGTAGCGTCTCAACGAAGAAATATTTGACGAAGATGTTCTGGGTGGTCTTTCCGCGTAGTTGAATGAGCTGGAAGGTCATCCAAGTACAGTTGGACAATATGTCGAATATCATGGAAAGCATAGGACATTGCACACTAGAAGTTAGCCCTAGCATTCTTCAAGCCGAATGAGAGTTTCCTATATGTGAATGTTCCCCATGGGAAAATAAAAGAGGTTTTGTGCTGATCTGACGGGAGAATTTTAATCTGGTTATAGCCAGAGAAACCGTCCATAAGGGAGAAAATTTCACTTCCTGCACAATCGTCAATGATCTGATCGATAAACAGGGTGGGATAATTATCTTTAGGACAGGCCCGATTGATATCACGATAATCAACAAAAACATGAATGGCGCCCTATTTCTTATCCACGGGAACTATATTAGAAACCCATTCAGTCAGGGGAATCAGATAAATGAAACCCGCTTTAAGAATTTTCTCGACTTCAGCCTTGATAGCAGCAGCTTTTCGAGGATGCACAGAACAAAGAGGTTGGCGAACAGGCTTTGCACCTGGGTAGGTGCGAATATCATGCACCATGATACTAAGGTAAATTCCAGGAATTTCTTCGTAAGACCATGCAAAAACATCGCAGAACTCGTGAAAGAGACTAGTGTATGCTTAGACTTCCTCAGAAGATAAATTAACTCCCACATGGATTTTCTCGACGACCCCCGGTTTAACAGAGATGTCGATAGACATCGTTTGAGTGATATTCCCTAAGTTACCTTCCGTAAAAACTTCATGAGTCAAAATGGGCATATGAAGTGGTGGAGAAGTAACTTGGGACGTGAAGCACTCAAGACAGTTAGACATGGCCCTTAGGCAAGGCATAAAATAGGAACGATGATGCCCATCGCTCCACAGTAGGTCCTCGAGAGACATTGTTTCCATGATAGCATCGTCGGATGGAAACACTTCCATCAAAGGATTTGGCGAATCCGCATCACCGAGCCAAGGGGATTGAGAATACACATCGAGAGCCATGCTCAAAGGAGCAGCTTCAGGAGGGGGAGAATCAGATGTAGTTGTCAGCTCACAATAATTGATCTCGATGGGACTAAGTGGCATCGAATCTCCAAATGAATCAACCTGTTTAGGAGAAGGGATGATCCAAGGGTCATCTGACCGAGAGATCATGTTGACTTGAATGGTATTTGGTGGTGGAAAGGGAAAAATACCCATAAGAGCGGGATCTTTGAAAAGAGCTGGTCCTATACTATCAGGCATTAGGGGAATTTTGAGGTCTAAAATGGGCCTCCTAAGAAAAATTTACAATCAAAATTCACTTTATGAGAACCAATCACATTTTAGGGGATGACATCATCCCTAATTGTTAAGGTGGCATTGCTTGAGTTAAAGGTACTTACTTGTCACAGTCTCAATGGTGGATAAAAACTCATGGTTAACCATGGTAGTGCTCTAAGTAATTTTAAAGTCAAATTAAAGTACTCATAATAAATGTCATTTCACACTTTTTGAACAAAATTCATACATAAAATAATATATTACATTTATTATATTATTTTTATATAGTACACTAATTACATGTTATTATACAATTTAAATAATATAAATTTTAATTAATAACATATTATATAATTAATAATTTTTGAATTTATATTTATATTTTATTTTAAGTTACTTAAGTAAAAAGGAAAAATGCATTAATTTTTCAATGATAATGACCTTTTATTGAAAAACTCATTCTTATTTACAGTCACATCAATACAATATTTTTATTAATTTTATTTTGGTACAACTTTTCAATTGAATTTAACCATGGTTACATGGATTGTGGTGCAAAAACTGAATTGTAAATTCATAATTATTATTTTATTGATTTGGCTATTATTTTATTATTTCCTTAGGAGGCCCATTTTAGACCTAAAAATTCCCTTAATGGGGGATTATGAATTTGATCCACGTATGGCACGTTGTTCTCAGAAGACGAAGTAAAGAAAGACAATTGATCGACAGTAACAATATTGCCCTCATGCGGAAACTTCAAAAGTCGAAAGAGGGTGGACGGAACGCACAATATGGCATGGGTCCAACTGCAACTGAGTAGAATATTTTAGTTGCATTTGGCATCAACGACTTCCACTTCAACGTTGATTATCTTTCCTTGCAATGTAATCAGAAAGCTAGCGAGAACACCCAAGGGTTTTGAGTCCCTTTCATCAAATGCCTCAAGGGCATTGGGAGATGAAGTCAGTGCCAGAGAGCCAATGGCCTTCCAGTAGGTAGATGACATGATGCAGGTAGATGTACCTTTGTCCAAAACGGCTCGGTGAATATTGAGACCGTTAATGCGGAAGTCGGGGGACGAAATTCTCTAAATCAAAGGTGAGAAGGCTAGAATCAGTGGGATCAATCCCGCTGATTGCAAATAGAAAATCTTTCCGTTGAGATGGAAAACTCTGAAGTACTTCCAACGTGGAAATCGCGGAAGGCGCCTGTGCTAAATCCTCAACAATACTGCAATGCTAAGCAGCACGGGCGTTCAGATTATAGGAAGATTTTCAGAGAATACCTTTAGAAGGTGGTCATACAACAGGCTCGGCACTGGGCCTCTCAATCTCAAGAGGACCAGAGGCAGGTGGGGGAGGAGGACCATCAATGACTTCCTTCCCAGCTACCTGGCGTGATCCGGCATAATCCTTCGACTAAGTAGCAATAGAAACAGGTGCAGCACTGTTCATCATGAACACCTAAGACCAAAACGGTGCAGATGGCGAGGGTTGCTCGACCATCTGGGTCTGCTGAGATGGAAAAGGTTATTTAAGAACTGTCAGAGTTCCCTTGGAGCCCTTAAGAAGTTTACTAACTTCGGATCGTTGAGGACAATCATTAGTATAGTGGTCTTCATCACAAATTAGGCAAGGGTACTTCGGTTTTCGTTTTGAACCATCATCAGCACGAGTTTTGGACGATTCTGGTTTTGGGGCATCGGATTTGGCTTTTCCTTTTCCCTTCTTTTTTCCCTTGGAATTCTTGTCTGCAGGATTGGCCTGGACGGCATTGACCTCCGAGGTCTTACCAAAATCTAGAGTAGCCTGAGGAGCAGAATTGTTGGAAGAATTCAATTTTTGCTTCCCATTGGAAGACTTGCATGAATTCTGAGATACGAAACCAATAACATCGTCAACTGATGGGGTGGCAGGCCCTTTAGAGGTCCCAGGACATGGAGCTTCAGTCAATATTTCATACAAAATGCCCGATTGAGAGTACACTAGGTCAAGGTACTGGGCACGAACGATGGCTTGTTCTTCGGTCACACATGCCCCTATGGCAATATCTTTCGCAATCTGGTTGGCGAAAGAAGTAGTGAACCAATGAGTGAGAAACTAATCAGGAATTTCAAACTTGATCAGGCAACGACGCCTTCTCCATTCATGAATATGGTCCGAGATATGGGTAGCCCAGTCTTGTTTCAATGATGTGAGGAGATGTGTCCCAGCTTCGTAACGAACCGACAACTGGAAATGAGTCAGGAATGCCATAGAAAGGGTGTTGAAATATTGAAAAACTCCACGAGGCAATTCAATATACCACTTAGTAGCAGCTCCGATAAGAGTGCGCTGAAAAAGATGAAGACGAACAGAGTCGTCCACCCAAGAATTTGAAGAACACCACAAATGTTATGTTATGACGTGAGCTTGGGGGTCTTCTCCAGACTTTCCCTCAAACTTGGGGCAATCACCAAGAACCTTAGTCGAAACCGGAGGCCAATAGGAATTATGAAGAATGGGATCATTTTTCAATTTGGCACGTCTGGTAGCTCCAACATGGCGAGGAAAGGTAACTGCGAATTAAAAGGCATAGCAGGCCCTCAATAAGGACCTGTACCCATATTCCACCCTGGTTGAGTATAAATCTGCCCCCACTAGTTCTGTCCCAAAGGAATTGGACCATAAAGAGTGAATAGATAAATTGATTTGTGGTTAAATGTAACAAAAAACAGAGTACGAAGGTTGGCACAGATGCGATTTTGGTATACGTGGGCTTGGAATTGAGCAACTTATATGGATTTCCTGTGAATGCAAGTATAGCTAGTTGTTGAGGGTTATAATAAGCAGGAGACACTCAGGGGGGTTATCTTGTACGTGAGTAATGACGTGAGAAAATAATAGCAGCAGGGTTAAATAGGTTCTGGCGATAAGTGGGCCACAGCAGGCTAGATACGATAAGTGTAGCGGTTGATTTGGCTGCAACATAGAATAGGGAAAAGGCTGAGCAGGGTAAACAGGCTGCGCAGGTTGTCCTGGTTGAACAGGTTGACCTAACAGAGGAGGGCCACCAGGTTGCCCCTGCGAAGCAGGTTGGCCTGATGACAGAGGTGGGCCAGGTTGTACCTGATATCTAGGTTGAGCTGGGGCAGGACCATAAGATGGTCCTAGCTGTGCAACGTTGGGACCAATCGGATGATAAGGCTGTTGAGGTTGCACCAAAGGTTGGGATGGATGAATCTGCCCCCCAGAACCATATTAAGGCCCGGGTTGATACCCTAATCATCCAACTGGCGCTTGAGGTTGCCCAGGAGGGATCACAGGCTGAGGTTGTAAAGGTTGACCTGGAGGACTGTAAGGCTGCCCTTGCGGGCTATAAAAAAATCTCTGCTGAACCAAAGATTGGCCCTGTAAGGGTTTCCCTTGTCGGTCGTACGCATACCCCTGTTGCACCAAAGGTTGTCCCTAGAAGGGTTTTCCTTGTTGGTCAAAATCATATCCCTGCTGAACTGAAGATTGTCCCTAAAAGGGTTGTCCTTGTTGGCTAGAGGGCTACCCAGGCAAGTCAAGTATAACACCCAAAAGAAACTGATAAGCCTCAGGAGCAGGCAAATAGATAGGGTTGCCATGCTTATCCTGCTAAAATGGAAGTGCATAAACTGGGGTACCATCCGCCTTATAATGGGAAAAATAAGATCGATAGGGATCTTGAGGGGATTGATAAGTTTGGGAGTGATGCTGTTGAACATCCAGTCGATACTCCTCAAACGAAAGGCCTTCAAGGACTGCTGTGGAAATCAAAGTTTCTACTGACATGGAAACAGCTAACAACTGAATAGTGACAATCGGCGTCGAAGCAGCCACACAGACAGTAGATCTACTAGGAAGAGATGTAACGAAGGGCGTCGACGAAGAGACAGGTGTCGTTGGCGACATCCATAATGACGGAAGAACTGGACCCCTCAGCAAGGTGGACGCTGCCATGGAGACTATGCCGGCTATAATCTGACCTAGAGACCTATATCTGGCTGGAAGTGACACCAGCGGTGAAGATGGAATAGGCTCTTGAAGGACGTCTTTGGGGAAGATTTGGTATCCTTCATCCGAAACTGGAATACCCTCGGTGTCATTAGGATCAGAAGAATCCATGTCTGAATCAACTGTAAGATCTTACAAAAGAGTACGGGGACTCGGAGGTATAATAGTGGCCAAAAATGGCGATCCCGATGTAAGAGGGGGAAAATGTTCCCCAACCCCAAATCCAAACCAAGCATTCGAAAGAGGCCAATTGAATTCAACTGGTTCTCCAAAGGGGTGCTCTGACGGGATGACAGCCTGTTGAAGCTCAGCCGACTCAGAGATCTGAGAAGTTTCATATGAATCGTCCGAAAAAGGACTACCAGTAGATGAAACGGATGGTTCTGCCACTGTGAATGTAGCACACAAAAAGAGGGAAAAAGATCAAAAATAGGACTCTTGGATCAAACCAAGGCAAACAAAGATAGGCCAAGTAATCAAACTTTAAAGGGCGTGTAATCGTAGGCAGTTTATTTTACCACATTGAAACTAAACATTGTTGTTTCACGTTTTAAGAGTCAAGAAACAGTCAAATATGACTCTAGTCTCTTTCATTTTTAAACGAGCTCGAAAGGACAAGTGCTCGATGATCTTTTCAAATTTATAGAGTCAGTAAAGACCAAAAATGACTGCTCAGGTAGTCTAGGTAAAAGGGTGTACCAGATTCCCGTGAACTGCCATATACACCTTGGTTATGAAATGAAAGAGAAATCAACCAAGGACTTGACGTACGTGCAGGTAGTCTCCCCGAATGCTGTGTTCGGTGTATCACGGTTACAAGGTGGCAGACTCGGCTTCCTATGGATAAAAGGATTGCAACCTAGAGTCTCCCTTTATAAACTTGACGGTACGGGGAGCGCAAGTCCGTACTAGTGCTGTCTGAAGCCAGATGGCGAGCGACAGCTGCTAGGCTTAAAGACACCAGAACACGTCTCTAACTTAGACCACTAAATGTTTCGTTAAGTTTAAATGTTGCCTTAGGTTAATTGAAATAAATTTTAAGTTGATCTTGTATTTATGTTTCAATTCCAAGGTCCTACCGAATGTTGAATCTCACAAATCCCTGAATGCAAGCTACATGCCATAAGACACCATTTCGTTGAATGAAGAGCTATCTATGAGAGAGTTAGATATTTCAAGCCACAGCTACGATAAACCATGCAAAAAAATCCACTACGATACCTGATGCAAGCAAATGAAACTGAAAAACTCTTCCCTGGAATTATATAATGCTAGAAATGCGAAAGATTTTCCAATTTTCAGTATGCTAATCAAGAATACAAAAGATTTTTTTTTTGTATTTTTCAATATATCAGAGCAAGTGCACTAAATGATATGAAAAATAAATCAAAACATTGATTTTTATAATGGTGAAGCGAGATCTGAAACAAAACAATTTCACTCAACTCAAAACAAGCACAACAAGACTCAAACCAATGATGAAATCCCTCAACTCAAAGAGAAGATCTCAAAAGAGACCCAAACAAGCCGTGTAATCTAGGCCTGGAGTGACAAGAGTAAAACTGAACGAAAGAAGAGACAATCACTCAATTAACGCAATCACTCAAATGGATCCAGAAGTTGAATGCAAAGAAACAGAAACGAAGCTAAGTGGGAAACCAAGGACCCGAAACTCCCATGGGAAGCTCAGTAGGTTGAAGCACCTAGAAAACCTAGGGCCGAAAAGCAAAACTAACAGAAAATGGCAAACAACCAAAGGAAAAGGGTTGATCTCAGTCAAAAATGACTCTAAAGAACTCAAAAATTCAGAAAAAACAACCCAGGATCAAAGCTCAGGCTCAAAAGCTCCAAAACCAAGCAAACCCCAAACCCTAACAGGGTTGGCGCGCCTGTCCAGCCGTAATCAGCGCCAAACAGGGAATGGCGTGAGCTATAAACGAGCAACAAGCACCAGTCAGCACTATTGTTAGATGAAAAACCACGCCAAGAGTGTTTTACTCAGAAGAAAAAAAAAAAGGAAAAAATGAATAAACAAAGAGAGGTTTGATCTCCAGGGGTTGAACAGGGGTTTCAAACCAAGCAAGATAGACCAGAAAGGTAGACTAAACAAGAAAAAAGCCAAAACACAACCTAAATGGAAGAAGGACTAACTCACACTGAACCAGTGGATTCGCCAATTTGTTGACGAGGTAAATCCCCTCTGTGGACAGAGGCGATCCCACTAGCCCTAGAGTGGGTCTAGCAACAAACACAACATGCTACGATATTGATTCTTAGTTACAAAAGACAAAGATACGATAGATAGCCTACCTCAATTCCTACGTTGTTGTCAAAGGAGCAGTGCTGCTTCCCGTTCCTAGCTTGATAGATCACAATCCTTTCACTCACCACGTCTAGAAACCTGTACATATGCAGAGAAAAGCAACGGCATACAACGTAATAATTCAAGCATGTAACTATCAATCAGTCAGAAAAGATTGAATCAAATTGCATTACAGAAATAAGCAATACAACAATGGAACCAATAACATAGTCGAGCATATATTAAAATGTGAAAGAAAGATTACAACCAAGTTCCGACATCATGTTCTTCCTTGGGCAAGACTTCTAGCGGAGCGTGTCTCACAAAGCTTGTTAGGAATTTGGACAAGGCTCTCTCTCTTACGGGGTTCTCCTTGGCTCTGCTCTCAATAGTCGCTCAGCTATAGTTTTCTTCCCAAATGTTCAGCTAGGTTGCAAATGGAGAGGGCAAGCTTTTATAGAAGGAGAAGGAGAGGTTAGGATCCCTATAATCATGGGGGAGAGTCCTATCTCTTAGGAAGGTTCCATGAGAGGTGGAAAACCACTTCTTAATCAGGGAGATCCGGAGCCAAACAACCCAACCTCTTTTTGATGATTCATTCTGAAGTTGTTAGAATCAAACTTCCGCTTTTTATTTTTTAAAAACAGTCCCAAATAGGCTTGGTGCGGGCGATACACAGGGACAGAGTGCCAAGTGGCATGGGCTTAGTGAAAATTTCCCAGGTTGGCGCGAGTGATGAACTGGCTGCTTGCACCAATCCCCAAACATATGTTTTTAATGACTTTCTGAGGAAATGTTCTTCAGGAGAATTCTTGCCCTTATGTAGAAGGATTCCATCAAGGTGTTTTTAGGACATTTTATTGTTCACAAGTCACGGGAATAGTCCTCCAATGTATGGGATGAGGGATTGCAGGGACGATGAAAAAATGTTTTTTTAACATCAGTTCTTTCAGTTTGTACGTTGCAGCACAACTTACTATTTTTAGCAATTTTCGGGTCCCAAAATTTCGGAGCCGTTTTGAGGCCCTAAACGACGTTTTTTTGGGAAAATCAGGAGCAACATCAATACATGGAACAATTTTTCTCACACTAAAAGTTTTATTCCTTGGATAAATCTTTCTAACGATATATTGAGTGCGTCAAACGGAAATCGGATGCCAAAGTTACGTCCCCGGTAAGTTGAAACAAAAATTTACCCAAGCAGGACCCACAGTGTTGGCGCTTCATCTCCTAGGGTCATTTTTTTAGACGTTTCAGGTTTTACATTGTTTCTCAACAATAAATAGGCCTTCGAGCCTCATTGTAACACAGTTCAGGGGGTTGGTAGCTAACACATCTCTTCTCAGAGATAAGTGCTACCAGTGCCCTAGCTCACTTGTTCCCATTATTTCAATTTTGTAACACAGTGGAGGGGTCTGTAGCCGTCACATCTCTTCTCAAGGATATGCTACCAGTGCCCTCACTGCTCATTTAAATTATTTCTCATTGTAGCATAGTTCAGAGACTTGTAGCCGCCACATCTCTTCTCGGAGATACACCTACCAGCACCCTAGCTGTTTATTTTAGTCATTGTTATTAATAAAATGAAGCATTATTTCTGTTGCATCTCTATATCTATGGTTATATGTGTATTATGTGGCATACTTGCATAAATCTTGATCATCAACCCACAACCAAAATCACATGAGAACCAACTAGAAAAACAAGCAATGAAATGAACCCACAACACCATGGCTATCCAAGAAATGGCAAGGCTAGGAAAATCCATTGTCAATCCAGACAATCCTCTATGCCAATGATAAATCATGACCAAGAAATCACATGCATATGCCATGCATGCCAAAACTAGTGAGGAAAACATACATGCAACTCGAACCCGCAAACAGAATTTGTTGTAGCTATTGATCCAGATGTCCTCTTACGCTTTCCTACACTACCTTTGCCTTCTTGCTCCAAATCTCCAAGTATGCCACACTCTCCAAGAGTGCTCCAAGAAACTCTAAGTATCCAATAGTATGATAGAAAGAGAGAGAATAATGAAAGGTCCAAAACTTCACTGATAAAAATCCATGAAGTTATCCTAAGAATCCTTTTTTATTAATGAGGCCTCTATTTTCTTCATTTTCAATTATTTTCCTTCATTTTCCTCCTCACATGAAAACTCTGACCTTTCACCTCCCTTTTCTCTTATTTTCCATGGTTTTCATAAATAATTTCCAATAAATTCCACTTTTCCTTTCCAAAGCCTTAGCCATTTCCTTTTCCAAATTCCATAGCCATAATAAAGCATATTAACACCTGCACTAGGATGTTTTGCCCAACATTCATCTTGGAATACGTGTCCCATGACCTTGGTTATTATTTTTCCTTTATTAACTTTTATTAAATGGAATTTTCAGCAGGGATGTTACAGAACCCTCCCCCTTAGGGGAACGCCATGCTCAATGTTCAATGACACCTACAATCAACAATATTGTTGAAAGAAAAACATACTGTCCATGGAGATTTATAAAAAAACTCGTTGCAGTACTTATAATTATGAACCTGCTAAAAACATGAAAATCATACCATTTACTAGAGCTTTATAACACATCTCATTACGGTATTTACCATAACAACAAAATTTTCTCAACAAAAACATAACCATGCTGTTCATGGAGCTTTTTAAATCTAGATCAATATAGTATTTACAATAATATACACATATGCACATTTTATCTTCCAGCAAATAAAAGGATACAATTCCTACATCTGCAACAAGGGAATCCAGAGGCTCACACCTCCACCCTCATAGTAGTACCAAGATTCACTTCCTTCCCAGAAAGTCTGTAATCCACTGTTAGAGCAAAATCTGCATCCAATGTCCAGTGCTACAATCCTGCGGCACTTGTCCTCTTAGTGAACAGTTACTGACTCATTGTTCTAGAGCACACTCCCAATGTGCATATTCTTCCATCTGGAAATGTTAATGACCAAAAAAAATCCATCTCTAACCTTCCCTTCTCTGATATATAGTCCCTCAGGAAATTTGGTCATCCCCTTCCATGCAGTCACTCACCTTCCAAGTTCCCTGACATCCCCTATCTTGGGCGATCCATCCCTTGGCAAGGCTTCCTCGCATTGGAAAGTCAAATAACCAAGGAATATTTTTGGGATGGTAAATCCTCTCTATGGACATAGATGATCCTTCTAGCCCTAGAGTGGTTCTAGCAACAAAGGGACAAGCTAAAGTGTAGTTTCCTAATTAATGAATGAAAAGGACGGGGTAGATTGGCCTACCTAGAGTCCAACATTGTCATCATTGTAGTGATGGTGGCCTCTTGATCTTTGTCTCGACGGGTCACAATCCTTCTGCAAAAATGCTCAGATACCTGCACGAAGATCACCAAACAAGAGCAGCATACAAGACAATGATTTCATTCATAATCAACTAACCAGTCAAGGAGGTTAAGAATATTGCATCAAATTAAACACATAACACAAGATGGGAACCAGACAATAGTCATGTATATATATAAATAGAAGAAAGAGTTACAACCAGAGCCTTGGCATCGCAACATCCTTCAGCGGGGTTCTGTTGAAGCACGTCTCGAAGGATCGTCGGGGAATGCGGATGGGGTGAGGACACAAGCCTAAGCTCTCTCGACAAAGGTCTCTTTTCGTTCTATCTTTCTAGCGAAAATTTCAAGAACTCTCTTCATCCTTTCAGCTATAATATGTTTAGCTAGCATATCAATGGGAGATAGATTTATTTATAAAGGGAGAGGAGGAGGTTGGGATCCCTACAATGGTGGAAGGCAGGCCTTATCCCTTGGGAGGTTTCCTCAAAAGGTGGAAACAAGAGGCCAAAGGAGGGAGGCCATGGTTATTCAGTCGAACCACTCCAGATGACTCACCCACGAAGTTGTTAGGATATAAACATCGCCTCTACATTTAAAAAACATTCCATTAACAGGTTGGCATGGGTAGCTCACTGGGACAGAGCACCAATGGGCGTGGGGCCTAGTGTTAATATTCCTCATTGGCGCGAGTTATAACAGTCTACTAGCGCCAAGACAAAAACATGTGTTTCTGATGGTCTGCTCAGGAAATTGTAAATAGAAATAATGTTGTCCTCATGGCAAGGGATGCAGTTATGGTCTTTGCAAGGCATGACACTTCTTATTAGTAAAATAAATGATCCTCCAATGTGCAGGATGGGGATTGCAGGGATAGTGACAAAATGTTCTGTAACAAATGCCCCCTAAAGCATGAGGTCCGAGAGAGAGGGAGGGTTGAAATGCTTTACGAGAATGCGTTCAAACCAAACATCACTGTCGGAAGACCTGCAATTACAAATACAACTGATATCTCTGATACATGAATATGTGGCATGGGCGCAGCCATCCGTAATAGAGTACATATATAAACTGAGATCTGAGGCATGCATTAGGAGAGTTTTGAGGTCTAAAATGAGCCTCCTAAGAAAAATGTACAACCAAAATATACTTTATAAGAACCAATAGGATTCAAAATGATGATGTCAACCATGGGGGGTGATTCACCATTTTTTGAGTAAAAAAGTAAAAATATTAAAAAATAATAAAATAATAAAACTACTTTTTCAACTCATATTTTCAACTTATCTCCCTAAGTTTTTACTCAAATTTCGAGAAGGAGTACTCATTGGATGCAAAATTTAATTTCTCATCTAAGGAGTACCCATGTTTCATACTTTGGATGGACCCTACTACACGGAAAATGAGAAATACATGAAAAAACGTGACTGCAATCACATTTTTCATGTATTTCTCATTTTTCGTGTAGCATTTTCATCCAAAGTATGCAACATGGGTACTCCTTGGATGAGGAATGAAATTATCCCTCCAACGAGTGTTACCACTCGAAATTTGAGTAAACCCATAGGGAGATAAGTTGAAAATATGATTTGAAAAAACAGTTTTTTCTTTTTTCCCTCTAAAATTTGATGATGTCATCTAATCTTATTTTATTATTTCCACTATTATTTTATAATTTCCTTATGAGGCCCATTTAGACCTCAAAATTCCCCTAATGGGACCCAGCCATCCAGTCAAAAGAGTCATGCATAAAATTATGATAAACCATAATATCCCGCAGCCTAGAACTTATCAAACAAAACCCAAGGTCTTGCACTCCATCTCGACCCGAACAAGTACAAATTCAAGCATGTGAATATGTGAGTTGAAGTTGAACATGCAATAAATTCACCTGATTACCAGCCAATGATGAAAGTTGTTAACAGGCATGAGAGAAACCACCAATAATGACAATGGCTCTCAAGGTACAATAGGTACAAACCACGGAATGTGAACAGTGATCTGGCGTCAAACACTCGTATAATCACTCGATCAAAGGCCAATGATGTGGACCTATCGTCGAATGCGAAGAACTTGCCATTGAGGCATGCAAGCTCCAAGGTACTGGAAGGGAGTCTCTAGATCAACCTCCTAGATAATGGGTTGGAGTCGACGGGAAGTGACCCAGTCGAAGGAGGGCCATAATGTTTCCCACATCATCGACACAAGACAGAGGAACACGGTGATAGTGAATCAGGACCAGCAGAGAATTAGAGGAAGGTTGAAAATTGCAGAGGCAAACTTCTCTTGAACATATCAGCGACACGACTCTGGATTTGGCATTATTTGACATCAAGGGATTTGAGGTCATGATGACGTGGGAAAGAGTAGATGAGAGGCCAAAATAGATTAACCAAACCCATGGAGGAAAAAATGACGAAATGAGATGTCCCCAACTCGACACGAATGCAAATGAGTGTCATGTTCAAGAGCAACATACTACCAACACAACTAAAAATTGGTTTCATTTTCCCCCACCATTTCTGGCGAATACCCCAATTATTTTTGAAAAACAAGCTTGAAGGGGATATCATATGCTTGCAATGTAAGTTTTTCCTTCGGAAAAATCCATCCTAGTACATTTTAAGAGCCCTAGGAAGGAGGAACTCAGTGAACGTCATGGTGACAATATCCGATGTCATCAGGATTTAACGAGTCTGACAAAGGAAGAACTCAGCATCTTTTCATGTTTAGAGAGTTTGAAAAGAAGCGGAAAAGAAAACTCCATCATGTCCCTTTTCATAAATAGTCCCTCAGATCTGAAAAGGTAGAAAACAATATCTTAGAGAACCTCTTAGTTGCGATAGGCTAAGGTATTCCTTTTTCGTAAATAATCTATCCCAGCTCGAAAAAGGGGTAAACGTATACTGGGTAGATATCGTTTCGCAGCCATTTAACAAGTTCAAAACGACAAGAATCTCGGCAATCTTTTCAATTTTAGAGAGTCGGAAAAGGTTGAAAGATGACTCCAGTAGTGACTTTTTTGTGTTTTACCGAGTCTGAAAAAAGTATAAAATACAACTCATTACTTCATCGCTATCTCCTTAAATACCTATCGCTACACAAGAGACAAACGTAAAACCCATTTCTCGAAATAACATAATGAAATAATTGAAAAATGTGTCTTAAAACCTAATTAGGGTTCTGAAAATTTATAAAATGCCAAAAATGGTAAAAAATAATTACTTTTCACTTTTACCTCTTGTGGAGCAATAGTTACCCATTTTAGACTGTGATTTTGCGGCGACGATAGCGGGTAATCCGGCAAATCAATCTCAAATCCGTCAGTTCCAGGTAAGAGCTAACATCTTTCCTTGCATTTGTATTCCTCTTTCATTACCTACAACCCCAAATTTGGAATTATGTGGGGGAATTTGTAAAAAATAGGGCACGGAGGTTGGCGCGAATATCGGGTATAGACTTGCGCCATTAGCCCAAATTTCTGAACTGGGGCACGCCCATTGGCGCGATTGTTTCCCAAACAGTCGCGCCAACCACGCAAACCTTTTTAATCTTACAATGCAAGCAAGTAGACCCAATTTTCACAAATTCAAAGCTTTTAATTTGGCTAATGAGGTTCATATGAACATGTTTTCAGGTGTGAAGCAGTAAAATGGTGATCAAATGAAAAGAACGGGAACACAGTGAAGAAGACAAGCTTGCCATGGAAAATGAAAGATGCATGGAAGCTCTCAGAGACTGTGGACTGAAAAAATTCTTCATGACATTGTGCCTCAGAGCTCAACCAAAGTTTCTGCAATACTTAATCAGTATCTGGGATGAGTATCATGAAAAATTCATTCTTCATGATCAGGAACTCGAGATTGACGTCTCAGATATTTATTTCATAACAGGACTGTCGCGAAGGGGGGCAATACCAGCCCTGACCAGCACCTGGCCCACCATGGAGAACATGAGCATGGTGATCGACAGGGTATGTCGAGGGACACACAAAGGATCAGGAAGCGAGAAAGTGGATATCCAGACTATCCTGGACTTAGCACTAAAGGTAGTGCTACACACCATCACACAAGCTATGGGATCGCAAGCACCACACAAAGCAACAAAAACACACCTACTTCTTGCAGTATATTGTCTGACACCGACCCTCTCCAACTGGGCAGAGGCAGTGATGATCAATATGAAACGTCAACTGACGAAATGCAAGAAGACCAAACTAAATCAGTTCGGATATGGATCCATCCTGGTATCATTCTTCCTGGAACGAATACCAATATTTCAGTGACAGGAAGTGATAGTTCCGACACCACTAGCACAGGAGCCATGGATGGCCCATTGGGTTGCTCTAATGCCATGTTTAGGGGGCGGTCAACAGATGTCCTGGAGACAGGGATTTTTCGATTGGCTCTGCCAACATCTGATTGTCGTGGAGGATTGGCCCTACTCTGGCACAAATTTCACTCGTGATCCAGACCTCCCACTCCCATAAGGAGAGGATTGGGATGAATCACTTGGTAAGAATCATATTTGATTTCACGAGTATTATGATTTTTTTTGTTATTTATGTTCTGACATTAAATCCATGTGTTAGTGCAGATGTTGGCCCAAAAATACTTGCAAGCATGTCTCCTATAGCGAGGCGAATCCCTTGCGACTTTGATATTGCCCCTCATGGTGAGGGAGGCGAGGAGGAGGAAATCATGCGCAACCTAGAGGGAATCTCTCGCGGGGTCCGGGAATATGTGTGATTCAATGATGTTCCTCGTGCATACCAGAGACACACTGTAGGGGTGTCAAACCGAGTTCACCGCTTGCTAAGGCGGCTTGTACGGGCAGTGACATGCTATCATGAGCATCACGCTAATTAGACACCTAGGTTTTATTTCTGTATATTTTTTATAGACATGGTGTCTCAGGATGTAACAGAAACACACATATTTTTTAAACTTATGATGCACACTGATTCAAACATTCGACATATATATATACATATATTTTCATATATGGATCTTTTCCATATGATGATGATTTTACAGATTAAGCAAATTTCTATCTAATACAATAGTATCCACTGTATCAGTCAATGCATTCATTCGCCTAAGAATATGTTGATATGTGATATAATCAAAATTTCTTTCCAGCAAACGAACACGTAAATACAACCTTAAAATATGGCGGTTTCTAACTGAATAATTTCCATTAGGTTGAAGAACAACAAGTTGTTAGTCCAGATTTACAACCAATGCATGAATGCCGAGGGTAATTTCCGCAGTTAATAGTTCAATTACAACACTATACTCAGCGACATTGTTTGTATTTCATCCTAGACAAATACCTTGTAGATCTATCAACTCACCAGCAGGATTGTAAATCACCCAGGTTGTCGAAGACAAGTTCCAGGTATTGCGAGAAGCACCATCCGCGAAACTGACATAAGGGGTAATAGACATCTGCACTATGAGAAATGACCCAATAATCAGGAAAATGCTCGCAAAGCACACCAAGCCAAAAATGTACAAAAATGAAGAGAACACCTATGTACACAAAACATTCACGAATGACTCATGCATAATATTTTTTGAGATACAACCCATTTTTGGGTTGATCTAGAGGATGACCTTCGTAATCAATGAGCTCATAGGCCCCATTCCACAAAACACGTTTAACAATGTAGGGCCCATGCCACATGGATTGAAATTTTCCTGCCCCCAGCTTATCGTGAGCTTGGTCGTACAGGAGGACAAGGTCTCCTTCTATGAAGGAACGAGGGGAAACCGACTGGTCAAAATGTGCTTTGACCTGCTTCTTTTGTGCCTTGATGACCAAAGCAGAAAAGTGGCGAGTTTCATCTAGCATTTATAAGTATAGAATATGCTCTTCTTCTTGCGAAGCATTTGGCAGCAATTCAACTGCCAACTTGAGCGAAGGTATTTCACACTCAATCAGAAGGGTAGCTTCGAGACCATAAACAAGTTGAAATGGAGTGAATCCGGTCGCATCCTTAACTGATGTTCAGTATGCCCAAAAAGCCAAAAATAACATGAGATGCCAGTTGAATTTGTGCATCCCAATTGTATGTTGAAGCATGGTGACAAGAAATTTATTAACATCTTCAACCTGGACATTGCCCTGAGGATAGTACGGCGTTGAGCTGTCGTGGCACAAGCCCAACTTGGAAGTCAACTCTGCCACCATACAATGCCGAAAATGGGAACCATGATCGGTAATTATGGCTTGAGGGACACCAAACCTAGAAATGATGTGATTGAATATTGTCTTACCGTCAGTGGCAAGTGTAGGCATTGCTTCGGCCCATTTGGTGAAGTAGTCAATGACTAGGATGATATAAGCATGCCCCCTGGTCGATTGAGGGTAACATGTCATAAAAATGATGCCCCACTTCACAAAGGGACCAATGGTAATGACAGGGTGGATATGTGACAGCGGCGCACGCATCTTGCGCTGATAAATCTGGCAATCATGACATTTACGAACGGCGACAATGCAGTCCTTGAAGATGGAGGGCTAGAAATACCCAGCACGAAGAATATTTTGTGCATTGGCATAACCAGACATGTGACCGCCACTGTGACAATCATTCAAGGCTTTCTCATCCTCCTCGAGAGTCAAACACTGGTGGAGAATGGAATCAACAGCGATGTGGTAGAGTGTATCTCTGACTATACGATAAGGTTGCGACTGATGACAGATGTGTCGGCGAGCATCCTTCATCAACTTAGATCTAAAAGTAGAAGTCTGAAGATATACGATAATATCACCGTACCAAGGATCAAGGGTGCTAATCAAAAAAAGTGAATTGTCTGAAATTCATTCCTCAGAACCAGACGGAGCGAAGTCAGAGGGGAGGGAGAAGATCAGATCAGCAAAGACTAGTGATTTCTTCAACTTGGCCATAGTAATTTCCAAATCGAACTCTTGGAGGATGACAATCCACTTCGAGTACTTGCCCCTCAGCAATTATCGAGACAATATATAGGTCATAGGGTTGCAGTCAGAAATCACAGTCACAGTACACAACATAATGTAATGAAGAAAATGTTGAACTTCTTAAACCGTAGCTAATGCTAATTCTCAACATGAACATAGCATGTTGTGGTATCGAGAAGGTTACGAGAGAGGTAGTAAATAACATGCTCGTCATCGTCATCATCATATTGCACCAAAACCATGGAAATCGTGCTAAAATCAGTGGCTAAATACAGGGAAAAATCGTGATGATAGTTCGAAGGATGCAACAGAGGAGCGTTGACAAGCAACGTCTCCAAATCATCGAAATACTTCTAGGTGATCTCATCCCAAAGGAACGGGACGCCCTGCTTTAGTAATCACATGAATCCTTTAGCCACTTTGGCATATTTAGGTATAAAACGGCACAAAAAATTAGCTCTTCCCTGCAGACTCCGCAGTTGATGTAATGAGGATGGAGAGGGGAGATTAAAGATAGCCTCAATTTTGAGTGGATCGAGGCGAATCCCGTCTTTGGAAACAATAAACCCCAAGATTCTACCGGAATCGACGCAGAAGACGCACTTATGTGGATTTAACCGGATGTTATAGCATCGACAGCGAATAAATATCTAACGAAGATGGTCAGGGTGGTCCTTACGTTTGGCTGAATGTGCCGGAAGGTCATCCAGATAAGGTTGAACGATGTGCTTAATATCGTGAAAGGAATATGACATCATTCACTGAAACGTGGCCCCATCATTTTTTAAGCCAAAAGGGAGATTCTTATACGCGAAATTAACCTAAGGACAGATGAAGGAAATCTTGTGTTGATTAGTCGGGAGAATGCTAATCTGGTTATAGCCAAAAAATCCGTCCATGAGGGAAAATATCTCACTCCCAACGCAGTCATCAATGATTTTATCGATAAAGGGAGTAGGATAATTATCCTTGGGACAGGCCCAGTTTATGTCATGATAATCAACACAGACTCGAATAGTACCTTGTTTCTTATCTACAGGGACAATGTTGGACACCCATTCTATCAAGGGAATTGGATAGATAAAACCATCATTGAGAAGTTTTTCAACTTCACCCTTAATGGCAGTAGCCTTTCTATGGTGCACAAGATGAAGGCGTTGACGAACAGGCTTCGAACCAGGGTAGGTAGGAATCTCATGCACCACTATACTAGGATCGATGTCGAGCATCTCTTCGTAATACCATGTAAATACATCATGGAAATCGCGAAAAATTCTAGTATAAACCTGAACTTCATCGAAAGAGCAAGTGACTTCGATATGGATGTTCTCGACGATTCACGGTTTCACGGAAATGTCGATAGGCATCATTTGCGTGATGTTAGTCAAGTTACCCTCCATAAACATTTCATGTGTTAGAATAGGCATTTTAAACAGAGGAGAAGGAACCTGAGATAAAAACCTCTCAAGACACATAGACATGGCCCCAAGACCAAGCATGAACGAGGAACGACGATGACTATCATCCCACGGAGGATCCTCACGAGACATAGTTTCCACGATGGTTTCATCGGAGGGAAATATCTCTTTCAAGGGATCAGGCAAATCTAAATCTCCAAGCCAAGGGGATTGAGAATAAGTGTCAAGAGATATGCTCAAAGGAGCGTGATCAGAAGGCGGAGGCTCCGAAGCCGAAATAATTTCACAATAGTCAATCTTGATCGGACTTAATAGCATTGAATCTTCGAAACAATTGATCTGCTCAAGCGAAGGGATGATCCATGGGTCGTCGGACTGAGAGATCATATTAATTTGAACAATGTTGGGTGGAGGAAGAGGAAAAATACCCATGAGGGCAGGATCTTTGAAGAGACCCAGCCCTACGCTCTCGTAGGGAGTAGGAATTTGATCCACATACAGAATGTTGTTCTCAAAACAAGAAGTGAAGAACGAAAACTGATCAATAGTAACAATCTTTCCTTCATGTGGGAATTTCAAAACATGAAAGAGAGTGGACGAAATGCACAGCATGCTTGAGTCCAACTACGACCGAGGAGAAGATTGTAATTGAGCTTGGCATCAACTACTTCAACCTCGACATTGACTGTCTTCCCTTCTAATGTAATCGGTAAACTAGTGAGAACACCAAGAGGTTTAGATTCTCTTCCATCAAATGCTTCAAGGGCATTTGGTGATGAATTCATAGCTGGAGAACCAATGGCTTTCCAACAAGCAGATGACATGATGCATGTAGACGCACCCTCGTCCACAACCGCCCGATGGATATTCAGACTATTGATACCAACTTGTATGATGAGCGCAATTTGGTGTGGGAGTTGTGGGATGAAATTCTCTAAGTCGAAAGCGAGAAGGCTAGAATCAGCAGGATCAACCCTGCTAATCATAGATAACAAAACCTTCAATTGAGACGGACAACTCTGAAGTACTTATAATGCAGACATTGCATATGGTGCCTGAGCTAGATCCTCAACAATACTGTAATGTTGAGCAGCACAGGCGTTGGAATTGTAAGAAGACTTACGGAGTACACCTTTGGAAGGTGGTTGTACAACGGGCTCAGTACTGGGTCTTTCAATATGAAGAGGGCCAGAAGTAGGCAGAGGAGGCGGACCATCAACAATCTCTTTCTCTGTTGATTGACGCGATCAAGTATAATCTTTAGACTGAGTAGTAATAGAAACGGATGCAGAACCGTTCATCAAGAAAACCTGAGAGCCAAATGGGACAGACGGTTGAGGTTGCTCTACCATCTGGGTTTTTTGTTATGGAAAAGGTTCTTTGATAACATTCGTATTTCCCTGGGTGCCTTCGAGCAATCTACTTACTTCTACCCATCGAGGAAAGTCCTTGGTGTAGTGTTCTTCATCACAAATCAAACAAGGGTATTTCAGCTTACGTTGCGAACCATCATCAGCATGAGGTTTAGACAAATTTGGTTTCAAGGTATTGGCTTTGGCCTTACCTTTACCTTTCTTTTTTCCCTTGGAAGTCTTATCCACTGGATTGGACTAAATGAGGTTGACTTCCATGTTTTTACTCGGGTTCGGGGTAGACTAAGAATCAGTATGATTAGAAGGATTAGACTTTTGCTTCCCAGGATTTGAAGGAGAAGACTTCTGAGAAGTCTGAGACATGGAACCGATGATACCATCGATGGATGGCATCTCAGGTGCTTTGGAAGTTCCAGGTCGAGGAGCATCAGGCAAGATATCATACAATGTGCCAAACTGAGAGTACACGATATTGAGGTACTGGGCATGAGAAATGGCCTATTCTTCAGTTACACATGCCCCCATATCTATGTATTTAGCGATTTAATTGACAAATGAGGTAGTGAACCAATCAGTTAGAAGCTGATCAGGAATATAAAACTTGATCAAGCGACAATGGCGCCTCCATTCATGAATATGATCTGAGATATGAGTAGCTCGGTCCTATTTCAAGGATGTGAGGAGGTGCGTCCTGGTCTCGTAACGAACCGGTAACTAAAAATGTGTAAGGAACGCCATGGCTAAAGAGTTGAAATCTTGAAAAATGCCACGAGACAATTCAATGTACCACTTTGCAGCGGCACCTGTAAGAGTTTGTTGTAAAATACGGAGTTGGATGGAATCATCAACCCAAGAGTTAGAGGAACACCACAAGTGGTAGGTCATAACATGGGCTTGGGGGTCTTCTCTGAACTTGCCCTCAAACTTAAGTCAATCACCAAGAATCTTGGTTGGAACTGGAGGCCAATACGAGTTGACACATCTGGCAGTTCCAACATAGCGAGAAATGGTAATTGAGGATTAAAAGGAATCGGGGATCTTTGATATGGACCCGTGTTAGTATTCCACCCAATCTGGGAGAAATTTTTCCCCCATATGTTTTGTCCTGGAGGATTCTGACCATAGGGGTTATAAGCCTAATATTTCTGCCCATACTGGGGTTGAGGACCACGATATTGATTCTGAGCATACCATTGAGGTCCTTGCTGAGCAACGTATGGATTCTATTGTGGAATGCAAGCATTGCCTTGAGGTGGATTATACACCATCTAGGATTTATTTTGAGTGTAATAAGTGAAACCTTGAGGCGCACTATATACTGCCTGATATTGACCTTGAGGAGGGTAAGTAGCGCCTTGTAGTTGAGCAAGTGGACCCTGCTGAGCAGGTTGGCCTGGATACTGAGGGCCACCAGGTCCTCCTTGTGGAAGGGGTTTACCTGATGGTTGTTATGGACCAGGTTGTCCCTAATAACCAGGTTGACTCGGAGCAGGACCATAGGGTTGTCCTTGTTGCACAAATTTCTGGCCTTGTTGAACGTAAGGTTGATGTTGTTGCACAAAAGGTTGTCCCTATGGTGGATACATTTGCCCTCAGGAACGTACGACGCTCTTGGTTAATACTGATATGAAGGTTGACTGGAAGGAGCGTAGGGTTGCTGGACCGAAGGTTGACCCTGTAATGGTTGTCCTTACAGACCATAAGGTTGTCCCTGCTGGGTCAAAGGTTGTCCCTGCAACAGTTGTCCTTGTAGACCTGAGGATTGTCCTTGTATTACTTTCCCTGGATGAGGGACGGTCCGATAAGGATCAGCCGGAGGCAGAAAAACAGCCTGATTTGGATCGATAGGAGGAAAATAAATGGGGTTACCGTAGACATCATAGTGATGTGGAGGATTAACAGGAGCTTGGGGCTGCTAAGAACCCTGAGAGTTCTACTATTGAAGAGCCAACAGGTAATCTTCAAAAGTAAGGCTACCAGGAATAGCAGAGGAAGTCGTAGCCACACTAGAAGCAGGCGTGGCCTCTGTAGCACGAGGTTGTGATTTTCTCGGTCCGGGATTGATAGGCCACGTGGGATTAAGAAAGATATACCTGCGAGTGTGAAAATATCATGAGGACTAATGTGTAACAACCAGTGTAGAGGAAGCCACACAAACAGTAGGTTTCACCAGGACAGATGTAACAATGATCGATGAGCTAGGTGTCGAAGGCGATAGTCCTAACGAAGGAAGGATGGAACTCCTGGGAGGAGTTGATGTACTGGATTATGCTATGGATGCAACACCAAAAATTATCTGACTCAAAGTCCGGTAACCGGGTGGAAGTGACACCGATGGAGGAGAAGATTGGTTAGAGACACACGGGAGATCTTCAGGGAAAATTTGATATTCCCCTGTGGAAACAGCCATTTCTTCACTGATGATAGGACTCGAAGAATCCATGTCTAACGAAGCTATAAGATCTTCAAAAAGACGACAAGGGCTAGGAGGTATAGCAACAGCTATGAAAGGTGGTCCTGAAGTAAGAGGAGGGAATTCTTCCTCACTCCAAAAACCAGACCAAGCACCCTGAGGAGGCCAATTGAACTCAACCAACTCTTCAGGAGAAGATTAGGTAGTGAGAGGTTGAACACTCGGGAGGACAGGCTGTGCAAGCTCGACAGACCTAGTGGACTGAGGGGTTTCGAAAGAAACGTCATGAAAATAAATACCACTAGGAGGCAGTGAAGAAGACGACGAAACTGGTGGTTCCGCCACTATGAAAATGTTTCAACACAGGAAGGAAAATGAGATAGCCAATTCAAGGCTTGAAGATCAAACTCTAAGGAATGACAAAAACAAGCCAAGTAAAGAACTTTTAATGGGAATTTGATCGTGGGTAATTAATTTTACGACATTGGAACAAAACTTTGTTGTTTCATGTTTTAAGAGTCGAGAAACAGACAAAATATGAATCTAGTCACTTTCAATTTTAAACGAGCGTGAAAGGACAAGTGCTCGATGATATCTTCTCTTTTTAAGGAGTCACGAAAAGATCTAAATGAATACTTAGGTAATCTAAGCAAGAGGGTGTACCAAGTTTATGTGAACTGTCATATACACCTTAGTGATCAAATGAAAGAGAAATGACCAAGGACTTAACATACGTGCAGGTAGTCTCCCCGAATGTTGTGTTTGGTGTATCACAGTTATAGGATGGTAGACTCAGCTTCCTATGGATAAAGGATTTGAACCTATAAGGGTCTCCCTTTATATACGCAACAGTACGAGGAGCACAAGTCCATACTAGTGTTTTCTAAAGCTAGGTGGGGAACAACAGCTACTAGGTTTAACGACACTGGAACATGTCACTAGCCTAGACCTCTAAAATTATTTGTGTTAGGTTCCAATGCTTCCTTAGGTTAATTGAATAAATTTTAATTTTACAGTTGATCTTGAATTAATGTTTCAATTTCAAGGCCCTACCGAATCTGATCTCAAATTTCCTAAATGCAAGCAGCTACATGCAATAAAACACCATTTTCCATTCGATGAATGCTAACTAAGAGAAGGATAGAGATCTTTCAGAAAGAAACAAACAATGAAAACATATGAAGAAGTCCTCTAATGAATCTAATAAAATCAAAACGAAAAACTCAAAACTCTTTCCTAGTTCTGTAGAAATTATATACAATATGCATGTATATATCCAGACTCTCTTGATCTAACAATATTTATCTTCTTGCTAAATGCAGAATCCTTCCACTATAATTCTTGCGGAAGTTTAATAAACAATTGCAAAACACATGAAGCAATAAAAAACACACATAACACAGTTGTTTAACGGGAAAGCCTGAAGCTGAAAACCCCAACTATCATATATTATGTATCATGGAGATCATATGACAATCTCATACAAAGCTTATCACAAGCCCTCGGTACAATACAATCATCATACACTAATCAGGCCTAATTTTGCAAATTCATGCACCGATCTATGCCACCTGCTAGCCTACCTCCACTGCGCAATCCAAGATTATTACAAAGACCAATTCGATGCAATCCCACTCTCCTTGACTGTGTTTTTATCATTGGCAACTCCAATGTATATATAGATGCAATCCATGCATCACTATGGTCACAATTGATAGTCACACTTGCTCTTTCACCTATCTCTCCACTGGTCTCCACTAGATCTAACATGCACTGTAGTTAACTACTGTATTGTTCATTTGATTAATGAGTTATTATTTGTGAATTAATTAACTAATTAATTCACTCCACTCTCACTAGTGTATCATTCAGTTAGACTAGATACAGCTATCTCAACTGAGTCTAACTAAGTTAAACTAAATACAACTCCATAACTACTTCTTCCAACTGTGTCAACTCTGCCACTTGAGTTCTAACTAAGTCCTCCATGCATTAGCTCCAGTAAACCCTTAGGAATTGCGTAATTCCTTCTGTCAGCTGATGTGCGACATCTGTGCACTGAAATGAAGTGCTCCAAAAGAATAAGTTGTTGTTTAGAGTCTGATTATTATTAAGAGCTAATAATAATCGACATGCATCTATTTTTAGATCAGCGCTCTATAAATAGACTTCGCCCAATATTCTAAAAATAGAATTTCATCTATTTTTCACATTTGACCAACCAGCTACAAATAGCCTCCTGCTACATATAGAATATGCTCACCATGTCTAAAAATAGACATACACCTAAAAATATCATGCGTGGGCCCCACCTAGTTTAGGTGATTATTTTCCAACTAGGATCAAGGATGATGTTTCAGGATGCCTCCTTCATTGTTTCTTGTTGCAATCTTCAACAAGTTCATCAAACGCTAGTTATGCAAAGGAAATTTTCATTTTCGATGCAAAAGAAAGAATGCAATTTTTTGTTTTTTGAATGAATGAAGCACACAATGCACTAATTACAAATAATCAAATCAATCACTTGTTTAGAGTAATATGAATGTAGAGATCTCAAAACAAACAATTCGAAAGCAATACAGACATAGAAACGCACTCAAACCAATGATGCACTCTCTCAAACAAAGTGAAAGCTTTCAAAATGACCCAAACGAGCAATGTGATCTATGCTCGAAGCGAAGAGATGGAGAGTCAAACAAGCACAAAAGTAATTATTCAACAAACCAGAAACTCAAAGGATCAAGAAAGACTAATACAATTGATCAGGGAATCAAACTAACCAAAATTAGAAAGACTCAAACTTCAATCAAAAGGCTTAGTGAGTGAAAGACACCTAGAAACCCTAGGGCTATGAACTGCACTAATGAGAGAATAGACAAACAACTGAGATGGGAAAGCCTATGGTAGTCAAAACAACTCCAAAAGACCAATTGAAAATCAAGGAAACAATCCAGATTCAAGTAAAACTGACCAAAAACTCAGCAAAAGGGTCAAACTAAATCCTATAGGATTCGGCGCGATTGTGAGGCGATAATCCACGCCAAATAGGGGTTGGCACTACTACAACAAAAGCAACCAGCGCCAATTGGCACGACTGTTCAAGGCTAACTCGCGCCAAGATGGATAACTATGGGAGGAGGGAAGAACCAGTGAGTAGAGGTCAATATTGACACTCTAGAGCTGAACAGGAAAATTCCAGACAACAAAACAAGCCAAAAAAGACAAAAAAGCAGGCAAACGACCGAAGTCGACTTGACAAGGTAAATTCCTAAAAGGCAACGAAACGAAAAAATCACACTGATCCCTAATAGAGTCGCCAATTTTTTGGGAAGGTAAATCCTCTCTGCAGACAGAGACGATCCCTCTAGCACTAGAGTGGGTCTAGCAACAAAGGGACAAGCTAAAGTGTAGGTTCCTAATTAATGAATGAAAAGGACGGGGTAGATTGGCCTACCTGGATTCTAACGCTCTCGTCGCTGTAGTGATGGTGGCCTCTTGATATTTGTCTCAACGGGTCACAATCCTTCTTCAACAGTGCTCGGATACCTACACGAAGATCAACAAACCAGAGCAGCATACAAGACAATGATTTCATTCATAATCAACTAACCAGTTAAGGAGGGTTAAGCATATTGCATCAAATAAAACACATAGCACAAGATGGGAACCAAACAATAGTCATGTATATATATAAATAGAAGAAAGAGTTACAATTGGAGCCTTGACGTCGTAGCCTCCTTTAGAGAGGTTCAGTTGAAGCACGTCTCAAAGGATCGTTGGGGAATTCAGACAGGGTGAGGACACAAGCTTAAGCTCTCTCGACAAAGGTCCCTTTCCGTTCTATCTTTCTAGCAAAAATTTCAGGAACTCTCTTCAGCCTTTCAATTATAATATGTTAAGCTAGCGTATCAATGGGAGATATATTTATTTATAGAGGGAGAGGAGGAGGTTGGGATCCCTAAAATAGTGGAAGGGAGGCCTTATCCCTTGGGAGGTTTCCCCAAAAGGTGGAAACAAGAGGCCAAAGGAGGGAGGCCGTGGTTATTCAGTCAAACCACTCCAAATGACCTGCCCATGAAGTTGTTTGGATAGAAACTTCACCTCTATATTTAAAAAACATAACATAAATAGGTTGGCATGAGTAGCTCACTGGGATAGAGCGCCAACGGGCGTGGGGCCCAGTGTTAATCTTCCTCATTGGCGCGAGGTCATAATAGTCTACTAGCGCCAAGGCAAAAACATGTCTTTCTGATGGTCTGCTCAGGAAATTTTCAAGAGAAGGAATGATTTCCTCTTGGCAAGGGATGCAATGATGGTCTTTGCAAGGCATGACACTTCTTATTAGTCACAGAAATGATCCTCCAATGTGCGGGAAGGGGATTGCAAGGACAGTGATAAAATGTTGTGTAACACATATCCCTACCTCAAAACCATCATACAAGTCATATCATGCTCATGGAAATAAATGGAAACTATTGGGTACCAATGTCCCACAATGGCCCTGCTTCTGAAGTGCCTTATCAGAATATTGTTTCCTATTTCAATTCCTTTTCTTGTTGCTGCTAATGCTTGCAATTAGTTTCAAGCACCCAACTAGTCATTTATGTGCTTCCAATACTAAACACATAAATGCCATTAAATTCAAAATAAATTGAAATAATTTCAAATCATACCACATTGGTAGCTCGTCAATAAGGTACACTTGCAATTATGTTCACTTCCTGTCACAACAAGTCAAACTAGTTGTTTGATCAAATCATCATGTATAAAAATATCACATCTGGTTAGCTCAAAACATAACCATCATATATTAAATTCATGAATCGCATGAAATCACCATAAACCATAATCATAAATATGTAACCATCATAAGTTAGAATAACATGCATAATGAAACTAAAATAAAATACTGATACTTATCCTTCATCAGTCTTACTTCTGCATTTATTATTTTGTACAGACACGATCGGTTGCTCCCAATGCCCTTGCTTCTCTTCAATCACGCACACATACACACAGTGCACATCACAACACATACATCCACACATGGCATACACCACCACACAATACATACATCTACACACGACATGCAACACAACACATACAACTACACCTGGTGTACAAAAAAACACATACATACACCAACACCAAGCATATAACACAACAAATACACATGTCACGATACCACAACTACACCTAGTGTACAAAAAAACACATACATACACCTACACCAGGCGGACAACACAACAAATACACATGTCATGATACCACACCTACACAATGCACATACATAGTAACACATGCCCGCAACACAACATGTACGATATGCACACAAGACCACATGTACACCAATACCATATGTACAACATGTACATAGTACCACCTATACATAGCACCACCTACACAACATGTGCACAAAATCACATGTACACGACACCACCTGCACAACGTGTACACAACTCCACATGTACACTGCACCACGTGTACAATGTGTATGCAACGCCACATGTACACAACATAACATGCACGATATGTACATGACACCACATGTACATAAAATCACATGCAGGACATGTTCACATCACCACCTACACATAGCACCACATGTACAACATGTACACAACACCACATGTAAAATCATGCACACAACACCATATATACATAGTACCACATGTACAACATGCACACAACACCATATGTGCATAACACTGCATATACAACATGTACATAGCACTATATGTACACAAAACCACATATCCAACATGCACACAACACCAAATTGATGCAGGGGCATTAGACACTAGCCAGCAATGTAGAAGGTTTGTCCACATGTTGTGGTTAGGAGGGTTCAGAATCATTCGAATTTGTAACAACTAGGTGTCAATACCTTAGCTGCCTGTTGCATTTAGATCAGTTAGAATTAGTAGAAGTCGAATAGTTTAGGTTCAGTCCATCTGTCATGTTTCAGTTATTCGAATAAATTGTAATTAGGCTCTTGATTTACCAATAACGGTCCTCACAGAGGAACCGAAGAGACATATGTTGATGTATAAATTTATTCCCCGGATGCATTGAAGGGGAGGAGATTTTCATAGTAAAGTTGTGTGTTAAGCTTTTTCTTAGTTGAATAAAAGCCAGCATTTATTGACTATCTATGGGTGGTTGAATTAATCTCTGTGTGAATTTTGGTCCCGAGCATATTAAATCCTCCGACCTATGGTTAATTTAATGAACATAATTTTTGTGTAAATCTCTGCCAAATCCCTGTCTATGGTTGATTGTGGGGTTTCCCTTGAACTGTCGAAAAACATTACGTAAGAGGTCGGAATGATGTATTCACCCATCATCGCAGACGTTGTAGAGTGCCAGTCTCGAAGCACGTAACCTGTAGGAGTTAGTTGCCCATAGAATTGTGGACTCTGGTCGTAGCGAGAGAAACAGTGTATAAAGGAATTAGACTTATTTTTCCGTTAACTGAGAGTTCTTGTCCCGAGGTTAGCCCATGAGTTTATGAACCGGAGTGAATCGAAGGGATAGCGTAACCCCGATTTAACCCCTGGTCAATCATTGTTCAAAGGTTGGAAGCGGTTTTGATTGCACCGCCTTTGCAGGACGAGCGATATTCACGAAATCGGAGCGATTCCATAGAGCAGCTGACATGTGGCATAGGGCGGGACCCAAAAACTGCCCCCATCGCGCGTTAACCTTTGACCGAAGACTCAGTGTGATATTGATACACACCGTCCGATCTGGGGACGGGCCATCGAACGGTGATCGCACATAAAGGCGCACGTGAGATAAGCCAAGGTATGGCTCTTACAAAATGTTAAATCCGCATCGTATGGTGGGCCCGAGGCCTGAGGGTATTTAGTTAAAAATCATCGGTTTATTGCTATAAAATATTGAAGGGTGATGACCTTAGTATAAGGGCCAACGAGAATATTAAAGTTCGGGAAGACATAAATTTCGCAAAGTTTACTAAATGTGTTTATTTATCAATTTCTCTGAAATTGATGAATAAAATCAAAGAGAAACAGAGGGAGACTACGTGGCACCTATCGAGTTAATTCGAAGAAAAAAAATGCTGACAGAGCTATGACATTAGAGGCCAGCTCTCCTTAGGGGGCCCAAATTCAATTTTGTTGTTGTCACAAATGCACACAACACCACATACGCAACATGCGCATGATACGATATGTACACAACACGGCATATCCAACATGTACATAACACCATCTATACCTAGCACTACATATGCAATATAAACACAACAACATATATACACAACATCATAGCTACAACATGTACAACATATATACAATAGTAGTACTACGCATCCAAAGACCACACGCTGACTCCACAAAGAAACCTTGCTTCTAGTGTCTTTCCACTATCCCTGCTTATCCTAGCATATCGCAGATCACGCTATTTTCCTTCCGCTGATGCACCCCTCAGCATTACCTGCCATAACATAGACATATACATAGTATAATCACATAATATCAATTCATACCCACATGATACTGACCTTGTAGATATACCAGGGTTATTCTTCCCACTTGATTCCTCATAAGCCAAGAACCTCTTCATGCCATTCACTTGCATAAGCAATCATTCCTCCACAAGAATGATACCTGATGGCCCTGTCATATACACACACACACACACACACACACACATATATATAAACATTAGCATAAAACAATCAATATCTTTGACAACCCTCTCAAACAACTTCGTACATACATACAAATATACATATATAAACATCAACATAAAGCACTCATGATCCCGTCAGACAGAGACATACATACATGCATATATACATATATAGACATTATCATTATCATGATCACAACATAATTACCAGATAGCATAAGGTCAAGGTTAAGAGAACTTCCTTTATCTTCACAAAACATGCACCACATTGAGAACCATAGTTCCCAACTTAGCCAAGGCATCTAATGCTTCAAATGCCTTTACTTAACCTTACCTGATTACCTTTCTCATGATTGTTCTGCCATCGTCAATTTATCCTAATGAACCCCACTAGTCCAACCGATTGTCATATTCTTACCTTTTGTTGCCCTTTACTCATGCATCGAGCTTCATTTGGGCCATACATTACCTGTTGGGTACCACACAGCTCTCCCTGAGCTCCATTAACTTTCCTATTTCCCAACCAATTCTCAAGGCTCTCAAAACAAACAAACATACATACATACAAATATATAACATTAGCATAAAACAATCATGATCTTTGACGACCCTGTCAAACAACTGCATATATACATACAAACATACATATATAAACATCAACATAAAGCATTCATGATCCTGTTAGACAGAAACATACATACATGCCTATATACATATATAGACATTATCATTATCACGATCACAACATAATTACCAGATTGCATAAGGTCAAGGCTAAGAGAACTTCCTTTATCTTCACACAACATGCACCATGTTGAGAACCACAGTTCCTAACTTAGCCAAGGCATCTAACATCTCAAATTCCTTTACTTAACCTTACCTGATTACCTTTCTCATGATTACTCTGCCATTGTCGATTTATCCCAATGAACCGCACTAGTCCAACCGACTTTCATATTCTTACCTTCTGCTGCCCTTTACTCATGCATCAAGCTTCATTCGAGCCATACATTATCTGTTGGGTAACACGCAGCTCTCCATGAGCTCCATTAACTTTCCTCTTTCCCAACCAATTCCCAAGGCTCTCAAAACATAAAAGGAAAGAACAAGAGCAAGCAAGAAGAAGACCATGAAAAAACAAAATCAATATGACACCGCAACAAAGTGGCATGATTATGCACCAAACATAAAATATAAAATATAAAAAAAATATAAAAAAATAAAAAAATAAAAAAAATAAACTGAAAATCAAGTACAAAAAATTCACAAAGACCGATAGTATAAAACTAGCAACAAACACCATGACTCAATCCCCATGGGTTCCTAATGCTTCCAAGGGAAAGCTCAACCTGAGCCTTCTTCAAGATTTCATGGAAGTCTCTTTTTCCATGCAATCCCCTGCATCATACCTCCATAAACACATAATTGTCAGTATATAATATAAACATGCAATATACCAATTACCTTACCTTGTTATGCCAGGCACACTACCTTGTATCTGAACACATACATATATCATCTCTCAAGATACTCCAATCCCTTGACGAATCCAACCATAACTAGAAACCAATTTTTATACCTGTCAAATACATGTTCATAAATATAACACATGTCCACATAATGCCAGAAAAGATTAGGGCTAATAATACTTCATGTTTCCATGCAAAGTTCTCATTAATTTGGAATTGTGGTTCCCAAACATTTCCAAAGGAATTCTTACCCTATTCCTTTCTTTTTCCTTGCTGCAATCAAGTCCTACTATGTACTGTCACATCACCCATATATTATTTATATAAACACATAAACTATTACCTTGTCATGTTGATACCAAGCATGTTGACCTACAAATTTTCACACATTTCAATCACATGTTCCAAATATCAAGACATCATATCTATTAACTAAAATCAACCTCTACCAAGACTAACAACCATGTCATAGTCAACTAATAGTCAAAATCATAATACTACAACTATCACCTACATATACTCAAGTACACATTAGCTAACTCAACACATAGTGTGTTAGTACAATCATCTTAAAACAAGATCCTTACTTCATGAAATCTTATATACACATGCTCATATCATGAAATTTGTTAGGTCCCTATAATACTAGTGTATCTGCTTATTTTTATTAGTGCAGCCCCCTTATTGTTATTGGTGTACCCCTTTATTCACCATATTTTTATTATTGTGGTCCATAAAACCCCACTATTGTCACAGGAATTTCATCAAACATGTCACAAATATATATCTATAGGTTTAAATAACAGATATGGACATATGGGTCTCATACTTATCTGAGAATCGCTAGAAGCATTGTTTCCTCATCACATTCACTGCATTACCATCTAATTGGGCATAGATATATTGTTAATTAATTTACAAATCAAGACATGATGAGATCCATACATCATCAACATTATAAAACACATTCATAACTAGCATATAAACAACATAAATGATGAGCACATAACAGCCATATAAGCCACATAATAACAAGCATATTTACCCATCAATACATGATGAAAATAGCTCGTATTTCCATAAGAAAAATGCAACCAATTAAGGGACTTCCACGTTCCACCCAACCATAGACATGGCTGAGCCAAATCTCTTTTCAATTAGTCACCCTCATGCCATATTCCAAGCATGAATGTGGGATCTCATAAAACTCATCAATTAAAACCAAACCAAGGCTTCCAGAGGCCAAACCACCTCAACCCTCAACCAATTATTCCACCTCATGGTCGGGCATCACAACCATCACCAGATTAGTCTCCACCCAAGATATCCAGGGCTCTAGAGCACTTGTTCCAACCAGGGCTTCTAGGACTAGTAACTCACCGCACAGTTGTCGTCGGTCTTCCAAAGTGTTTTCCCAACCAAGGCTTCCAGGACTAGTAACTCAACCCACCAAGGGCTTCCAGAGCATTTTTCCAACTAGGGCTTCCAGGACTAGTAACTCAACCCAATCAGTTATAGGTATTCCAGAGCATTTTTCCAACCAAGGCTTCCAGGAACTAATAACTCAACCCTCAACCAAAAGCACATGAGAACCAACCAGAAAAACAAGCAATGAAATGAACCCACAACACCATGGCTATCCAAGAAATGGCAAGGCTAGGAAAATCCACTGTCAATCCAGACAATCCTCTATGCCAATGATAAATCATGACCAAGAAATCACATGCATATGCCATGCATGCAAAAACAAGTGAGGAAAACATACATGCAACTCGAACCCACAAACAGAATCCGTTGTAGCTATTGATCCATATGTCCTCTTGCGCTTTCCTATTCTTCCTTTGCCTTCTTGCTTCAAATCTCCAAGTATGCCACACTCTCCAAGAGTGCTCCAAGAAACTCTAAGTATCCAGGAGTATGAGAGAAAGAGAGAGAATAATGAGAGCTCCAAAAATTCAGTGACAAAAATCCATGAAGTTATCCCAAGAATCCTTTTTATTAATGAGGCCTCTATTTTCTTCATTTTCCATTATTTTCCTTCGTTTTCCTCCTCACATGCAACCTATGACCTTTCACCTCCCTTTTCTCTTATTTTCCATGATTTTCATAAATAATTTCCAATAAATGCCACTTTTCCTTTCCAAAGCCTTAGTCGTTTCCTTTTCCAATTTCCATAGCCATAATAAAGCATATTCACACCCACACTTGGATGTTTTTCCCAACATTAAGCTTGGAATACATGTCCCATGACCTTGGTTATTATTTTGCCTTTATTAACTTTTATTACATGGAATTTTCAGTAGGGATGTTACAGAACCCTCCCCCTTAGGGGAAAACCATCCTCGATGTTCAATGACACCTACAATCAACAAGATTGCTAAAAGAAAAACCTACTGCCCATGGAGATTTATAACGCAACTCGTTGCAATACTTATAATGATCAACTTGCTGAAAACATGACAATCATACCATTTACTGGAGCTTTATAACACTTCTCATTATGGTATTTACCATAACAACCAAATTTCTCAGCCAAAAATAACAATATTGTTCATGGAGCTTTTAAAATCTAGCTCAATACATTATTTACAATAATATACACATATGCACATTTTCTCAACCAGCAAATAAAAGGATCCAATGCCTGCATCCGCAACAAGGGAATCCAGAGGCTCACACCTCCACCCTCAAAGTAGTACTAGGATTCACTTCCTTCCCAGGAAGTCCAAAATCCATTGTTAGAGAAAAATCTGCATCCAATGTCCAACACTACAATACTTCACCACTTGTCCTCTCAATGAACAGTTACTAACTCATTGTTCCAGGGCACACTCCCAATGTTCATATGCTTCCATCTGGAAATTCTAATGACCAAAAAAAATCCATCCCTAACATTCCCTTCTCTGATACATAGTCCCTCAAAAAATTCAGTCATCCCCTTCCATGCAATCACTCACCTTCCAAGTTCCCCGACATCCCCTATCTCGGGTGATCCATCCCTTGGCAAGGCTTCCTCGCATTGGAAGGTCAAATAACCAAGGCATATACCTACCTCAAAACCATCATACGGGTCATAGCATGCTCATGGAAATCAATGGAAACTATTGGGTACCAATGTCTCATAATGCCCTGCTTCTGAAGTGCTTTACCATAATATTGTTGGTTGTTTCAATTCCTTTTGTTGTTGCTACTAATGCTTGCAATTAGTTTCAACCACCCAACCAGTCATTTTTGTGCTTCCAGAACCAAACACATAAATGCCATTAGATTCAAAATAAATTGAAATAATTTCACATCATACCTCATTGGTAGTTCGTCAATAAGGTACACTTGCAATTATTTTCACTTCTTGTCACAACAAGTCAAACTAGTTGTTTGAACAAACCATCATGTATAAACATATCAAATCTGGTTAGCTCAAAACACAACCATCATAAATTAAATTAATGAATCGCATGAAATCTCCATAAACCATAATCATAAATATGTAACCATCATAAGTTAGAATCACAAATCACATGCATAATAAAACTGAAATATAATACTAATATGTATCCTTCATCATTCCTTACTTCTACCTTTTTTCTTTTGTACACACACTGGATCGGTTGCTCCCAATGCCCTTGCTTCATTTCAATCACGTACACATACACACATTGTACATCACAACACATACATCCACACAGGACATACAGCACCACATAATACATACATCTACACACGGCATGCAACACAACACATACAACTACACCTGGTGTACAACAAAACACATACATGCACCTACACTAGGCGTACAACACAACGAATACCCATATCACGATACCATGACTACACAATGCACATACATAGTACCACATGCCCACAACACAACATGTACGACATGCACACAATACCACATGTACATCAGTACCATATGTACAACATGTACACAGTACCACCTATACATAGCACCACTTGCACAACATGTGCACAACATCACATGTACACGACACCACCTGCACAACGTGTACACAACTCCACATGTACACCGTGCCACTTGTACAATGTGCATGAAATGCCGCATGTACACAACATCATATGCACGACATGTATACAATACCACATGTACATAAAATCGCATGCACGGCATGTTCACATCACCACCTACACATAGCACCACATGTACAACATGTACACAACATCGCGTGCACACAACACCATATATACATAGTACCACATGTACAACATGCACACAACACCATATGTACATAACACTGCATATACAACATGTACATAGCACTATATGTACACATAACCACATATCCAACATGCACACAACACCACATATCCAACATGTGCACGATATGATATGTACACAACACCGCATATCCAACATGTACATAACACCATCTATACCTAGTACTCCATATGAAATATACACACAATAACATATATGCACACAACATCATAGCTACAACATGTACAACATATATTCAATAGTAGTACTACGCATCCAGAGACCACACACTGACTCCACAAAGCAATCTTGCTTCGAGTGTGATCCAAATTTATGCAGGAACGCAACAAAATACAGAAATAACCATAAACATAGAGATGCAGTGGAAATAATGCATCATTTCATTAATATCAAATAACAGAAATATGCTTACAGACATAATGGAAATAAAATAGTTAGGGTGCTGGTAGTGAATCTCTGAGAAGAGAAGTGGTGGCTACAGACCTCTGAAATGTGTTACAATGAGGCTCGAAGGCCTATTTATTGTTCAGAAACAATGTAAAATCCGAATCGTCCAAAAACCTAACCCTAGGAAATGAAGCGCCAAAATTGTGGGTCCTGTTTGGGTAAATTGGTGTTTCAACTTCCCGAGGACGTAAATTTGGCATCCGATCTCGGTTTGACGCGCTCAGTAGCTCGTTCGAAATATCTATCTGAGGAATACAAATTTTGAGTGAGAAACTTTGGTCTATGACACATATTGCTCCCCGTTTTCCCAAAAAACGTCGTTTAGGGCCTCAAAACGGCTCCAAAAGTTCAGGACCCGAAAAACTGCTAAAAATAGTAAGTTTTGCTGCAACTTAAAAACTGAACGAACTGATGGTGGGTGTTCAAATGGAATAGGTGGGTGGCCACCAAAATCCACCTGGATCATTAAGGCCCCAAAATGGCTTCGGGAGTGTAGGACCCGAAAACCTGCTAAAAATGGTAAGTGGTGCTGAATGTGAAAAGCTACAAGAATTGATGGTGCGGGTCCAAATGGAATAGGTGGGTGGCCATCGATATCCACCTGGATCATTCCTCCCTCCTTAGGAATCAATGGTCCCCATTGCATTGAGATCCTCCCTGAGATGAGGCAAATTCCATTGAACTGAGTATTAGATTTGTTGAAGATGTCATCGACCTGTGAGCAGACCTGCTGGATGCGTTTAATAAATTTGGTTTCTTTATCAGCCTCAAACACTACATGTGTGGATTATGTATGTGTATTTGTAGGAGGTATGACAACATCAGGCGGCGGTGCATTGGGGGTCAGATGAATGGAGTGCTTGTCTTGACAGTGTAGAGGAACCTCTGTGAGTGAGGAGAAAATTTCCTCGCATTCCTCCATGAATTTTTCCATCTGTTGTAGCCATGCAGGGGAGCCTTGTTTCAAGGTTGTGGCCACAATATTCTTCTTTCCCTGTGAGCGAGTTGTAAGGAAAATAAATTTCCTGGTTTGGGAAACAATCTTAATTCATTGTTTTGCAGTAGTCAAAGAGATGACAAGAGGCGGTGCTACCTCTGATATACTGTACAAGTTATTTCCCAAAGTAATAATAATAGCACGAGCCCTAGACTCATACACAGCATGTCGTCTCCACAAGTATGGTTGGCCCAATAATACATCAGCTACATCAAGAGGAGCAACATCACATAATATCTCTTCCGTGAATGGCTTGAAGTTGTACGGAAGGCGGCACTGTTGGCGGATGCAGATATCTCTCCCTGGGTGAAGCCACCCGATGGTATATGGCTGCGGGTGTGCTATGGTCGGTAGGCTGAGCCGATTCACGACCTCTGCTGAAATAAGGTTCTTTTGGCTTCCGATATCAACAAGAAATTGCAGTGGAGAACCCTTCACCCACATCTACAAATGGAAGAGACGCTCCCCCTCCTCTAGATCCTCTGGATCCTCCCTCTCGATCTTGGTGGTGGCAACAATGGCAATAGGATCCGCATCAATTATTTGCTTCCCTTTGTCATTTCCTTTGTGTGGTTCTTACTCAGGATCAGAAAATGCATCTGATTCGGGTGCCTTTAGTTCAGGCACCAATGACTGTTTGGCCCGACACTTGTTTGTGCTGTGAGTGGGGTTGTTATGAAATTCACACCACTTCCCTGTGTCTTTCTTTGGATTTATGGTGTTGTTCTGAGTGGCACCACTTTGGTCTTGCCCCTTGTTCTTTGGTTCGGGGGTAGCTTTCGGATTCGCAGATCCAAAGTCTTGCTTCTTCTGCTTAAATTTCTGCTCGATCTTGGCAGCATAGCGATATGCCGTGCTAAGCGAGTAATGTCGAGGAACTCCATTTCCTCTTGAATGTGTTTGTGTAGATAGTTGTGGTACTTGAGCACCAAATGTCTCTCTAAATCTTTAATACCCAAATTTTTGCGTAGGGTATGGAACAGATTCGTCAGTTCGTGCACCTCTTGATCCCTTTGTTGCCATAGCGTGGTCCATTGGATGTATTTGTCCTCATAGCTCCCCATGGGGTAATATTGTTCCTTGATGTCATCTCAGAATGAATTCCAAGTGGGCATGGCTGAGAACAGAGACAGTTCCCCTTTGTCCTCTTGCTCGTGGTAGGTTTCCCGCCAGTCTTTGACATGGGGGGCGGCTTTGAGGAGTGCAAAAATAATCTTTTCTCAGTCAAATAAATCATGGACCGAGAAATACCCTTCCATCAAATTCAACCATCTATCTGCGGTGTTTGCATCTATTTGGCCTTACAAGAATATCAAAGTTTACTTGTACCTTGAAGGGATTGGCACCTCCAGAGTGGCTGTTGGATGCAAATGCGTCGTAGGTGGGCAGTCGTTGAAGGATCTGAGCAAAGTTATCCATCATCGCGTTCCTTTGTTTCTCGAGGGTCTCCTTGAGCAATATTTTGATAGGATATCCTTCTCCCTCGTCTTTCCTTTCTTCTGCCATGGGAGGTCGTCAGGGTTTGCGAGGCTGATCTTGCAAGGGTTCAACCAGATCGAGCCCTAACTCCTTATACCCTGACTGGGTTGGGAACATGCAAAAAAAAACAAAGAAAGAGCAAACCGCTCTGATACCATTGATCTGGATTTATGCAGGAACGCAACAAAATACAGAAATAACCATAACCATAGAGATGCAGTAGAAATAATGTGTCATTTCATTAATATCAAATAACAGAAATATGCTTATAGACATAATGGAAATAAAATAGCTAGGGTGCTGGTAGCGAATCACTGAGAAGAGATGTGGTGGCTAAAGACCTCTGAACTGTGTTACAATGAGGCTTGAAGGCCTATTTATTGTTGAGAAACAATGTAAAATCTGAATCATCCAAAAACCTAACCCTAGGAGATGAAGCGCCAAAACTGTGGGTCCCGTTTGGGTAAATTGGTGTTTCAACTTCCCGGGGACGTAACTTTGGCATCCGACCTATGTTTGATGCGCTCAGTAGCTCGTTAGAAAGATCTATCTGAGGACTACAACTTTTGAGTGAGCAAAAAAGTTTTATGACCCATGTTGCTCCCCATTTTCCCAAAAAATTTCGTTTAGGGCCTCAAAAAGGCTCTGGAATTTCAGGACCCGAAAAACTGCTAAAAATAGTAAGTTGAGAAACAATGTAAAATCTGAATCATCCAAAAACCTAACCCTAGGAGATGAAGCGCCAAAACTGTGGGTCCTGTTTGGGTAAATTGGTGTTTCAACTTCCCGGGGACGTAACTTTGGCATCCGACCTCTGTTTGATGCACTCAATAGCTCGTTAGAAAGATCTATCTGAGGACTACAACTTTTGAGTGAGAAACAAAGTTCTTTGACCCATGTTTCTCCCCATTTTCCCAAAAAAAATTGTTTAGGGCCTCAAAACGGCTCCGGAAGTTCAGGACCCGAAAAACTACTAAAAATAGTAAGTTGTGCTGCAACTTAAAAACTGAACGAACTAATGGTGGGCATTCAAATGGAATAGGTGGGTGGCCACCAATATCCACCTGGATCATTAAGGCCCCAAAATGGCTCCGGGAGTGTAGGACCCAAAAACCTGTTAAAAATAGTAAGTGGTGTTGAATGTGAAAAGCTGCAAGAATTGATGGTGCGGGTCCAAATGGAATAGGTGGGTGGCCACCGATATCCACCTGGATCATTCCTCCCTCCTTAGGAAACAATGGTCCCCATTGCGTTGAGATCCTCCCTAAGATGAGGCAAATTCCATTGAACTAGCTATTATATTTGTTGAAGATGTCATGGACCTGTGGACGGACCTTCTGGATGCGTTTAATAAATTTGGTTTCTTTATCAAACTCAGACAATACACGTGTGGATTCTGTATGTGTATTTGCAGGAGGTATGGGAACATTAGGCGGTGGTGTGTTGGGGGTCAGATCAATGGAGTGCTTGTCCTGACAGTGTAGAGGAACCTCTGTGAGTGAGGATAAAATGTCCTCGCATTCCTCCATGAATTTTTCCATCTGTTGTAGCCATGCAGGGGAGCCTTGTTTCGAGGTTTTGGCCACAATATTCTTCTTTCCCTGTGAGCGAGTTGTAAGGAAGATAAATTTCCTGGTTTGGGAAACAATCTTACTGCATTGTTTTGCAGTAGTCAAAGAGATGACAGGAGGCGATGCTACCTCCGGTATCCTATACAAGTTATTTCCCAAAGTAATAATAATAACACTAGCCCTAGACTCATACACAGCATCTCGTCTCCACAAGTATGGTTGGCCCAACAATACATCAGCTACATCAAGAGGAGCAACATCACATAATACCTCATCCGTGAATGGCTTGATGTTGTATGGAAGGCGGCACTGTTGACGGATGAGGATATCTCTCCCTGGGTGAAACCACCCAATGGTATTTGGCTGCGGGTGTGCTATGGTCAGTAGGCTAAGCCACTTCACGGCCTCTGCTGAAATGAGGTTCTTTTGGCTTCCGCTATCGACAAGAAATTGCAGCGGAAAACCCTTCACCCACATCTGCGAATGGAAGAGACGCTCCCCCTCCTATGGATCCTCTGGATCCTCCCTCTGGATCTTGGTGGTGGAAAGAATGGCACTGGGATCCGCATCAATTATTTGCTTCCCTTTGTCATTGCCTTTGTCTAGTTCTGACTCAGGAGCATAAAATGCATCTGATTCGAGTGCCTTTAGTTCAGCCACTAATGATTGTTTGGCCCAACACTCTTTTGTGCTATGAGTGGGGCTGTTATGAAATTCACACCACTTCCCTGTGTCCTTCTTTGGATTTATGGTGTTGTTATGAGTGGCACCGCTTTGGCCTTGCCCCTTGTTCTTCGGTTCGGGGGCACCTTTCGGATTCTCAAATCCAAAGTCTCGCTTCTTCTGATTAAATTTCTACTCGATCTTGGCGGCATAGCGATATTCTGTGCCAAGCGATGTAATGTCGAGGAACTCCATTTCCTCCTGAATGTGTTTGTGTAGATAGCTGCGGTACTTGAGCACCAAATGTCTCTCTGAATCTTTAATACCCAACTTTGTGCGTAGGGTATGGAACAAATTCGTCAGTTCGTGCACATCTTGAACCCTTTGTTGCTGAAGTGTGGTCCATTGGATGTATTTTTCCTCATAGCTCCCCACGGGGTAATATTTTTCCTTGATGCCATCTCGGAATGAATTCCAAGTGGGTGTGGCCGAGAACAGATATGGTTCCCCTTCATCCTCTTGCTCACGGTAGGTTTCCCACCAGTCTTTGACATGGCGGCCGGCTTTGAGGAGTGCAAAAATAATCTTTTCTCGGTCAGAGAAATCATGGACCGAGAAATACCCTTCCAGCAAATTCAACCATCTATCTATGGCGTCTACATCTATTTGGCCTTCAAATATAGGAATATCAAATTTTACCTGTACCTTGAAGGGAGTGGCACCTCCAGAGTGGTTATTGGATGCAGATGCGCCGTAGGTGGGCAGTCGTTGAAGGATCTGAGCAAAGTTATCCATCATCGTGTTCCTTTGTTTCTCGAGGACCTCCTCAAGCAATATTTTGATAGGATATCCTGCTCCCTCATCTTTCTTTTCTTCCGCCATGGGAGGTCGTCGGGGTTCGCGAGGCTGATCTTGCAAGGGTTCAACCAGATCAAGCCCTAACTCCTTATACCCTGACCGGGTTGGGAACATGTAAATAAAAACAAAGAAAGAGCAGACCGCTCTGATATCATTGATCCAGATTTATCCAGGAATGCAAAAAAATACAGAAATAACCATAAACATAGAGATGCAGCGGAAATAATGTGTCATTTCATTAATATCAAATAACAAAAATATGCTTACAGACATAATGGAAATAAAATAGCGAGGGTGTTGGTAGCGAATCTCTGAGAAGAGATGTGGTGGCTAAAGACCTCTGAACTGTGTTACAATGAGGCTTGAAGGCCTATTTATTTTTGAGAAACAATTTAAAATATGAATTGTCCAAAAACCTAACCCTAGGAGATGAAGCGCCAAAATTGTGGGTCCCGTTTGGGTAAATTAGTGTTTCAACTTCCCGTGGACGTAACTTTGGCATCCGATCTCCATTTGACGCGCTCAGTAGCTCGTTAGAAAGATCTATCCGAGGACTACAACTTTTGAGTGAGAAAAAAATTTCTATGACCCATGTTGCTCCCCATTTTCCCAAAAAACATCGTTTAGGGCCTCAAAACGGCTCCGAAAGTTCAGGACCCGAAAAACTGCTAAAAATAGTAAGTTGTGCTGCAACTTAAAAACTGAACGAACTGATGGTGGGGGTTCAAATGGAATAGGTGGGTGGCTACCAATATCCACTTGGATCATTAAGGCCCCAGAATGGCTCCGGGAGTGTAGCACCCTAAAACCTGCTAAAAATAGTAAGTGGTGTTGAATGTGAAAAGCTGCAAGAATTGATGGTGCGGGTCCAAATGGAATAGGTGGGTGGCCACCGATATCCACCTGGATCATTCCTCCCTCCTTAGGAAACAATGGTCCCCATTGTGTTGAGATCCTCCCTGAGATGAGGCAAATTCCATTGAACTAGCTATTAGATTTGTTGATGTCATGGACCTGTGGACGAACCTGCTGGATGCGTTTAATAAATTTGGTTTCTTTATCAGACTTAGACAGTACACGTGTGGATTCTGTATGTGTATTTGCAAGAGGTATGGGAACATTAGGCGGCGGTGCGTTGGGGGTCAGATCAATGGAGTGCTTGTCTTGACAATGTAGAGTAACCTCTGTGAGTGAGGATAAAATGTCCTCGCATTCCTCCATGAATTTTTCCATCTGTTGTAGCCATGCAGGGGAGCCTTGTTTCGAGGTTTTGGCCACAATATTCTTCTTTCCCTGTGAGCGAGTTGTAAGGAAAATAAATTTCTTGGTTTGGGAAACAATCTTACTACATTGTTTTGCAGTAGTCAAAGAGATGACAGGAGGCAGTGCTACCTCCGATATCCTATACAAGTTATTTTCCAAAGTAATAATAACAACACTAGCCCTAGACTCATACACAACATCTTGTCTCCATAAGTATGGTTGGCCCAATAATACATCAGCTACATCAAGAGGAGCAACATCACATAATACCTCATCCGTGAATAGCTTGATGTTGTATGGAAGGTGGCACTGTTGGCGGATGCGGATATCTCTCCCTGGGTGAAGCCACCCGATGGTATATGGCTACACGTGTGCTATGGTCGGTAGGCTGAGCCCCTTCACGAACTCTGCTGAAATGAGGTTCTTTTGGCTTCTGCTATCGACAATAAATTGCGGTGGAGAACCCTTCACCCACATCTGTGAATGGAAGAGACGCTCCCCCTCCTCTAGATCCTCTGGATCCTCCCTCTGGATCTTGGTGGTGGCAACAATGGCACTGGGATCCGCATCAATTATCTACTTCCCTTTGTCATTGCCTTTGTCTGGTTCTGATTCAGGATCAAAAAATGCATCTGATTCGGGTGCCTTTAGTTCAGCCACCAATGACTGTTTGGCCCGACACTCGTGTGTGCTGTGAGTGGGGCTATTATGAAATTCACACCACTTCCTTGTGTCCTTCTTTGGATTTATGGTGTTGTTCTGAGTGGCACCGCTTTGGCCTTGCCCCTTGTTCTTCGATTCGGGGGCACCTTTCGGATTCGCAAATCCAAAGTCTCACTTCTTCTGCTTAAATTTCTGCTTGATCTTAGTGGCATAGCAATATGCCATGCCAAGCGATATAATGTCGAGGAACTCCATTTCCTCCTGAATGTGTTTGTGTAGATAGCCACGGTACTTGAGCACCAAATGTCTCTCTAAATCTTTAATACCCAACTTTGTGCGTAGGGTATGGAACAGATTCGTCAATTCGTGCACATCTTGATCCCTTTGTTGTCGCAGCATGGTCCATTGGATGTATTTGTCCTCATAGCTCCCCATGGGGTAATATTGTTCCTTGAAGCCATCTAAGAATGAATTCCAAGTGGGTGTGGCCGAGAACAGAGATGGTTCCCCTTCGTCCTCTTGCTCATGGTAGGTTTCCCACCAGTCTTTGACATGGGGGGCAGCTTTGAGGAGGGAAAAATTAATATTTTCTCGGTCAGAGAAATCATGGACCGAGAAATACCCTTACAACAAATTCAACCATCTATCTACGGCGTCTGCATCTATTTGGCCTTCAAATACAGGAATATCAATTTTTACCTATACCTTGAAGGGAGTGGCACCTCCAGAGTGGCTGTTGGATGAAGATGCGTCGTAGGTGGGCAGTTATTGAAGGATCTGAGCAAAGTTATCCATCATCGCGTTCCTTTGTTTCTCGAGGGCCTCCTTGAGCAATATTTTGATAGGATCTCCTACTCCCTCATCTTTCTTTTCTTCCACCATGGGATGTCGTCGGGGTTTGCGAGGCTGATCTTGCAAGGGTTCAACCAAATCAAGCCCTAACTCCTTATACCCTGACCGGGTTAGGAACATGCAAAGAAAAACAAGGAAAGAGTAGATCGCTCGGATACCACTAATCCGGATTTATGCAGGAACACAACAAAATACAGAAATAACCATAAAAATAGAGATGCAGTGGAAAATAATGCGTCATTTCATTAATATCAAATAACATAAATATGCTTACAGACATAATGGAAATAAAATAGCTAGGGTGTTGGTAGCGAATCTCTAAGAAGAGATGTGGTGGCTACAGACCTCTGAACTATGTTACAATGAGGCTCGAAGGCCTATTTATTGTTGAGAAACAATGTAAAATCTGAATCGTCCAAAAACCTAATCCTAGGAGATGAAGCGCCAAAACTATGGGTCCCGTTTGGGTAAATTGGTGTTTCAACTTCCTGGGGACGTAACTTTGGCATCCGATCTCCGTTTGACGCGCTCAGTAGCTTGTTAGAAAGATCCATCTTAGGAACACAACTTTTGAGTGAGCAACATCAATCTATGACACATTTTGCTCCTTGTTTTCCCAAAAAACATCGTTTAGGGCCTCAAAACGGCTCCGGAAGTTCAGGACCCGAAAAACTGCTAAAAATAGTAAGTTGTGTTGCAACTTAAAAACTGAACGAACTGATGTTGGGGGTTCAAATGGAATAGGTGGGTGGCCACCAATATCCACCTAGATCATTAAGGCCCAAAAATGGCTCCGGGAGTGTAGGACCCGAAAACCTGCTAAAAATAGTAAGTGGTGCTGAATGTGAAAAGCTGCAAGAATTTATGGTGCGGGTTCAAATGGAATAGGTGGGTGGCCACCGATATCCACCTGGATCATAGTGTCTTTCCACTATCCATGCTTATCCTAGCATGCCGCAGATCACGCTATTTTCATTACGTTGATGCAACCCTCAACATTACCTGCCATAACATAGACATATACATAGTATAATCACATAATATCAATTCATACCCACATGATTCTGACCTTGTATATATACCAGATTTATTCTTCCCACTTGATTCCTCATAATCCAAGAACCTCTTCATGCCATTCGCCTACATAAGCAATCATTCCTCCACAAGAATGATACCTTATGACATATATTTTACAAATACGAGACATATATATATATATATATATATATATATATATATATATATATATATATATATATATATATATATAGATAAACATTAGCATAAAACAATCATGATCTTTGACGACCCTGTCAAACAACTTCATACATACATACAAATATACATATATAAGCATCAACATAAATCACTCATGATCTGGTTAGACAAAGACATACATACATGCATATATACATATATAGAAATTATCATTATCACGATCATAACATAATTACCAGATAGCATAAGGTCAAGGTTAAGAGAACTTCCTTTATCTTCACACAACATGCACCACGTTGAGAACCACAGTTCCCAACTTAGCCAAGGCATCTAACGCCTCAAATGCCTTTACTTAACCTTACTTGATTACCTTTCTCATGATTGCTATGCCATCATCGATTTATCCCAACGAACCCCACTAGTCCAACCGACTGTCATATTCTTACCTTCTGCTGCCCTTTACTCATGCACCGAGCTTCATTCAGGCCATACATTACCTATTGGGTACCACACAGCTCTCCCTGAGCTCCATTAACTTTCCTCTTTCCCAACCAATTCTCAAGGCTCTCAAAACATAAAAAGAAAGAACAAGAGCAAGCAAGAAGAAGACCATGAAAAAACAAAATCAATACGACACCGCAACAAAGTGGCATGATTATGCACCAAACATAAACAAAACTAAAAATCAAGTAAAAACAAATCACAAAGACCGAGAGTATAAAACTAGCAACAAAAACCATGACTTAATCCCCATGGGTTCCCAATGCTTCCAAGGGAAATCTCAACCTGAGCCTTCTTCAATATTTCATGGAAGTCTCTTTTTCCATGCAATCCCCTGCATCATACCGCCATAAACACATAATTGTAAGTATATAATATAAAAATTGCAATATACCAATTATGTTACCTTGTTATGCCAGGCACACTACTTGTATCTGAACACATACATATATCATCTCTCAAGATACTCCAATCCCTTGATAAATCCAACAATAACTAGAAACCAATTGTTATACCTGTCAAATACATGTTCATAAATATAACACATGTCCACATAATGCCAGACAAGATTAGGGCTAAGAATACTTCATGTTTCCATGCAAAGAGCTCATTAATTTGGAATTGTGGTTCCCAAACATTGCCAAAGGAATTCTTACCCTATTCCTTTCTTTAGCCTTGTTGCAATCGAGTCCTACTATGTACTGTCGCATCACCCATCTATTATTTATATAAACACATAAACTATTACCTTGTCATGTTAATACCAAGCATGTTTCCCTGCAACTTTTCACACATTTCAATCACAAGTTCCAAATATCAAGACATCATATCTATTAACTAAAATCAATCTCTACCAAGACTAACAACCATGTCATAATAAACTAATAGTCAAAATCATAATACTACAACTATCACCTACATATACTCAAGTACACATCAGATATCAGAACACATAGTGTGTTAGTAAAATCATCTTAAAACAAGATCATTACTTCATGCAATCTTATAGACGCATGCTCATATCATGCAATTTGTTAGGTCCATATAATACTATTGTATCCCCTTATTATTATTAGTGTAGCCCCCTTATTTTTATTGTTGTACCCCTGCAGTCACCGTATTGTTATTATTATGGCCCATAAAACCCCACTATTGTTATTGTTGTGCCCTTACATTATTATTGTTAGGTCGGCTAGGATTATATTGTGACCCCATGGACCCCTATATATAGAAAGGAGGTTTTTTCATTTGAATCATCCAATAATTGTTCATTTATGTAATGTAAAGGAGGTTTCCCTCTCGAATTGGATGATTTATAAGGCATTGATCTCTCTTTCCTTCTATTTTTGGAGCTAGTTTCATAACATTTGGTATCAGAGCTTTGGATTCTAGGGTTTCGATGCTTCAAATAGGTCATCGTGGAATTTTCGCTATAAATTTTTTCTAAAAAAAAAAAATATTGTGAAGAAATCCTGAGGAACATCGTGTAAAAATTGCAGATCTTGGTTCGCAATATTTTCAGAGATATGATCTCTGGAAGTTAGGGTTTTTGCAGGCTCCCGGATTTCATCTAAAAGAGGTGACCTTGGTAAAATAATCATAACTCTCTCTCATAGCATCAGATTGGAATTTTTTTAAAAGTGGCCGAAACTACATGGATTTTAGTTTCGTGTATATCAATTTCAGAGCCGAAGGAGGAAACGGTGAGATGTGGCGCATTGTACAAGTTTTCTCTACAGAACCAGTCCATAATTTTTTCATTGCGACAGATTGCGCATAACTTTGTCTTGAAGAATCCAAATCAGGTTTGACCTATGGCATTGGAAAGAGGACTCAAAGGGCTAATACAAGATAGAAATTCAGATCTTGAAGATTCAAAATAACAGAGATAAAACAGGTTCAATATAGAACTCCTAAAAAACAAGAAAAATGTGTGCATTTTTTAAACAATATTGCATAACATTTGTTTGAAAAAATAGTTTGAAGTGATTCCAAGGGCATATTGAAGCATAGATATCAGTATTGAGTTATATAATGCCTTCCAAAAATAATTCCACATCCATTAAGCAATCAGAAAGATCTACTATGACACATGAAGAGGAAGAATTGCAGTATGATATATCAAAATTACGGTACCAAGTGCAACAAATTTCGATCTTACAAAGAGTAATAAAAGATGACATAGATGGTTTAAAATAAAAAATGGAGGCTAATTTGGATGGTTTGAAGGATCAAATGAAAGCTAATATGGATAATAAATTAGTGGAAGATCACATCGAGCATCAACAACAAGTTCTCCAACTCTCAAAGGATAACCTAACTTTGGTGCAGAATCGAATGAAACAATAAGAAGCTCAACATTGCAGCGAAAGAAGTTCTGAAGTAGTCACAGAAACAAGAACTCGACAACTACGGAATTGATCGATTTCAGAGTATCTCAGCAAGTGGAACAACTTACCCATTGAAGATTCCACATGGGAGGATGAGAATTTTATACGGAAGCATCGAGAAATAATCAAGCGTTGAGGACAACACTTGTTGAAGCAGAGGGGCATGTTAGGTCCCTATAATACTAGTGTATCCCCTTATTTTTATTAGTGTAGTCCCTTTATTATTATTTTTGTACCCATGTAGTCCCCATATTGTTATTATTGTGGCCCATAAAACCCCACTCTTGTTATTGTTGTGCCCTTACATTATTATTGTTAGGTCGGCTAGGATTATATTGTGACCACATGGACTCCTATATATAGAAAGAAGGTTTTTTCATTTGAATCATCCAAGAATTGTTCATTTATGTAATTTAAAGGATGTTTCCCCCTCGAAGTGGTTGATTTCTAAGGCGTTGGTCTCTCTTTTCTTCTATTTTTGGAGCTGGTTTCATAACACAATTGATTAAACATTCAAACAACATATAGAGGACATAATAGACACCAAACACTCAAACACAAAATAGATGACATAATAAAACATTCAAACACCAAATAGATGACATAAGAAAACTCATAACTTAATGTATCTCAGGGGAGGCTATCTTTTCTACACAATCAATCTAATTAGCACGATATAACTTCACAACATATCAACTCAATCATAAATAAGGTCATGATATCCATAACAGTAAATAGCTAACATGTTCACCTAATAACTTCATAAACAATTTCCATTCATGAATAACAGTCACATCTACATAGCCAGTCCAAATTAGTATGACAAAATATCACAAATATGTCGGCGCATACCTGAATATCGTAACCATAACCATTTGCATAAGCCAATCTAGATAAACACGGTACATATAACATCAATATCTTAATGCAATAACCCTAATCTTCAAGTTAACTAACATATAAAAACAACAAGTTAACATGTAACATACCTATCAATAATATATAATATGATCATCAAGTTAACTAACATAAAACAACAACATGCATATAGCAACACATTACTATCATTCATGAATATTCGACACACGTGCATATGACCACATTGATTCAATAACATCTACCATGCATGTTACCACAACAACAATAAATGACAAACATGGATATAACAATCCATTAACTAAAATACATGCATGTCAAGCATACAATACATGTATGACGATCTGCTCTCACCCCAAAGTCTAGTGATGCAACTTCACTTTGATGATTTGCATCTCCTACTCTATCTCAACCAACACAGCATCATCATAACATATCAACAACATCATGATGACCTAAAATGCCTACAATGACCTCATGGACAACAACTATAACCATGAAAATGCATGCATAACAACATATAAATACTCACATGCATAAAAAATGCATAACCGGCATGCACTCATGACGATCACATCCAAAAACAACACCATCAACTTCCACATGGCGATACAACTACAACAATGACCACCACCATGCATACACAACAAGCACATAGTCCACAAACATACAAAACACATGAAACTGACATGTATGTATGAAAAAAACATTCCTCCCATCCAATCCAAGGGGTGAACCATACTCTGATACCACTTTGTAAAACCCTCATCCCACATCTACCCAAGTAACTGGGCAACTGGGGTAGATATGTGACGAGCGACCACTATAATGGCATTCAACCTTCTAGGTGACCTTAAGGAAGTGGAATTGACTGAAACACATCAAATATACTTTCCACATCAACAATAAAACTCCCAAGAGCCATCCCAACCACTCAGGTAACAAACCCCTAGGTCCCACTAAGTTCTTAGACCATTAAATCCCCAGACGCTCCCTTGATATGGACGAGGGTGTGTCTGGGAGGATCTAGATGCTCCCATAGCATGGGCATGCATGCGACCAGGGAATTTTTCCTCATACCTGTGCCAGCGTCCCTGATATTTGAGCCACTTTTTTAGGCCCAAAGCCCAGGTCACTACCTAGAACACCATGACACTTTCAGAAATGAAATATAACAGCTGAATAATGATGTAAAGCAAACAATTGAACAAGGTCTTCACTGTATTTCTACTAGCCATGATAGGAATTTTGTCAAACATGTCACTAATATGTAATATACAGGTTTAAATAACATATCCAAGCATAGGGGTCTCATACTTATCTGATAATTGCTAGAAGCATTGTTTCCTCATCACATTAACTGCATTAAAATCTGATTTGGCATAGATACTTTGTCCATTCATTTACAAATCAAGACATGATGATATCCATACATCATCACCATCATAAAAAACATTCATAACCAACATATAAAGAATAAAAATGACGAGCACATCACAACCTTATAAGCCACATAATAACAAGCATATTTACCCATCAATACAAGAGGAAAAGAGCTCTTATTTCAATAAGAAAAATGCAACCAATTCTGGGACTTCCACGTTCCACCCGACCATAGACATGGTTGAGCCAAATCTCTCTTCAGCCATTCACTCCCGTGCCATATTCCAAGCATGAATGTGGGATCTCATAAAACTCATCAATCAAAACCAAACCAGGGCTTCTAAAGGCAAAACCACCTCAACCCTCAACTAGTGATTCCACCTCATGGTCGAACATCACAACCATCACCAAATTGGTATCCATCCAAGCTATCCAGGGCTCTAGAGCACTTGTTCCAACCAGGGCTTCCAGGACTAGTAACTCAACCCAAAACTATCGTTGGGATTCCAGATCATTTTTCCAACCAAGGATTCCAGGACTAGTAACTCAACCCACCAAGGGCTTCCAGAGTGTTTGTCCAACCTGGGATTCTGATGACCTTGCAAGTCTATAACTCTAATACAGGTAGCTATATTTCACTAGGATACACTACAAGTCTCGAGAAAGAGACTTCAACCCTTCCCATGTCTATTTATTTCATTAAAAACTACGCTCATATGAGCTATACATAAACATGGAAGGATCAGTTCATAGTTTTGCGCTATATGGACAAACTTGAGTGTGATTAAGTGAATACATAAGCACATCAACCTCTTGTTCCTCAAAACCAATGTGCTCATTTTTCTTCAATGCAGCTTGATATTTGAGAACGTTGGAGGTGAAAATAGGAACCTATCTACCAGAACAGAAATTTAACTTCTGGAACAGGAGCTGAACCACTAGTTCAGGAACAGAAAATAAATTGCGGGAGCAGGAACCTCTGTATCTGGATCAGGAATAGAACTCCCTCTTCAAATGATCGATTGTTATTATCACTTCTCCTCCTATTTAACGGTACCTTTCTAACAAATCCCCTTCAACGATTTCTTTTCAGGTAGCTACGCAGAGAATCGTTGCTCCAACATTGTAGAAGAGAATACACAAAGCGTATTAACACGTAGGAATTTGCAAAGATCTTTAAATTCTGTGGCAATTTAAATTTTGTTCCAATTAAACTCTATGAAAAAGATGTTGACTTACCTCTACGCCACAACCTTGAAGGGAGCTTCGATCCACCTCAAATTCGATCTACATCCTCACTGGTTATGTCATTGTCATCAATACCCAATTTTTGGCACTTTAAACTTGTCTGTTTGATTTAAATTCACAGAGAATTAAAATTGTTACATGAAACGACAACGCAAATTTTGATTGTTTGTAACATTTCATGTCAATTCATCCACTATTGACCTTTGATTTATTTGGAGAGTAGCACAATGCTTCATAAATTAAAACACAGAGGCTTATCATTCCATCAATTGTTTATGCAAAATGTCACACAATTTTTGCACAGATATTTCATTTACTTTCTAAGAAAAACTTCAAATTATGATTTCACAAGAGAAAACCCCAGAACATTTAGTAACAAATGATTTTAGCAATATTTCTCAACGCAGAGCAATCCTCTCACCAACAAATTCATAATTTGATGCATTATATACTTTATCTTTTCAAAATATCATAAATAAAAAGAAGACTTTGCTATCCTGTCAGTTCAACCACCAAAATCGTTCAAGCCAATATCAACATAATTATATATATGAACCAGTAGAATAAAAGTACAAATATACATATGCAAAGGCAATAAAATATAACATGAAACTATTTCATTAACTAATTTATGTTATACACAAAATTTGGCCTCATTTTCAACATTAGATTGGCCTCTATGTGCATTTCAGCACTCTCACACACACTCACACCCACACATTCTTCCCATATGCAAGATTACATTTATAGGGACAATTACATAGTTCTGGATCATTCTAAATTCATGATCTTCTCCATATATCTCTCAACTAATTCCAAAAATTTCTTAACCCACTTTTGACTCAACTAAAATCCTATTATAGGACTTCCTAATCCCTAAGATCTTTAAGAGATCTTCACAAGTCTAATATCTCTCGTATTCTCAATTATGTGAGAATATTTACATTTAAAAACCTCACACACATATTTCTCACTCAAATTATTAAAAATATGAAAATTTCCTATTAATATATTAAATTCTTTAACAAACATTAGACCCCCTAAGTCAATCAAATATACAACGTTTTTTTGAGTAGGATGCTCATGCGTAAGATTCTAGGACTAGTAACTCAACCCAATTTTTTACAGGTATTTTAGAGTGTTTGTCCAACCAAGGCTTCTAAGAACTAATAATTCAACCCACAACCAAAAGCACATGAGAACCAACCATAAAAACAAGAAATTAAATTAACCCACAACACCATGGCTATCCAGGAAATGGAAAGGCTAGGCAAACACATTGTCAATCCAGGCAATCCTCCATGCCAATAAAAAATCACGACCAATGAATAACATGCATATGCCATGCATGCCAAAACTAGTGAGGAAAACATACATGCAACTTGGTACCTGCAAACAAAATCTGTTGTAGTTGTTGATCTCGATGTCCTCTTATGCTTTCCTGCTCTTCCTTTTCCTTCTTGCTCCAAATCTCCAAGTATTCCACACTCTCCAAGAGTGTTCCAAGAAAATCTAAGTATCCAAGAGTATGAGAGAGAGAGAGAGAGAGAATAATGAGAGCTCCAAAACTACACTAAAATAAAATCCATGAATTGATCCTCAAAAGAATTTTTATTAATGAGGCCTCTATTATATTCATTTTCCATTATTTCCTTTCATTTTTCTCCTCACATGCAACATGTGACCTTTCACCTCCCTTTTCTCCTATTTTCCATGATTTTCATAAATAATTACTAATAAATTCCAATTTTCCTTTCCAAATCCTTAGACATTGCCTTTGCCCATTTCCATAGCCATAATAAACCATATGAACACCCGCACTAGGATGTTTTTCCCAACATTCAACTTGGAATACGTGCCCCATGACCTTGGTTATTATTTTGCCTTTATTAACATTTATTACATGGAATTTTCACGAGGGCCGTTACAAAATACTTAACAATAAAACCCAAGCCACGCTAGTAGCAACCATGAGTTCAAACATTGAACACATGAAGCCAAGGTATCAACATTACCTTGTTATAACTGCGAGGAGGGACTAAAGTAAACTAAGTCAGAAAGCCAGAGCTTGAGTTCTTCACTATAGAGCTCCAATAGTGTTACACAGTAATTTTTCACTATGCCTCATGACAGATCATGTGCAATGTTTCCACCATCAATAAACATGTTAAGGCACCCCCTGAAGATCCAAAGAAAACTGCCTTGGAAGATTACTGAAGAAATTGGGTCAAATTTCTAGTCTCCTGGGTCAACGCTTTTCCTGGTGCCAAGCTCACATTGATGTCATGTTCATAGTTCTGGCTTAGCATTGTCAGTGCCCTTATTTCTTGGAAAACTACATTGATCCCTTTCTGGCAATGTTTCCTCAAATGGAGGAGAAGCTTCAACCTCTAAAAGCTCCAGCGCAGCGAGTTGGTTGTTAAATGATGGTGATAAGGTCGAGCTCTCTAGTTTTAGAGCTTTGATCTCATCCATGGGGGTTCATCCCTTAGAAAGTGGGCCTTCCTCCTCCTTTCATGGGCTCCCAGCCTCTTCTCCCTTCCTATAAATTCTTATCCCTCATTCCCACAATTTTAGAGCTTGGTTGGCCATTTTCAGACTAGTCTTAACTCTCGTTCCCTCGCATCCTAGAATTTTGATAATGCCTAAGTGTTCAGGAGAAGGAATGATTTAGAGCTTCGGTGAAGGACTCAGATTTTCACGAAAGGAGGCCTCCAACATCAAGGCTTGGGTTTTAAGCTCTCATTTTTGTATTAATCAATAATAACATCTGATATTTGCTTTCTATATTTGTCTAATTATTTATGCAAATATTATGGTACTCCTTGATCTGCTAGATAGCTAATGTTTATGACTATTATGTATTTTATTAGGTTTGTTATTGTCTCTTGATCATCCATAGGTATTCGTGTGCCATCAGTAGTAGGGAGTGAGCCTAAAAGGATCGTGGATCAAGGTCATCATCAACGGATTCATGTTGTAAATGTTAGTTAAGAGAGCTTTGAATTATAAATAATCTTGTGTTTCTAGACCCACTCTAAGGCTAGAGAGACCGCCTCTGTCCACAAAGGGGATTTATCTTGACAATGGAACTGGCGACTCCGCTAGGAGCTTAGACTATTAGTCTTCCTTCCCCAGACTGATCTTGGATCAGTTTCACCGATTTTTGGAATCTAAGCTTACTTAGGCCTCTGTTAGCTTGTTTAAGGTTTGATATTCACTTCACTGTGTCAGGTATTTTGTTCGTGTGAGACTCTTTTTTATTTTTCCTTGTTTCTAGTGACCAACGCGCTTTCTGTTTGTACAGTACCACTGGTAGTGTTGTTCTATATAGTACAACTGCACTGATTTTCCTCTTAGCACTTTTCTGCTTATCACAGAAGCATTGATCTCACACCTAGGAAAAATTAGGGTTTCCCCTTTGATTTTCCACCATGTCCTAGCCCCTGAAATATGTCTGTAGGATCTCAGTGACCTCCTTGTTGTGTTTGACCTACTTATTTTCTCTGAGCAAGTGTTTTCGTCTTTTTTATTTTTTTATAGGTTGGGCTATTTTTCACCATTTCAAACACCCTTTGTCTCATTGTTCTTGACTTGATTCAAATTGATTTTTTTGTATGCCCTAGTCATCACTGCATATATGATCTTACCTTAGGTTTAGTGTCAAACATAGGATCACAAATTGTTTAATTCACAAGTCTATAAGATTGTGTCTTTTGTCTAAATTCAAAATAAATTGAAAGTGATTTTCATTTCAGTTTTTATTTAGCTTATCTTTATCGTTTTAAAAAGAGTGAAAATAATTTCATTCGTGCAATTTTTAAAGCGATTTCTTTTTTTTTTCGATCGAAAGAAAAGTGAAAGGATTTGCATTTATTCTTTCGTTCATTTGTTTTTCTTTTGATTGCATTTCAAAGTGAAAAAAATAAAAATAAAAATAAAAAAATTGGTGCATCTTAGTGGAAAGAGAAGTATTTTCATTTTCCAATAAGTTGCATTTATTTGGGAAAATTGAATTCGGTTCAAAAGAATTGAATTTTGTAGCTTTGAGCTAGTTTGGGGGGCATTATTGTTGTTGCGTTGATTGCACTTTTGCTTGTATATCTCCCTAAATAGTTTAGGCTTCATCGAAATGGAAAGTTTTCTTTTTGCATTTAGTCTGCACTATAAGGATTCAGGTGACATCAATTTTGAGCCAAAATCGAAACTTAACTCAAGATCAACATTAAAATTCACTCAACTTTCCTTAAGGAGCATTGGAACTAACGAGAAACTTTAGTGGTCTAGGCTAGATACATGTTACGGCATCGTAAAACATAGGATTTGTCATTATCGGTCTGCGTTATAGCCCAGAGGTGATATCTCGTCCTACATATAAAAGTATATTGATGTATGATAAGTATATTTGGGGCACTCTCATCGAACGGTTATGCATTAAGCAACACTACTACAGACTGGACTCCCACGTACCGTCGTGTATATTTGGGGAGACACCACTAGGTTGCAAGCCTATCATAGGTAACCAAGTCAGCCGCCTTGTAAACGTGATACACCGAACACATCATTAGGGGAGATTGGTTGTAGTACATTAAGTCCTTGGTCATTTTTTATATAATTTATCACCAAGGTGTATATCACAGTTCACGAATACTTGGTAAACCTTTATGCCTAAGATGACCTTTTTTATTTTTTGTTAATTCTAAAAGTAACTGCCCACGAAACCATCTACCCATGCAGTTATCCAGCCTCACTATTGCTTGGTAAATTGTGAATTTGTTCACCTATTCCTTCTTTGATCTTGCTTTGAAATGTCATCATGGCAAAATCGTCGAATTCGCCTCTTCCCTCCTCTGACAGATATCAAGAACGTCCTCCTGAGGTCCCTTATTTTCTAGTTGGGCCCCTTCAAGCGCAAGGTGTTGAGCTCAAGATTGTCATCAATGTTCAACCCATCCCATCTCGAGCACCACCTAACGATTCTCCTTGGACGACATCGGAAGACTCTGAGCTGGAAATCCCTAAACCATCTACACAGTTTACAGTCTTTCCTGAAAATTCTCTCTTCGATCCGATTGTGGTCTCGCCTCAACAGGATTATAGTGCTTTTGATCAACCTAGAATCCCCTTCACGCTTCTCTAGTAGCATCTCGCTCTATTGTCCGTCAGTTATTTCCTGATGAAATGGAATCCAATGATGATGATATTTCATTCATGAGCACTCCTCGGGGCACTCTTTAGGAAACCACTGGTACTTACATCTCGGAAGTTGCTTCATCTGTGTTTCCCTTTGAAAGTGAGTTGTTTGGTTCCACACCTCACGATTCAGGTAGTGGGACCAAAATTCCTTATAGTCAGGTTGCATCCATGCTTCTGCACGGTTATACCTCTTCGGGAAACCTTATTTCTGGAGCTTGGCGGCACACCTTTATTCCCGGATCCCGTTTGGTCAACGGGTATCCCTCCATCTTTCGGCTCATTCATTTCAAATATGGTCATCATGTCTCAACCTATTTTTCGACCTACGGTCACTATTGGTCAAATGGTTGTGTCAATCGAATCCTTTGTCCCCTACTCGCCATCTATGATTACTACAGTTCCACCACTAAGTGGACAATCCACGGCTTCATCTATGCCTGGAGGGAAATCTAACCCTCTTTATGTACCTCCCCTTTTGGGTGGGGGGCAACCAAATTCTGGACCTAACCTTGGGGCAGGACAACCTCACATTCAATATTCTCAGGTTCAGTAGCCCCTTTAGCAACTAAACGTATCGTATTCGTATGTTCAATACCTAACATCCCTTATGTTCGACAACCGAACATAAAATATCAGCATGTTCCTCAACCGAACGTTTCTCAATAGTATGTCCAACAACCGCAGCCTTCTGGGGGTGTTTTTACGACTAACCCTCAATTTGGTTCTTACACCCAAGCTGGTCTAAATCTCCTTCTGGGTCAATCTAGTCCTCTCCCCAAACAGCCTAGTACTCAATACCAACCATTTCCTCAAGGTTAGTACCAGTAACCCCAATCTGGGCCTCTGTATGGTGCTCAATATCAACAGATTCCTCAGTACCAACAGGCCCAATCAGGACCTCAGGTTGGACCTCATGTTCAACAAGGACCTCACCCTGGACCCTATGTCTAGCAAGGTCTGCAACCTCAATTCCAGCAGGACTCTTATCAACAACCCCAACAAGGTCCCTATGTTTAGAAATATCTGGAATAAGGTCCTTAACAACAATGGGAGCAGTATAGTATCCGGGACAGAATCTGCCCTATTGGGGTAAGAATCTGTATCAACCAGGTTGGAACCCCCGACCTTTTTCACCTCATCATATGCCCTTCCCATTCATGGTTACGTTGGAATTGCCGAATGTTTCAAAGCTTAAAAATGACCCCATCCAGCATCAGCTGCATTGGCTACCAATTCCAACTAAAATCCCAGGATATTGTCCAAATTTCGAAGGAAAATCTGGGGAATACCCCCAAACCCATGTTATGACGTACCACGTATGGTGCTCCTCTAATTCTTGGGTTGAAGATTCTATTCGTCTTCATCTTTTCCAACGTACGTTGACCAGTACCACGGCCAAGTGGTATATTGAGCTCCCTCGAGGAATTCTATTTGATTTTAATTCCTTGGCTATGGCTTTCCTTACTCACTTCCAACTACCTATCCGGTATGAAACCGACACCCATCTTCTCACTTTGTTGAAGCAGTTAACTACTACGCTCTTCTCATTTCCAGAGCTCAATACCTTGACTTGGTTTATTCCCAGTCTGGGACTCTATATGAGTTATCTCTTGATGCGTCGCGACCTTCAACTGATCCTACATCATCTCAGTCTCATGTTATGCCTACAGTGGATGGTGTTATTGGAACAGTGGCTTATCCTGATAGTATTGCACCTAAAACTTCTTCGAAGTCTAAATCCACTATTGTCATTGTGCCCTCCACTCCTTCTTATAACCAAAAGAATAATGGTAAAACCTCCTAGGTAAATGTTGTTCAATCTACCACAGCAGATAAATCCTCGAAAGGTAAGAAAATGGTAAAGGCAAGTCCAAATCTGAAAACCCTAAACATGATTCAAATAAGTCATCTGTTGATGATTCTTCAACACATAAGCATAAATATCCTTGTCTGATATGCGATGACAATCATTACACCAAGGATTGTCCTCAGCGTGCCGAATTTTCCCGTCTTCTGAAGGGCGCACTCGAGACTCCGAATGTTTTGAAAGAAACTTTCCCTTCTCAGCAGACGTAAATGGTATATCAAGCTCAATCGTCTGGAAGCTCTCAGGTTTTCATGGCTAGAGCAGAAATTATCACCATTACTACAAGAAAGAAATACTAACCCAATGCATCCAAGGCTCCTATGGAATCAGAAGTTATAGATCACCCTTCCTCTTCCATGCCCCCTACCTCTGGTCCTCTCCATATTGAGATACCAAGTAGTGACGCCATCATTCGACCACCCCCAAAAGGTGTTCTTCAGAAATCGCCCTTTAATCTGAATGTGAGAACTACACAACACTACAATATTGTATAATATCTAGCTCAAGCACCTTCGGCGATGTCAGCTTTGGAGGTCCTTCAGTCATGCGCATCACAACGAAAGGCACTAGTCTCCACTATTGGAGGGATTGATCTCGTAGATTCTAATATTATTACTTTCGATCTCGAGAATTTCGTTCCTCGCCTCCCATCTCAAGTAGATTTTCTTATTCAAGTTACCATCACGGGAAGAATATTCATCGGACTATCATTGATGAAGGTGCTTCATCCTGCATCATGTATGTCGCGTGCTGGAAATCCATCGACTCTCCCCCATTAAGTCAGTCCCCGAATATCTTGGAAGCTTTCAACGGTATAGGTTGTTTGTCGTACGGTATTCTCAAGGCATTTCCCATCCTGTTGGAGGGGAAAATGATAACCATGGAAGTTGAAGTGGTAGACACCAACTTGAACTATAATCTCCTTCTTAGACACAGTTGGACAAACACTATGGTTTGTGTGGCCTTCACCCTTTTTCGTGGCCTCTATTTGCCTCATCAAGGAAAGATTGTGAATTTCGATCAGTTGGCTTTCTTCCCCTCTGATTCTTCAGCAAGCAACATTTCGTATGTTGGGAAGACCACTACTCCTTATGAGAACATCAGGTCGGATCTCTTCAAAGACTCGTACCTCATGGGAATTTTTCCACTCTCACCTCTGAATGTCACCTCCATCAATATGATTTCATCTACTCATGATCCATGGATTTTTCCCAATCCCGACCAGCTCGAGAGTTTTCGTGACATTATACCTCTAAGTTCGGTTGATAAAATGTATCAAAGTATTCTCACGGCTTCTGAGGCTGCATACGGAACCAACGATCATTTGGTTTCCTCTTTGGACACTTGTGCGCAGTATCCATGGTTTGGTTCTTGGGAATCTGATGATCCCTTGAATGATACTTTCCTCACCAACGAAAGTATCGTGGAGGTAATGTCTCTCGAAGAAACTCTGTGGGATGATGGACATCATCATTCCTCGTTTCTCCCAATCCCGGGTGGCATCTCTGCCTATCTGGAATCCCATGCTTTGTCTGCGCCGACTGACCCACTTTAGAATCCGACCTTGATTCATGAAGTGTTGTTGGAAGGGAACATTGGAAATATCACCCCAACCATTTAGATCAACATCTTTACGATTGTCGAGAATGTCTTTTCCGAGTTTCTTGTTCTCCCCGTGAGCTCAAGATTTACACTGCTTTCCTCAAAAAGCATCACCCACCCGCTCCCTTCGACCCTCTTCTTACCTTTTAGTCACTTGACCTAAGGGGCATTATTTCCATGCTCCGTAACCCTTACTCGGCCAGGGGGCATGGGCACTTCACTGCTGCTGTGAATGTTCTCACAAAATTAGCCGAGGTAATACCTACATGCAACATCAATGCTAGAACCGTGGGTCTATTTCAGTTAATCAAGACAGAAATCAGTCATCTAAGTTCATTCTTGGGCTCTATCTAAAAAAATATTACGCGTAATCATAAGTGCGATACTTTGTACATTATTTTTTTATTCATTAGTGTGCTTTGAGTTGATTTTTGGTGTGATTTCTTGCTTTGCAGACATGTTTCCTTTACTCACCTTGTGTTCCACTTGGTTTGTAGATGTATTCGAATCATTACGTTGGTTTTTCTGATGGTGCTTGTCGTAGCACTTGGAACCTGTCTTCCGCAACATGGGCACTCTTTTCCCTTGATGGTGAGTTGATTAATTTGCATGGTATTTGTTTGGGTTGAACAACTAACAATATTGCCAAATATAGTGCGGTAATCGAGCTATTATCGGATGTCATTGATCTTGGGATTAGATATTTGGTTGTTAAGTTATAGTCACAACTCGTTGTGTTGCAATTAAATGGTCATTATTCTGTGCGAAATCCTCAAATTGTGCGTATGTATTTGCGTGTTAGATTATTGGAAAGAAATTTTGATTTTATCACATATCATCATATTCCAAGACATTTAAATACATTAACATATACATTAGCAAATCATGTATTATATAGACATTTGCGCAATATGTAAAAACCAAGACATCATCATGATACACAAATAGCCATAGAAACATGCATATACCTGCCTTTCCTAATTTCACATTTTGTGGAGTTGAATAGTATTGTGTGTCCTTGATCGCACATTTTTCCAACACTAAGAAGGCTGTTATTCATGTTTTCAACCAATAGAACATTCTTGCCTAGAGCATCTTTGCTTCCGAGAGTGACGGTACCTGATCCTATAACATTTGAATATCCATCATTTCCAAAGGGACACGGTTTTTTCCTTCTTCTCTTCCAGAGATACAAATTTCTTTCTATCTCCAGTCATATGCATTGAGAAACCGCTATCAACATACCACACATCTTTGTTGTATTGAGCCTTGAGAGCAAGAGCAAAATTATTAGTCTTATTCTTCTTCCATGTTCATTCGTTCGTTATGTGGCTTCGAAGATTCTTCTGGAGGATTTTCAAGTCTGCAATCTATGGCTATGTGTCCAAAGTTTTGACATTTGTAAAATTCAATATTATTTCTTAAATGTTCAAATCTATTGATGTTTCGTTGAGCACTGGGAGGTTCATATTTGACAGATCTCCTGGAATTATATTGGTTCCTAGGGTACGTGCGACATTCTACATCTTTATGACCAAATTTTCCACATGAATAACAATCGCCATGAAAAATATGTTAGTACCTAGATGGAAATCTTCGTCGAGGAATTGTCTTCCAAGGTTTTTCTTGTGAATCTTGTCCAATGAATTCTAAATTCATGTCAGATCTCATAGGTTCATTGTATTTTGTTGTAGAATGTCCTAATTCTTCTTCTTCTTTATAATCAATGCCAGTTCTGTCGTTGTAATATCATTGATTGTTGATGAGTTCTTCCAATGCCCTTGAGTTGTTGGCATAGTTTTGGACATTTTTTTCCTTCTTCACTTCCTTACGCATCGAGACTAATTTGGCTTCTAATGCTTCCCTTTCTTGGTTGCTTTCTTCCAATTTCTTTTTAAGTGACTCTTCAATACATTTGTGTTCTTCAACTTCAATTTTGAGACCTTGAACTTTTTATTCAAGAGTATTGGAACGAACCTTCTCAGCCTTGAGTTCTTTTATAAGCTTGATTTCCTCCTTAGAAAATTATTCTATGGTCAACCCTTCGTCTTCATTGTTTGATACCTCTTGTTTATTGTGCTTAGCCATAAACAATACTCTCTCGTTGGATTCTTGTTCGTTGTCATTGTATTCATCAGATAATGAGATATCTTCTTTTCCTTCACACTTGCAGGTGCAGGTCGTTGCCCTTGAAGGTTATTTGTCCTTATTGGTTTTCTTAGATGTAGCGAACGCAGTTTCTAGATGTGAAGTACCCTCTTCTTCATCAAGTCTCATTTCATATGCTATGAGAACTCCACGTAATTCCTCTTTGCTGAGTTTTTCCAGATTTGCACTATATTCTAAGACCGATACCTTTGGGTTGAATCTCCCTGGTAACGTTCTAAGAATCTTTCGTATAGTAGCCTTCTCGTCAACTGGCTCTCCCAAACCTTCTAGAGTATTGGTTATTTCATCAACATATTGTGAGTATGCGGCAATGTTTCCATATTCTTTCATTCTAAGTTGCTCAAATTTTGCTTTATAGATTTGAAGCTTTGCTTCTTTGACATTTGAGTCACCTGCATATATATTCTCAAGCTTGTCCCATACATTTTTGGTCAACGCCTTATGATAAGCAGATTCAATAAGTCCACTGATAATAATATTCTTTGCTTTTTCATCATTTACCAAATTCTTCTTACCTTGTTCATCCGCGGTTGATGTAAATCCATTTTTAACAGTGTCCCATACTTCGTAACCTTGCGCCAAGAGATAGACCTCCATTCTTCCTTTCCAGAGTGCATAACTATTTTCATTGAATAGAGGTACACCATTCTTGGTATGCTCCATGACCTCCTTCTAGCTGTTAAACTGCTATTGAAGAAACCAAGATCTGATACCAATTGTTGGAAATACTGAGGGGGGGGTGAATCAGTATTCTTCAATTAGAGCATTAGTTAATCTTCAATTCTTATCAGTGTTTGTACAATGATAGCAATAAACAAAAGGAACACAAATGCACACAGTTTTTAAGGTGGAAACCCTCTCTGGGACAACAACCACCTAAATGCTTTTCTAATAATTATTTAATATTCAAATCCAATTGAAAATAAATCTCCAACTTCCTAGAATCTAGAAAAGCATTCTTTTCCAGCTCCCATTGGATGGACGCTCCAACTCCCGAGATTCTTCAGTAGTCAACTGAACGAATGCCCCAAAATCCAATGAAATAAAACTCACCCTAGTGCCACCAAACCACCCTAAAGTTTTCACAGGCTTGAACCTGTTGGTGACTGCATGCACCAACCTAGAACCACCCTACCACCCTATAGAAGAATAAAACAAGAATGGACTCTCGTACCAGGGAAAATGGTCCACTTTACAATGATATAGAATGGTGTAAAATAAGAAGACACACTAGACCATAACCCAACTATGACACAACCACCTAATGATTATCCTGGACCTCCCGACACCACCTCTTCAACTCTTGGCAGATAGACACTTGTACAATTTTTACAATGATGAATTTACAATGACTTAGTATAACGATACCTTTACAATGACTGTATGCAGTGCTGCCCACTTGAAGACTTCATGTGATGAACTCCTTGCTGTTGTTTTGTGCCTTGATTGCTACTCTTGTCATGTTACCCTCTGTTGCACCTTTCTTTGCTTTGCTGCCCTAGAAAGTCTGGTCCTTTGCAGCCCTTGACAACACATGATCTAGATTTTTCTTGCCTTCTAGGATCTCGATATTGAATCCGGTGTATCTCTGTTATTTCAGCTCCCTAATACGTTATTTTCAGTTCTGTAGTAGTACTCTAAGTCTTATTTCCAATCCCACAGGTCTAATCCAATTTGGATTCTTCAAGGGAGAGTTATGCCCAATCTCTCACAATGACATAATTATGGATTGTTTCAGTAGATATAACGTGTACAATGTGCCACGTATCATTGTTTCTTCATTTGGCTCTAAAATTGATTCACATAAAACAAAATTCCATGCACCATCTGCCACTTTTTACATAATTCCAATCCGATACTCAGAGAGAGATTTATGTTGATTTTCCCAAGGTCACTTCTTTGAGATGAAGTTCAATATCCTGCAAAAACACTGACTTCCACAGATCATATCTCCAAAAACGTTGTGCAAAATAATTTGAAAATTTTACAGGAGTTTCCTCGGGATTTTGGCTTCGCCTCATAAAAATTTCAGCTTCTGAACCTCCACAGAAAAAAATTTATAGCGTAAATTCCACGATGACCTATTTTAGGTAGCGAAATCCCTACATAAGGAGGATATGAGGATCACAATTTATATAAATGCTTAGGTTGAGAGGGGCTTCAACAAGTGAACGTGGAGGGGATTTTAGGAGCTTAAAAATTATTAATTATTGACTTTTCAATGACCCATTCCACAAACCCATTGGGTTTTAGCCCACTAACTGGGGTTACAAAGTTCAAACATGAATATCTCTCAAACCGTGAAGAATTACGCGGCATGTCATATATCAACGGAAACATCTTGACAAGTAGAATCCATAAAAAATATTCTTGATTCAGAATATAGTAATTTGGTAGGTCAAAATTCCCATGCAAGATCAATGTAGCCCCTGGTACTGCTTGGGTTGACATTAATGACAACCACTGCTCAACAAAGCCATCATAACCCGAGCTACCCAAACCTCGGCCACTGGAGAACGTTGGTTCAAGAATAAAATGTTGCCTACAGAAGTAAGTCCCTACCTTAAAATTGAACATGTCAATGTTAAATGGAATCCGACTGCATATATTTCCTGTTTTAAGGCTTAATGGCAACATGTGATCATCACTGTGCAACGCTACATTACATGTGAGGATAGGTTCTCCTCTGTCCACCATTATCAAATGAGATTTATTGCTCATATTTCAGGTGATAAACCTATGAACTTGCCCTAGTTCCTATACAAATCCTTGCTCAAGATGTCCTTAAAATTGCAGAAGATTCCTAACTATCCTTTGCACAACCTATATCATAGGGGTTTAATTAAAATGTTGATTGTCTACCACCTCAAAAAGAAAAGGACCACCTATGATAAGTTCCTGACACAGGAGGGGTTTGGTAGTATCAACTCTAGGAGGAGGGTAGGGAGGCCCAAGAAACAAGATTCTTATGAACAAACTAGTGCAAATCCTTTGCCAAGAAGGCCACAGCCAGCTCGGTCTACTCCATAAATCAATAGGCAAAATAGAAGTTCAACCAGGAGGGCTAGAACTGAAAATGTCTCTCCTATACCCATGGTGCAGCCTGTAGATAAATTTTAGGAGAGGAAAACTCCAAAGGAATCTCAGACTTTAGCAGCATTCATCAGAAAGCATTCTATGAGAATCAAGCAAGGGAAAACTCTTATGTCCACATGTGAGGAGAAGAAAGATTCTTCCTCGAAATACAGAGGCATAAGAAGGTTGGTCTTAAGAGATAAAATTTCAGAGAAAACTAGTTCTGAAGTGCCAGTCCAAGTGCCAGTCCAAGTTCCAGTTCAAGTGCCAGTTCAAGTGTTTATTCCAGTTCAACACTCCATTCCAGCAGTTGCAGAAGAACAAGAAGAGGTCAGGGAACTAACACTTGCTCAATTATTCTATACCTTCAAGACACCCAAGACACCCCAGACACCAAAGACACCTACAAGGAGAAAGGATAAGAATGTCATTCATTCTTATTCATCCTTTGAAGAAGATACCACTGATGAATACTTTCTAGAGACAAAATATGAAGAAGGTCAGTCTAACAATATGGTGCAGAAGAAAAAAAAGGGTTTCCTATATCCCAAATCCATACCTTAAGAGGCCTCACACTTGGCCAAAAAACGAACTCAGATTGACTAGCAAGTTGATTTCTAACCCAAGGCTCAGGGATGAAGTCATCAATATTGATGAAAGCATAGATAAGGAAACTGAGAAGGCTAGAGCTAAAAAGAAAAAGCATACAGGAAAAAGAGCTAGAAGGCTCACTAAGGCAGAGTATCTCAATATATTTTCTTCAATATTTGATTTCATCTAACTCTTTCAGGAAAATCTCATACATTTTTGGCCTAAGTGAAAAACGTAGCTATTTACAGAATTTTCGGTTATTGCTACCTAATTTTGGAAAAGGCAGCTATTGTTTCCTGGGTTTTTGGATGAAGGGAGTGGAAGCAATTTTCTTCAAGTCTCAAGAGGTGCTACTAAGGAGTAGTTACATGCATGTATTATCCACAAAGGTAGCTCCTGCCAAGTGTCATTGATCAAAGCTTCCTTCTAAATTTCAGGGTTATGTTTTGCACATTTTGGGGAAAACAGCCACATGTCATTTCCAACTTATGTTTACACTTTTTGTGGAGGTGGTTGTACCTGAAAAGAGGAGCACTCTTCCAACAGATTTCCACATCATTCAGCCACTTCGAATTGTTAGCCATCATGTTGTTTACCTTATTTATGTTATAGCACTTTGTATTAAAGTTTAAAGATAAGCCTCATCTTTTGTATGAGATTGTAATAACTTTTTAGAATATATTCACACCTTTTGTGGAGATGTCAGTATAATATTTTTTGTATATATGTGACAAAACTATATGAAAAAAAGGTTTTTGGTTTAAGAATATTTTCCTCATATGATTAGTGTACTTTTCAGTGAATGAAATTGGAAAAAAAAAATTGAGTTATTACCTACTTGATGTGTGTATTGTCAATTTTCACGTGTTTCCACATCTCATTTTCTTCAGCTGCAGTTTGTAATTTCCGATACTTTTGTATGTTTTTATCAGTCTCTTGATAGGTTTATGTATTTTTTCAACTTTTATCAGTCTCACATAGTGAGATTTCTTGAAGAGATATACATAATGATAGTTTAAAGAGCATCACTTATGACAGTCATTTTTCATCATATTTCAGTAAGATTATTGTAAGCCTAGATATAGCCTTCCCTTGTTGAAATATTTTCACATTGTTATTTGTGTTACTTTTCACCAAAAGAAGTGGATTTATGCCTTGCAGACCCACCGAGTCTTCTTCTATTTCACACTCTCTTCTCTCCATAGGCTACAAACTTACCTTTTTGCTACCATATTAAGACTCAATACCCTCATTAGTGTGACAGTGAACTTCACCAAAATACCTTTTCAGTGATTGAAGGTTTAAACCACCTACCAATATTATAATCAAAATTATTAATTTTCCTTAGAGCTTAGGAAATGACTCATCAAGCACTTGAAGGAGTCCAAGTGTTGATTCCAGCCCTAACATCTTTTGGTGCGTTTGGCGAGAGACGAAGGCCTTGAAATGAAGTATTCTCCTGAGTCTCTTGTTTTGAATTGTGGATAATCAATTCTTGATGGTGAACAAGAATTAGTAACTTGAAGAAGAATGCAAATTGGTTCACTTGGCAACTCCACAAAGAGGAAGAGGGGTTTCAAGACCTCCTACTACAAGGATAAATCAGAGATCACCTATTATGACTCCAGTTGTTGACCCAGAGAAGATCATTAAAGATGAAAAAGGAAAACATATATCAATTTAAGGCACATCTCAGTCAGTGAAGAAGGTACACAAAAATTACATTCCAAAGCAAAAGGTACCTTCATCTACTTTATAATCAAAAGAAGTTTTAGTTTCAAAAGATTCTGCTGAAAAATCTCAAGTTGAAACTGCTTCCCTAGAAAATAAAGTAGATGATGTTAACTTAGGCTCAATTGAAATTTTTTCTCACTCATCATTTAGTAAATCTGAGATAAGTATTATTCCAGTCAAAGAGGAAAAAATACAGGTTTTAAGTGTTAATAAGGAATCATAAGAGTTTGTGCTAACAGAAGGGGAGTTAGAACAAGTATTGGAAATTGCACTTTTTCTTGATAGGGATGTTTTTACTAAAGAAGGTTTTAAAACCATTTTAAATTTCCTTCAAGCTCATCCTGAATATCAATCTTTTATTACCCTGCAGCAAGATTATTTTCATTTGTCTCAAAATCCAGCTGTTGGGTCATCCTCTTCTCATCCACCAGTAGGGAGTGTCCCTGAAGGCCTCACTTTCAACTTATCTAACTTCCTAACTCAGAAAAATAAATTTGAATTTACCTCATCCCCTCAAGAGACAAAATTTGAATATGATTCTTCTGTAGAAGGTGAATTCAAGACCTCCTATGTTCATCTCTTTGAAAATCCACTGTTTTTGGTCCCAAAACTTGAAGAGTAAGCCCAAGATTTACAATTTTCTGTTATCCCAATTCAGATTCAAAATCCACAAATTGTAATTCATAATTCCCAAACAGCTACATCAACCAGTCATCCATGAACTGTACATCAGCAAACCATGGCTCAGCCTGCCCTTACAAGGATGCAGTAGATAGTGGCTACAAGATATGCACCACTTGCTCTTCCTTAACCTTTGCATCCTCTTCCTCAAGGGGGTTACCTGAAATATCTTCCAAATACATCGGGGAGGGAGAAGGAGTTTCTGTTGAAGAACATTTGGTTGCTTTCTATATTTATGCTGACTACCAGAACATTGAACATGACGATGTTTGGTCAAGACTCTTTTTTCAGAGCTTGGATGGAGAAGCTCGTAAATGGTCTAGAAGTCTGCCACCAAACTCAATAACATGAATAGATGAATTGGAAGAAGTATTTGTGAAGCAATGGGGTGATAGGAAAGACTATGTGTACTACCTTACAAAGTTTGGAACTATAAAAAAGAATACAAAAGAATCATTGGTTGATTTTACAAATAGGTTTGATAAACTTTATCATAAAATTCTTGAAGAAATTAAGCCTTTTGAGACTACAACTATGATAACTTTTGCCAATGCCTTAGATTATGAGTTTTCTTTGTGGTTAAGGGCTGAGAAAGCACAAACATTGATGGATATGCAAGAGGTTGTAATTGGAGTGTAGTCTAATCTTATGGCTTCAAATAAATTGAAAATGGAAGAGGAGAAAGCAGCAAAATACAAAAAGAAAATGAAAGAAGAAAAACCTTCTTCCTCTAAATCTCTTACAACAGAAGAAAATATTAATCAAATGTCCAATTTGATCAAGGAAATTGCCTCTGAGATGAAAATATTAGAGTTATAAAACAAACCATCTGCTAGAGCCAATAAAAATGAAGCCAACATATATCGGGCTCCCTTCAACAGACCTTTTCAGCCTCAACAAATTTTACAGCACCCAAGGAGGAATGTTGATGATCAAAATGTTCAGCCTCCTTTGAATAATTTTCTTGAAGAAGAGCAGCAAGAACATGGGGAAGAAAATGAAGAAATATATCTTGTAGGAGAAACATCACTGTCAACTTGTTTGACTTTGCAAGAATATGAAGACCAGTCAAGGATATATTTGTTTTCAGATGATGAAAATGCCCAAATTTATGCACAAAATGATAAAAAACAACAAGAAGCTCAAAACAAAAACTATCCTCTGAGGTCTAAAGGTCTTGTTTAGCAACCTCAACAAAAATCATATTCTGATAAACAAGCTGCCAAACAAAAGGCCAAAGTCAATGACGTTCCTCCACCTCAAAATTCTGCCCCAATCATCAAAATCTTTGCAGAAAATAAAGAATTAGCTCCAATTTATTTCAGTTTCAATTCAGAATAGAATAAAATTAAGATTCTTGTCCCACTTCTGGAATTGTTGAAAAATCTAACATACAAAGAGCCTTTCAAAAGTCTGTTACAACCACCTCTCGCTCTCGATTTAGTCAATCTCGAGGATGAACATCCTACTATTTATTTAGGCTGCCATGTCCAAGACCAATATGATGATAATTCACCGACCTTTCTATATCTCACTCAATATACATGACAAATTGTTGCATAATTTTCTATTAGATTCTGGGGCTTCTCACAATTTAATGCCAAAGAAAGTGATGGATGAATTAGGATTATAAATCACCAAGAAATACCATGACCTATACACCTTTGATTCCAAAAAATTCAAGTGTTTAGGAGTGCTTAAAGATTTGGTTTTTTCTCTTACCCAACTACCTATGAAATTGATGGACATTGTAGTTGCAGACATACCTTCTATATTTGGGATGCTACTTTCCAGATCTTGGTCTAAAAATTTGGGGGGCACCCTTCATATGGATATGTCATATGCCACAATCCCAGTGTTTGGAGGGGAATTAAGGAGGTTGTATAGAGAAACCCAAATGGCCTATATCATAAGTGATCATTATAATCCCTCAAATCATCCTATATATGCTGAGGAGAAGGAATTGGGGTCATCCATGTTACACCTTGTTGCTAATGATAACAATTTCCAGCCTGAAATCAATAAAAAACAACACATTCAATATACAAATGAACATCCTTTAGAGGGAGGACAGATCTGGAAATCATACTTTGACGGAGCCTCGTCAAGGCAAGGATCGGGAGCTGGTGTAGTTCTCATTTCTCCCACTCAAAAAAGGGTAACTATATCATATCAACTACAATTTGCTACCACTAATAACACTTCTGAATATGAATCACTTGTTCTTGGTATGAAGGCAGCGAAAGATTTGGGAGCAGAGCAGCTAGATACTTTTGGTGATTCAGAATTGGTGATAAGGCAGGTGAGAAACAACTACCAAGTGAAAATTTCCAAATTGAATAATTATAGGAATGAAGTGTGGGACTTGATTGAGCATTATTTTTCAGCATTTAATGTGACTTTTGTCACTAGAGAGGAAAATCAAATGGCTGATTCACTAGCTATTTCTGCTATTAATTTCAAAGTTCCTCTTGATTTCAAGGCAACATATGATGTTAAAATTAAAAACAAACCTTCTATTCCTGATGTTATCACTCGGATTGAACCTCAGGCCAAGAAAGGCAATTCCGAGTTAACCTCAAACCATGCTTAGCCAAGTAGCTAGCCCTACTAGGCCAGGAGAGGGCTCTCTCCGTATATATCACAGTTAAAATGACTGAGGAAAGAAGATTTTAGGCCAGGTATAGTAGCTCAGGGTTTTGATTTTGATTTTTTATAGGGTTTTGCTGGATCAGGAGGAGTCAAACAGCTAGGGCAAGGAAATTAGGTCAAAATTTGTAGGGTGTTCTATGGGGCAAGGTAGGTAGAAGGTTTTGACATTTAAAGGATGATTATGGTGAGGTGAATAGACTGGTGAGGAGTTAGGAATAGCATCTGAAATGAATTCTCCCTAAACTGAACAAAATAAACAAATTATGCAAAATTTCCCAAAACAGAGCATGAAACATGAATTCTACCTTTCAACTTGAAATTAAGAATATCATAGAAATGAAAATGGTTTATGAGCTTACAATACATTCATACAAATCATCACAAAGAATAAAATATATCAAAAACTACATACCACATGGATCCCAAAGAAATAGCTACATATTTATCATTAATGTCCAAGCCAAATTGATACAAATATGTCTCTTGAGATGCCAAAGCTCCAAGGGAGTCCAACCATTACAATGACTGAGAAAATACATCATATAGACTTAAAAATCACTCTTCATAGCCTCAGGGAGTCGAATCCATGAGATAGGGATCGGTTTCACCTACTCCCAAACAAGAATCTAAAGACTAGGAAAACTAACCAATTTTCCTCTAAAAGAGAGGAAACTTATTCATTTGACCTCTAGAGGACCTATCTGATGTATCTACCCTAGATAACAATAAAAAAGTTACATTCACATTCACCATGACCATTTACATTAGTTTTTTTCTTCATTTTCCCAAGTAAAAAGTCAAAAAGTCAAAATATGTTGAAGATGGTGAAAATGACAATTTCCTGGCAAAAGCGCAATGTCATGACAGAAAAAAAAATAACCTCTCTTGAAAGCAACTTTTGGAGGCCTTCCCGGTGTCCAAATTAGCTCCATGATAGCTCATTGGAAATATCTCTGAGTCTAGTTTTCAAATATTCCTCTAGTTTCCAAAATGGTTCCCATATGCCCTATCAAAAATTATTTCTCCCAAACAAGGGAAAAAAAAAACAAGGGCAAAAACATGTTTTTTTGGTGTTTTTCTGCCTTTTTGAGGGACCATTTCTCCTCCAAATCTTCTAAAACTTGTTGGATTTAATTTCTTCATCATTCTAAACATGATGGTGGTGACCATTTCTCCATTGGATGCTCCAAGAAAAAGTGCGCTGCATTTTTGGCAGTGTGATTGTGTGTCAAAATTGCCCAAAAATCCAAAAAATGCACCACAGTGCCAAATTTGCCAAAATTTGTCAAAATTGTGAGTTTACTTGCTGATCAAGGGTTAGAGGCATGGGCTCGTTTGAGCTTGGCCCTTGCAATTTTTTTTCTCATGGCATAGGGTTTTGCCATCTTCCTTTGAATATCATTGTCCTTATTGGCCTTCTCCGACAAGCACTCCAAATGAAAGTTGGCTCTATCAAGCCATGACTCTCTATCTCTACTAATATCAAGGGCAAGCAGCTCACTTGGAGTGAGTTGCTCTGCTAACTCAGCCTCTTTCTGTCTCTCACGGGCTAAAGCTCTCTTAAGCCCTACTGTCTTTGGTCTCTATCTAGGAGGTTGATCCTCCTCATCATCAATCTCACCAAATCTATCCAAGGTTTCCTCCAACAAGGCTTTATCTCTCTCTTCCTCTTCCTTTGCTTTGATGGTCTTTCCTTCATTGATAATCTGCTTAGTTTTCAGTTGTTCATTCTCTTGCTCAAGAAAACCAATCACATATTGTGCTCTGTAAAGATTAGCTTGAAGTTCACTAATCTTTGCCTCTTTGCTTCTGATAAATGCATTGGTGATTCTATCCTCACCCCCCTCATCAAGGTCAATCAGCTGAAACTCCTGCTTTTTTTCATGCTTGTCCTCCTGCTCCTCAATGATTGGCTCTTTTCCCTTGTCTACCTGTTTTGCTGATGAAGAAGGCATGGTCCCTTTCACCTCGAGTGAAGCAAACACATGCATGTGGCCTATCTGATAGGTCTTGGGAAATGGCCCAACATCAGTCACATTAGCCCAAGTTGCCTCAATGTCCCTTTCATTGCTTGATGCTCCAGTATCATAATGGGGTGATGGTGAAGTATTGTGGAAAGGTGAGAAAGTAGGGTCAACATGAGGTGAAGGCATATGACTATATTATGATGTATGAGTAGTAGGCTGAGATGGAGAAGTGGATATGGGAGGATGAGATAATCAAGGGATGCTCTGCTCATGATGACTAGGTGGGGTAGTGTAAACTTAATTTGCAATGAATGTATCCCATGAAATATTCTTCTGCTGAATTTGATGGATGACCACCATCTTAATGAGTGAATGGTGAAAAAGACTCTGCATTTGATGATTATAATGCCTCCTTTGTACAATGTATGCCATCTTTTCAATGCTTTGGGAGAGATAGTAAGGTATACGAAGCATTCTGACTCTAGTGAAGTGCATGAGGAGTCTGATATGGTATGAATAGAGTTGAGAAAACATCCCCTCACAAGTCATGGGGACATACCGGTCATTATTTTCATCATGGGGACATACCGGTCAAGGAGATGAGAGAAAGGGAAAACAGTTTTCTTAGCATCCTTGTATCTAGGTTTAAGGTATGGCTCATAATAGCTTAGATCAAGGTTTACCTTTTTAAACCATTTCTCTCCCACATTCGGGATCCCTGTAGCAGCTGAAATAGCAATAGCGGACATGGTAAATGTGACCCTAGCAAGAGTGACATGCCCATCATGAAGATTTGTGATGAACAACCTTGTTAAATCAGAGTGATATTGAATCTATTACACCCTCTCACAAAACTCAAAACAACCAACATGATTGAAACAAGACACAGTGAGAGGAGAGGCCATGAGTTCCTTTGTTGTTATGGGTTCAAATCTATTAATTTTCCCTCCTTTGTGATCACTTTTCTTTGGTGATCGTTCCTCACTGATATCTCTGTCCTCTTCTTCTGACATTTTGAGTTTGAAAGCTTTGAAACCTTAGGGATGAGGTAGAAGGGGATGGGGAATGAAATAGGCTTTAGGGAATAGGGAAATGGTATTGTAGGGAAGGAGTAGGGTCTATGGAATATGGATATGGTGGAGGAAGAAAATTTGAGGTTTATGAGTGGAAAATTTAGGAATAATAGGAACAAAGACTGAAACTAGGGTTTTATAGCCTATCCAACCTCCAAATTTCACAATGAAAACAAAATCACCATGAAAATCCTTTTAATGACAGCAACTGGGTGAATTTCATATGCTACTTACTTTTCAAAGGCTTTATAAATACTTTGTTGAAGTTTTGGAGGCACCTTGACCGAGTTTTGAGGCTCACAAACCAAATTGTGCATTAGTGCAGTGTTTCAGACATTAATGCAGCGCCCCTATGCATTAGTGCAATGCTTGGACATTAGCACAGTGCCTCCAGCTATTATCACAGTGCCGATGTCAAAGACATTGTGTTCCTCAGGCATTAGCGCAGTGCGGCTGGGTATTAGCGCAACGCCTAGGTGAAAAAACGCAGCGCGAAGAGATTTTTGCCCAAATTTCTCACAAACTCGAATTTTCTCCTTTGATGAAGACTCTGAATAGCTGAATGGCAACAATGAATTATTTTGAAGTGCTTGATGGGATTTATAATTTTAGTGGACTTGAAATTTAATTTAAATTCCCCACTTTTCTAATGTTCATTTTTCTTCTTTGACACTGATACTCTTTTTGTTTTCTGGCCTTTTGGCATTGCAGGCTTAATCAACCTGGAGTTTGGCTTTCCTTGCTCACTTAGGCTGGACATGATTACACTTTGACAGCTTTGGGATTGCATTTATTACATATAATAACGTAAAATTACATTTGGAAAAATTGAAATAAATTACAAATTTGATTTTTCTATCAAAATGACATTTTGATATAAAAGTCATTAAACTAAAAATACAACTTTGAAAGTATAATAAATACATCATGGTGATCTTATTTAGTCCCTCTCATATATGTTCTGACCTTATCTAAATGAAGGAGTGACCTTGAGAAATGAAACACCCTAATGACCTAATGAGTCTGCTTTTTGACCTGACCTTTGAATGAGATTTTGACTTTAAAGATTTCCAACTGAATAGAGCATCTGCATAGGTGTTATCATGCTCAAGGAATCATGAAAATGAATCATCCAATATGATCTTCTGAGGGAGAAATAAGCTTATTTCACAAAGACAACCACCAGTGGAACATTTTTATGTCATGACCTAATGGAATGATGAAAATTTTATTCAAAATGGGACACCTAAGATGCACATGCAAATGTGTTTTGATCCCTAGTGGAAGTATGCAAATACTGACACAAACACCTGATAACATCAAATACAGGCAAGTATTTGAGGATGACAAAGAAACTCAAAAAAATTTGGAGTTCGTTGAAGAGTTTTCAAACATTCAAATTGATGATGAGCAGGACATTGTTGAAAATCAAAATAGCAAGCCTTTCAAAAAGACCAAGGCTGGGAAAAACATTATAGATCTAAAAACTAACAATATTCCTAAAGGCCTAGTTCCTTTAGAAATATTTTTTGACAATAATTATGTATTTTTGAAGCTTGAAAATAAATTTTATGGAGAGAGTACAATTGACTGTAATATTGGTACGGAAGATCAGCAAAAATTAGTCAAAGTTGCTAAATTTCTTCCTCTTGAAACTAGAACAAAATATATCAAGTTGTTGAAACAATATGCAGATATTTTTTCATGGTCCTACAATGAGTTGAAAACCTATGATAGAGGTATAATGAAGCACAAAATTCCTCTGAAAGCAGATGCAAAGCCTGTAGCACAAAAAATTAGGCATATTAATCCCATGTTGCTCCCTATCATTGAAAAGAAATCAGAAAATTATGGGAAGCAAAAATAATTCTGCCTTTGAGATTTTCTAATTAGGTAGCTAATATAGTCTCATTTCGAAAAAATAATGGCGAGATAATAATTTGGGTCGATTTGTTGTGTAACCAGCTCCAAAAATAGAAGAAAAGAGATATCAACGCCTTAGAATTAAGCCACTTCGAGGGGGCAACCTCCAATACATTACATAAATGAACAATTCTTGGATGATCCAATTTACAAAACCTCCTTTCTATATATAGGAGTCCATGGGGCCATAATGTAATCCTAGTAGGCCACAATGTAATCCTAGCCGACCTAACAATAATAATTTAAGGGCACAATAATAACAATATGGGGGTTACAGGGGTACAATAATAACAATAAGGGGGTTACACTAACAACAATAAGGGACTATACTAGTAATATAGTGACCTAACATGCCCCTCTCCTTCAAAAAAGTGTTGTCCTCAACGCTTGAGTAGCTCTGGGTGCTTCTGTATAAAATTCTCATCCTCCCATGTAGAATCTTGAGTGGGTAAGTTCTTCCACTTGATGAGATACTCTGAAATTGATCGATTTCGTAGCTGTCGAGTTCTTGTTTCCATGAGTGCTTCAGGTTCCAATATGATTTTTCCTTCCTCATCAAGTTACGGCAATATTTTGAGGCGAAGTATTGAAATCTAGATGCACTCGCGAAGAAGGAGGAAGCTCCAATTTGTATGCCATAGTACCAATCTTTTGCAACACCTTGTAAGGACCATAGTACTTTGGCGATAATTTATTATCCTTCTTAGCTTGCTTGAGGGACATTTTTTTGTATGGTTGTAGTTGTAAAAATACCCAATCTCCTACATCAAAACTTCTCTCGCTGCGATGTTGATCTGCTTGATGTTTCATTCGATTTTGTGCCAAATTCAGGCTATCCTTTAGGAGTTGGAGAACTTCTTGTTGATACTCGATGTGATCTTCCACTGCTTGAACCTTCAAATTTTCCCTTAAAGATGATGTGATGGATGGTGGATGGTATCCATAAAGTGCCATAAATGGGGTCATTTTTGCTGCAGTATGGAAGGAAGTGTTATACCACCATTCAGCGAGCGGTAACCACTTGACCCATTGTGTTTGTTTATCAGATACAAAAAAATGAAGATATCCTTCCAAACATTTATTTACTATCTCAGTTTGACCATCAGATTGAGGATGATAAGATGAGCTATGAGCTAATTGAGTACCCAAACAAGAAAATAACTCCGTCCAAAAATTTCCAGTAAAAAATGGGATCTCTGTCGCTCACAATAACCCTTGGGCTTCCATGTAGCTTTTGAATTCTGTCCATAAATGTAGTAGCAACTGTACTTGCTTTAAATGGATGAAATAATGCACAAAAGTGTGCATACTTGGTAAGTCTATCAACTACCACCATGATGACATTCTTTCCTTCGGACTTAGGTAAACCTGTGATAAAATCCATTGAAATCTCCTCCCAACGTTGACTTGGAATGGATAAAGGTTGTAGAAGTCCTGGGGTCTTAATTGTCTCCACTTTATTCAGCTGGCAAACCAAACATTCCGCCACAAACTTTTGAATATCAGATTTAAGGCCATCCCAAAAAAATTCTTTCTTCACCCTGTGGTAAGTTTTTAAAAATCCTGAGTGTCCTCCTAAAGGAGAAGTGTGCAATTCCAGAAGAATCTTTTGTTTTAGTTGGGAATTCTTACAAAGATATAAGCGATCTTTGTACCATAAGGAATCATTTTTCCAACTAAATGTATCGGATGTACTAGGATCTTGCTGCAACTTTTGAATGAGTGTCCATACATCTTTGTCCTTCTTCCATTCATCTCTTGCTTCAGTTATCCAATCTGGTTGGATAGTAGAAATGGCACAAAGCAATGCTTCCACCTCTTCATTCTTTCTTGAGAGTGCATCTGCAACAACATTAAGCTTTCCTTTTTTGTAGATTATTTCAAAGTCCTTAACCCAACATCTTTGTGACCCATTTTTGCTACTCTTCTGAAGATAGTCTTTGTTCCAAAAAGTGTTTAAGACTATCATGATCAGTTTTTACCTTGAAGTGTCTTCCCATTAGGTAAGTTCACCATTTCTTTAGTGCATGCAGTATTGCTAACATTTCCTTCTCATAAATAGGTTTTTGTAAATACTTTCCTTTGATTGGACTACTTTCAAAAGCAATGGGTCTTCCTTCCTGCATTAAAACTGCACCAATTCCATTTCCTGAGGCATCACATTCCACAATAAAGGTTTTTGTGAAGTCTGGCGTAGCTAAGACCGGTGCTAGGCACATTGCCTCTTTAAGATGTTCAAAGGCCTTAGTTGCTTCATGAGTCCATGAAAATGCATCTTTATTCAATAATGTTGTTAGAGGTGCTGCTATTCTCCCATAATTCTTAACAAACTTGCGATAATACCCTGTTAACCCGAGAAATCCTCGCAACTGCTTTATGGTTGTGGGGACTTTCCATTCCTTAATGGCTTTAATTTTGTTAGTGTCTACTTTAACACCCTCGTGAGATACAATATGACCCAGATATTCCACCTCTTGTACTACAAAGAAACATTTGGATTTTTTTGCATATAATTGTTTCTCCTGCAATAGTTTGAGCACCCTGTCAACATGTTCAACATGATCCTTCCAAGACTTGTTGTAGATTAGTATATCATCAAAATACTAGCACAAATTTTCTAAGGAAGGGTTTGAAAATGGAATTCATCAACCCTTGAAATGTAGAAGGTGCATTGGTAAGGCCAAAAGGCATGACCAAAAATTCATAATGACCCTCATGAGTTCGAAATGTTGTTTTTGGAATATCTTCGATCTTCATTCTAATTTGATGATATCCTGAACGAAGATCCAACTTGGTAAAATAAATTGCTCCATGTAATTCATCCAATAATTCATCAATCACAGGAATGGGAAATTTGTCTTTAATGGTGAGCTTATTGAGCTCCCTATAATCAGGACACATTCGCCATGATCCATCCTTCTTGTGTACCAATACTACAGGAGCAGAGAAAGAACTTTGACTAGGTTGAATTATACCCGCCTCTAACATTTCCGCAATCATACGTTCAATTTCGCTCTTTTGGAAGTAAGGATATCTATAAGGCCTGATGTTTGGAGGAACACTTCCTGGAATCAAATGAATAGCATGATCATGATCACGAATAGGTGGGAGTCCTTTGGGAGTTTCAAACACCTTGGAATGATTGTCCAAGACTTTTTGGAGATCTATAGAAATAGATGATTTTGATGTTGGAATTTCTAGTGAGCGTAATTGTGAAATTACTCCTCGTTGTTCTTTCTTTAGAAGCTTTTTCATGACATTAGAGCTTATTATCTTTCCTGGCTTCCCTGCAATACCCCATAATTCGACTTCCTTTCCCTCTGAAAAAAATTTCAAGAAAAGTTCTTGAAAATTAAAAGCTACCGTCCCCAAAGATTGTAACCATTGTACTCCTAGTACAACATCAGCACCTCCCATAGGAATGGAAAGAATTGGACTAGTCAATACATATTCCCCCATGGTTAGCTTGATATAATGGCATTTTCCAGAGCAATTTATAGTTCCTCCATTTGCAACCATCACTTGACATTCTGGTGCTTGGTATAGGAAACAATTTAATTCCTTGGCTACCTTACAATGAACAAAATTATGGGTGCTACCTAAATCAATCAACATTATTACCTTTTTCTTCTTGATATGTCCTTCTATCTTGAGAGTTTGAGGAGTGGTAATTCCTTCCAGTGCATTACACGATATGGTCGAATTCATTTCTTCCTCTTCTAGGGCTGGTTCCTGGTGTATATCCTCTTCTTGTTCATTTTCTTCTTCCTCTTCACAATCTATGTAAAATAATTTCTTCTCAACACACTTATGACCTTTAGTGTATTTGCTATCACAACTGTAGCAAAGCCCTTTTTCTCTTTTTTCTTCCAATTGTTGTGGTATCAACCTTGTAGGTTGTGGAAATCTAGGCGTAGCAACACTTCCTTCTTTATAGAATTGAGTGGTAGGCTTCCTTGTCGCCATTATTTTACATTCAACTTTTCTTGCCAACCTGAATGCCTTCTCCAATGAATCTGGTTCCAAAACGCGAACTTCATGTTGGATGTTATCCTTTAAAGTGCCTATGAAGAGATCGATCATGTGTTCCTCTGGAATATCAATTACCCTTATATTCAATTTTTGGAAGTCCTCAATGTGCTGCCCCACTAAACCCTTTTGTTTTAGATTTATCAATTGGCTAAAGAAGGTGTTGCTCTTTGTATCCTCGTAATGTGCTATCATTTCCTCCTTAAAAATTGACCAAGTGACAATTTTTTTATGGGAGCAAAGCCATCGATAATGTTATCCATGTCAGCCCCCATTAAAAAATTTGGCCATCAGCCCCTCCCGAACCTTTCAAATTTCCTATCACGGCTTAAGAAATTCATTTTTGCTTACCGTGCCTTTCCCGCCCTCTGAAACGCATTAGTAAGCACCACAAACGCGTATTTGAAGTCATAGGAGGCCTAGTCCCTTTCAGTCCTAGCCCCTCATATCTTATCGTCTATATGACTGAAGCTCGTGACCGAGTGTTAAGTCCCAAGGGCGCCTAATGTATATATTTATCGTGCCCACTCCGGACCGTTGGATCGAAACACAAATAAATGGCCCAGAATCTCCTTTGCTTTGGTGGTCCCTGTGCCCGCGCCCACTCAGAAACCGGAGTTGTTTTCATCGCGCCACCTTTCAAAGGCAAGCGGTTTTCTCCAAATCGGAGCGATTCCATTGGGCGCTCGCCATGCGTCCTGGTGTACGACGACAATACCACTACCCATCACGCGTTATCCTTCAGTCAAAGTTGTGCAGCGATATTAACGTTGGTCGTCCGATCTGAAGAGCTCAATCCAACGGCGGCCGCTCGATGTAATTGCACGAGTGTTAATGTAGGTCTACAGTGTTCTGGGTCCACCATTCCGTCGTTGTACAATGCATTCCTAACCGTTGATATCGCTCTGAAATCGTGTGGTCCAGATCATTTGCGTGACCACCTGTTGACCAAGTCTCCCACCACGTCATCATCCCACGCGTCTATCGTTTTTTTCCTCCGCCATTCACATGTTTCATTCATAAATCATATTTCAAAGTTTTACATGGAAAGCTATCACCAGCCCGTCCTCCATTGTTTCTCTGCATCTCTCTGCCACCCCGCATCATTTCATCATTCTTCCAAGTCTGCACCACCATTTCCATCAACCACACCACGTTCATCATCCCTGTGTTTGGTTTTCTTTAACGAGTTTGTGGTTTTGCAGGTTTGTCGCGGCAGAGAATTATCATGATTCACCGCCTCCATTACAGAAGTAGAGAACGCATGATAGGACCATGTTTCAGGAGCAAAATTTAGGAAAAAAGATCCGGGAGCTGCTATGATATGACCACCATTAAAGAAAGCAAGGATTTAAATCTATTAAACCCTCTAGGGTCATTCAAATGCACAGGTTGAGCAGATGAATAATTAATGGCGCAGATGGAGAATATCAGTGAAGAACAGGGGATTAAAGAAGTGCATTTAAGAACTTTGGGGCTTTTACATAACCTTTTGAAGGAAAAATACCAGATCGAAGGCCCTGCAGATCACTAGAAAGATCTTTTCACAGAAAAAAATGCCCTCAAGGTTTATTTCAGCCGAATTTTCTTTAGGAAAGGATAGAATATTCATGTGAATTTCTCTCTATACCATGTTCCTGAAGAGATTTTCTACCCAGTGCATTTATTTCTGCTGACAACAGAGTACACACAGCTCAGCAGGGTCAATCAGCAATGTGGGCGCGAAGTTTTTCCACCATTTTGTTTAAATTAAGCCAATTAAATGAGCATCACCTACCTCATTTTCTAGAGTTTTCTGTTTCTTCTATAAAAAGGAGGAAGAAAGAACCATTATGGGGTTCCGGACTTTCATCGAGAAAATTGTGCGATAAAGGCATTTGTATACATTTTGTAAAGCTTTTGTATGAAGGCTCAGAGCCCGTAGGGTCTCAGTGAGGAGGAGTTCTATCTGTTTTAGAGGATTCTGGTCTTTGGTATCCCACAATATGTAACTTCCTTTTATGTGTTTAATACAACATTTCATTTTATCCATCTTCTTGTATCATGTACTGGAATGCGAGTGGATCACTGATTTTAGGTAAGGATTTATCCTAGTTGATACCCATACCTAGATCAGTCAAGCGCTTTAAATATGGCGCAGGCATGATATATTGTTTCATGTTCATTTCATCCATCTTCTTGCTATATTAGTGGCTTTGGGAAGGTGCTTTTAAAATGCCATTGTCATGTATGGATTCTTAGAATGATAAGCCCATATATGGTTCTGTTGTGTATCTGGGTATCAGACCAAAGTTAACTAATATCTTCTTATATTTCTTTCACTGCATACACCTTCTGATATTTGATTTCTGTGGCATATTACTTGAATCGGCCCTCTCTACATTAAATTGTCTCTTAACTGTCTGATGCTTTTGTGTTAGAGCTTTGCCTCTTGTCTTTGCAACATTACTTTCCTTGTGGCAGTTTCTATAAGTTCTGGTCCCATTTAAATCAATTTCCTTGTTTACAAGAGATAGCAGGAGAGCCTTTTGGATTGACACCCAAGTTATATTATGTGATCCTTGCTATGATAAGATGTCCTAGGCACTGGTTTATGGCAACTCTAGGTTGTCTCTAGGAGCGACAATGTCTGTCGACAACATCTTTCTGGCGCCATTGTCATGGATCAAATTTAAGAAAATCATTATCCCTGGGCCTCGACAAATCATATTCACTCTCTAATCAGGTGAGCACAGAGAGTTGAAGAGTTGCATATCTCTCACCTTGGCGACTCCACTATTGTTTATTTGATAAACCTATTTGTAGTCCTAGCTCCTCGTAAGCCACACCTAAGGTCAGATAAGTCAAATCCAAAGACACCTTTTGTGCCTGACCCTGAAAAGACCACACATAGAAGAAGTTGGAAAGAGAGGGGATCAGTCCGTGCTAAAATCCCTAAATTTTCCGTAGAAGATTATCCATCCTCTTCTTCTCAAGAAATCCAAGTAGAAAATCCTGAATCCACTATAGGAGATACAGAATATTATTCAAATAGCCCATTTAGAGGAGGTGTCAGAATTGAAGCTAATCTTCACCCTACTCCTGAGGCTGAAGTAGTTAAAGAAGTCACCGAAGTAGCCACTGTTAACCGTGAACTGTTCCCATCTATGCCTCAGGCTACTGTACAGTATTTTCTTATTGTCATCCATACTCCACCTCCACCTCTTCCTCCATTTGTACATCAAATTGCTGCACAACTTCCTCCTCCTCCAATGGCTAATGTTCCAGCTTTTTTGTTAAACAAATATGCTCCCCTGGCATTACCTCAAGTGCTGAATGATATGCCACGGGATTATTTAAATATCTTGCCCAGATTCACTGGGGAAAATGAAATTGATGCTCAGAAACATCTTGAGACTTTCTACTCTTTTGCAGAGAACTTTAATGTAGAACATCTGGATGTAGTCTTCAGACTATTTGTGCAGTCCCTAGACGGTGAAGCTAGAAAATGGTTCAAAACATTGGGAAACCGTTCCGTAACCACCTGGGACGATATGGAAAATACCTTTCTCAGGAAATGGGGAGAAAAGAAAGATCATGGATAGTGTCTTACTGAGTTCAATACACTCAAGAAAAAACATAATGAAGGGGTGTCAGAATTTATCAAGAGATTCAATAAGTTATATCTAAATCTCCCTGCTGATATGAAGCCTCATCAGAATGCTGCCAAAGTCATTTTCATAGCAGCCTTTGACTCATATTTCGGTTTCTCTCTCAGGGAAAGGAAGCCTGCCACCCTAGATGATGCTCAGTCAGATGCACTTGAATTGGAAGCAAACTTTGCTTCCACTGGAAAATTAAGAGGGAAAGCTGAACAAGACACCAGAAGGAAGGGTAAAGAGGAAGTATCTACTTCTAATCAGGATAAGGATTCAGATAAAATTGAAGAAATGAGAAAAATGATTAAGAATATTTCTAATAAACTAGTCAAGCTTGAATTGGAGACCAATAATGTAGCCTCCAAGAATTTCCAGAATGCACCAAACAGGGGTTACAATCCTCAGTATAGAAAGCCACCCCTGCAAATATTGCCAAGGGAAGCAAAGGAGCAACAAGATCAAGTTCCACACCCATTATACCTGGAAGGTCCAGTAGATGACTCCACTGAAGCTGTTGTCTATGAACTGCAAGATGCAAATCTTGATTTCTCTAACAATGATGAAGTTGAATGTCCATTGCACGAAGAAGAAGAAGAGATCAGAGACACAGAAGATGCAGAAATTGATCACTATTGCAAACATTTTAATGATTTCATGCAAGCACATTTTAACAGAAAATATGATCTCAGATCTTCAAGGAAGAGAACTCGGACTCAAGATTAAGAATAGGAGCCACTTCAAAAGGAAGTATCAGCTCAAAAGGATTCAACGATGCAGAAAGCCACAGACAAAGGTAAGAGTCCTCTGAACAAACCTTTGCAGTCTAATGATCAAATTCCCTCTTCTTCAAAAGTAGTCACTCCTCCTAATGTTGAGTCTGTATCAAAATAAGTTAAACCTTCAGCTGAAAATAAAGAGTCAAAAGAAGTTGCAATAGAAAAGCCCCCTCCTGCTTTCAATTTGCAAAAAGAACTTGAGAAATTCAAAATCCCAGTCCCTTTGACTGAACTGTTGAAACAACCTGCATATCAATCTCAAGTCACTTCTCTATTGTCTCCTCCTGAAGCACCAATAATTCCAGACAGTCTTAACCTCCAAGAAGAAAGACCCATGTTTGTTTTTGGCCCACATTTCGAGGAGATAGACCCCTCTACTCCTCCATTTTATGTGTCTCTAGTGATTCATGACCTGCTATTACACAACTGTATGCTAGATTCTAGAGCTTCCCAGAATCTTATGCCTCTATCAGTCATGGAACAACTAGGACTACAAATCACACGCCCATACAAAGACCTCTATTCATTTGATTCCAAAAGAGTTAAATGCTTGGGGATGATTAAGGATTTAATGGTCAATCTGGCCCAAATTCCAGCAAATAGTGTGGTAATGGACATTGTGGTGGCTGATATCCCAGCCCGCTTTGGCATGCTGCTGTCAAGGTCCTGGGGAATAAATATTGGTGGGTCACTTAAGATGGATTTGACCTATGCCACTATCCCCGTTTTTGGTGGCCAGGAGAGGAGGTTATACAGAGAGACCAGATTTGTCAAAACGGTAACTAAGGCAGATGGCTCTGTCAATTCCCCAGTCTACAGTAAGGAAGGAGATTTTTCATGCTTAATGCTGGAAGAAGATCAAGAATATTCTCATGAGCCATCCTTCTGTCAAGTAAAAACTGAGCAGCCTTTAGAAGACCATGAAGCAGGAGTATGGACTCTAGATTTTGATGGAGCAAATTCGAGAGAAGGAAACGGAGCTGGAGTACTATTAATTTCTCCTACAGGAAAATGGGTGCCACTGTCTTTTAAATTGGAATATGAAGCTACTAATAATGTAGCTGAATATGAAGCACACTTGTTAGGATTGCAAACAGCCAGGAGCATGGGTATACAGAGTTTAAAGGTTTTGGGAGATTCTGAGTTGGTGATCAGACAAGTCAGAAATCAGTGTCAAACCAAACACCCTCGGCTGAGAGCTTATAGAAATGAAGTATGGGACATGGTGGAGAACTTCTTCTTGGAATTCAATATTCAGTTCATGCCACGGGAGCAGAATAGAATGGCAGATTCTCTTGCTGTAGCTGCCAGTACATTTCGTCCTCCTCAGAATCCTCTCCTGAGGTATGAAATCGAGGTACGTTATAGGCCATCTATCCCAGATAATATCAAGCACTGGAAAGTATTTGAAGATGATGAACAGATGAAGAGATTTCTGGAGACAGTGGGGGAGTTCTCCAACATGGAAATTGATGACTGCGAAGAAGATGAAGCTAAGAATGTTGCAGAAAATAATTGGGAAAATAAAATGGCAGGAAGTAAAGTGTTGTAGCTGAAAGGAAATGTCATCCCTAGAGGGTTGGTGCCTCTAGAAAGATTATTTGATAAAAATTATGTCCCTTTCCAGCCTAATAAAGTGGTAGAGGAAGATCAAGTGGAAGATCTGAATCTGGGTACTGAGGTTGAGCCCAAAATTGTCAAATTATCCAAGAAGGTCCTCGAGGAATATAAGGAAAAATACTTGAAATTATTTCAGTCATACAGGGATGTGTTTGCATGGTCCTATCAGGACCTTAAAACTTTTGATATTAGTATAATGCAGCATAAAATTCCTCTGAGGGAAGATGCAAGACCTTATAAGCAGAAGCTCACACAGATGAATCCCCTGTTGCCTCCGTCCATTGAAAAGGAAATTAAGAAGTTGCTAAAGGCCAAAATAATTGTGCCATTAAGGTACTCAGAATGGGTTGCGAACTTGGTCCCTGTCCGAAAGAAAAATGGAGAAATAAGGCTATGTGTGGATTTCAGGAATTTAAACAGAGCATCTTTAAAAGATAATTATCCACTGCCCAAGATGGACCACATCCTGCAGAAATTGGTTGGAGCCTCTAGAATGTCAATGATGGATGGTTTCTCCGGGTATAACCAGGTGGTTGTACTTCCGGAGGATCATAAGAAAATTGCTTTCACCACACCATGGGGTACATTCATGTATGCCAGGATGCCTTTCGGACTGATTAATGCAGGGGCCACTTTTCAAAGGGCCATGGACATTGCTTTTGTTGGGGAGCAGGATAAATTTTTGGTGGTGTACCTTGATGATATTACATTGTTTTCAAAAAATGATGCTGAACACATTGAGCATTTACGAAGAACTTTTGAAAAATGCAGAAGGTATGGCCTTTCTCTTAATCCACAAAAGTCTTTATTTGCATTAGAGGAAGGAAAAATTTTCGAACATATTGTAACTAAAGATGGGGTAAGGATAGATCCCAAAAGAGTAGAAGTCATAAATGGTATTCCTCTTCCCAGGAATAAGAAAGAAGTGCAGGTATTTTTAGGCCGGATAAATTTCTTAAGAAGATTTATCCCTAACTATGCTGAGATAGTTAGGCATATAACAGATATGCTAAAGAAGAATAATGAGGTGAAATGGTCTTAGGAATCCAGAGAGGCATTCACCAGGATAAAACAGGCATTTGCTGAAGCTCCTGTGCTAGCTGGACCGGACTATGCAAAGCCATTTATGATATTTTCCTTTGCATCTCCCCATACAGTAGCTGGAGTGTTATTACAGAAAAATGAAGAAGGATATGAGCAGCCTATTGCCTTGTTCAGTCAGGTTCTTCATGATGCAGAACTGAAATATAATATATTGGAGAAACAGGCCTATGCCCTGGTGAAATCCCTCAAATCTTTTCGCATATATATTTTGCAGTCTCACATCACTGCATTTGTGCCTACTGCAGCTGTTAAGGATATCCTTGTTCAGGGAGACAGTGAAGGAAAAAGGGGAAGGTGGATTGCTAAAATACAGGAGTATGACCTAGATATCTGCCCCACCAAGTTGTTCAAAGGACTGGGGCTTGCAAAAATTCTATCTGAATCAAACTACCAGGCTCTGGGCATAAATTTGTCTATGATAGCAAATGGAGAGTCTGAGAAAGAAAAAGAACAACAAGGACTGGAGGTAGCCACTCAAAAAGCACATATAAAATATCTCACTAGTCCATGGTACAAAGAAATAGTGGAATATCTTTTAACACTCAGTTGTCCTCAAAGTTGCAATAAAGCAAAATATAGGGCTTTAAGATTAAAATCACAGAAGTACATAGTTTCTAATGGGCAGCTATAGTGGAGAGATCCTTCGGGCATCCTATTATTGTGCCTCACAGAGGATGAAGTGGAAAGGATAATGATGGAATTTCATGAGGGAATATGTGGAGGACATTATAGCTGGAGGGCTACAGCTCATAAAATCTTAAAGGCCGGTTTCTACTGGCCAAAATTATTTGGAGATGTTTTTGCTTGGGTTAGAGCATGTGATAAGTGCCAAAAATTTGCTGAAAGGCAAAAATTAGAAGCTCTGCCCTTGATTCTTGTTCATGTAGATGAACCATTTCAACAATGGGGAATAGATTTTATAGGTGAAATTCACCCACCCTCAAGTGGACAGCATAAATGGATATTAACAGCCACAAATTATTTTACAAAATGGGTGGAAGCCATACCTGCAAGGAATGCTACAGATACTATGATAATCAAATTCATGGAGGAAAATATTATATCTAGGTTTGGCTGTCCTGATAATCAAATTCATGGAGGAAAATATTATATCTAGGTTTGGCTGTCCTGCAAAATTTGTAAAATTTTGCCAGCAGTATAATATCACATTGAAGCATTCTACAGCCTATTATCCACAGGGAAATGGTTTGGTAGAGTCTTCTAACAAAACTCTGGTGAGGGCCTTGAAGAAAACTATAAATGAAAATCAGAAGAATTGGGATTCCCAATTGAAGTTTGCTCTATGGGCGAATAGAATCACCAGCAAGAGAGCAACTGGGAAATCTCCCTATGAGTTGGTATATGGACGAGCAACAATGTTTCCTGTGCAGCTGACCCTGCCAGTGGCATGTTTCATGCAAGAAAGTCAGGAAGAACCGGATGATATGGTCAGGAGAATCAATCAATTGGTAGAATTAGAGGAAACACGAGACCAAGTGAATCAGAGATTAATAGAATATCAAGAGAAAATGAAACATATATTCGATCAACATGCAAAAGACAGGAAGCTACAGGTTGGTAATCTGGTACTCAGATGGGATATCCGGAGGGCTGAAAAAGGAAAGCATGGGAAATTTGATCCCCTATGGTTTGGTCCTTTCAAAATAGCGAAACAGAGAGGCAATAATAATTTTATGTTTGAAAAATTACAGGGCGATCTGCTTGACACCCCTATAAATGGCCAATTTCTTAAGCCATACTTCCAGTTTTGATTCAGGCTGGGAACGCCTGATGTATTATATTGTACATTAGCTTCCTTTTTTTTTTGATTAAATAAGGCGTGTGTTGACATGTTATGAAGTAGAATGCAGAGGGACTGAATGGCAGAGCCGTCTAAAAGAGTATCTGAAGGTCTGCGGAGTTCTCGACACATTCAGGGATGAACGCGCCGTCCCCAGTTGGAGTCGATGTTATCCATGTCAGCCCCCATTAAAATTTTTGGCCATCAGCCCCTCCCGAACCTTTCAAATTTCCTATCATGGCTTAAGAAATTCATTTTTGCTTACCGTGCCTTTCCCGCCCTCTAAAACGCATTAGTAAGCACCACAGACGCGTATTCGAAGTCATAGGAGGCCTAGTCCATTTCAGTCCTAGCCCCTCATATCTTATCGTCTATATGACTGAAGCTCGTGACCGAGTGTTAAGTCCCAAGGGCGCCTAACGTATATATCTATCGCGCCCGCTCCAGACCGTTGGATCGAAACACAAATCAATGGCCCAGAATCTCCTTTGCTTTGGTGGTCCCCGCACCCGCGCCCACTCAGAAACCGGAGTTGTTTTCATCGCACCACCTTTCAAAGGCAAGCGGTTTTCTCCAAATCGGAGTGATTCCATTGGGCGCTCGCCACGCATCCTGGTGTACGACGGCAATACCACTACCCATCGCACGTTATCCTTCAGTAAAAGTTGTGCAGCGATATTAACGCTGGCCGTCCGATCTGAAGAGCTCAATCCAACGGCGGCCCCTCGATGTAATTGCACGGGTGTTAATGTAGGTCTACAGTGTTCTGGGTCCACCATTCTGTCACTGTACAATGCATTCCTAACCATTGATATCACTCTGAAATCGTGTGGTCCAGATCATTTGCGTGACCACCTGTTGACCGAGTCTCCCACCACGTCATCATCCCACGCGTCTATTGTGTTTTTCCTCCGCCATTCACATGTTTCATTCATAAATCATATTTCAAAGTTTTACATGGAAAGCTATCACCAGCCCGTCCTCCATTGTTTCTCTGCATCTCTCCGCCACCCCGCATCGTTTCATCATTCTGCCAAGTCTGCACCACCATTTCCATCAAACCCACCACGTTCATCATCCCTGCGTCTGGTTTTCTTTAACGAGTTTGTGGTTTTGCAGGTTTGTCGTAGCAGAGAATTATCATGATTCACCGCCTCCATTACAGAAGCCGAGAACGCATGACAGGACCATGTTTCAGGAGCAAAATTTAGGAAAAAAGATCCGAGAGCTGCTATGATATGACCACCATTAAAGAAAGCAAGGATTTAAATCTATTAAACCCTCCAGGGTCATTCAAATGCACAGGTTGAGTAGATGAAGAATTAATGGCGTAGATGGAGAATATCAATGAAGAGCAGGGGATTAAAGAAGTGCATTTAAAAACTTTGGGGCTTTTACATAACCTTTTGAAGGCAAAGTACCAGATCGAAGGCCCTGCAGATCACTAGAAAGATCTTTTCACAGAAAACAATGCCCTCAAGGTTTATTTCAGCCGAATTTTCCTCAGGAAAGGACAAAATATTCATGTGAATTTCTCTCTATACCGTGTTCCTGAAGAGATTTTCTACCCAGTGCATTTATTTCTGCCGGCAGCAGAGTACACACAGCTCAGCAGGGTCAATCAGCAGTGTGGGCGTGAAGGTTTTCCGCCATTTTGTTTAAATTAAGCCAATTAAATGAGCATCACCTACCTCATTTTCTAGAGTTTTATGTTTCTTCTATAAAAAGGAGGAAAAAAGACATTGTAAGGGTTCCAGACTTTCATCAAAAAATTGTGCAATAAAAGGCATTTTTGTATACATTTTGTAAAGCTTTTGTATGAAGGCTCGGAGCCCGTAGGGTCTCAGTGAGGAGGAGTTCTATCTGTAGAGGATTCTGGTCTTTGGTATCCCACAGTATGTAACTTCCTTTTATGTGTTTAATACAACATTTCATTTTATCCATCTTCTTGTATCATGTACTGGAATGCGAGTGACTCACTGATTTTAGGTAAGGATTTATCCTAGTTGATACCCATACTTGAATCAGTCAAGCGCTTTAAATATGGCTCAGGCATGATATACTATTTCATGTTCATTTCATCCATCTTTCTGCTATATTAGTTGCTTTGGGAGGGTGCTTTTAAAACGCCTTTGTCATGTATGGATTCTTAGAATGATAAGCCCATATATGGTTCTGTTGTGTATCTGGGTATCAGACCAAAGTTAACTAATATCTTCTTATATTTCTTTCACTGCATACACCTTCTGATATATGATTTCTGTGGCATATTACTTGAATCGGCCCTCTCTACAGTAAATTGTCTCTTAACTGTCTGATGCTTTTGTGTTAGAGCTTTGCATCTTGTCTCTGCAACATTACTTTCCCTGTGGCAGTTTCTGTAAGTTCTGGTCCTATTTAAATCAATTTCCTTGTTTACAAGAGATAGCAGGAGAGCCTTTTGGATTGACACCCAAGTTATATTATGTGCTCCTTGCTATGATAAGATGTCCTAGGCACTGGTCTATGGAAACTCTAGGCTGTCTCTAGGAGCGACAATATATGTCGACAACAGATACCATACAAATTTATTTTGTTCTAAATATAAAGTTGCAATGCGTACCTTTTGTCTGTTTTGCACGTTATGGAGATCAAAATATTGCTCCATCTGTAGTATCCATGTTACAGGATCCTTTCCATCAAACTTCCTCATGTCCATTTTTGGAATATGGTGGTTCTTCCCACCACCATTAGAGTTTATGAAATCACGATTAACATTTTTTTTGTTCTCATCATGAGGTTCTTCTACTATCTTTTCACCATTAGGAAACATTTCTTGTATCAGCTTTGTCAAACCTTCGATGTCTGCTTTTAGATCATTCTTATAGTTTTCCATGTTGTCTTTCATGTCATCCATCTTAGCTTCCATGCCAGCTTCCATGCCATCCATCTTAACTTCCACACCTTTCTTCAAACCGTCCATCTTCGCTTCCACGCCTTTCTTCAAAACTTCCATTTCATTTTTTTTTGCTCTTTGCGAGAGTGAAATTTGTTGCACTTGCTCTTGTAATTTTGATAGATCATGTTGCAATTCTTCATCTTCATGAGTCATAGTAGAGCCTTCTGAAGGCTTAATGGGTGTTGAATTATTTTTACGGGGCATATTTTAGAACCTAATACTGATATCTATTCTACAATATGCCCTTGGAATCAATTCAAATTGATTCTTCAAACAAGACTTATGCAATTTGGAAAAAAAAATACACACCTTTTTCTTGCTTTTGAGGAGCTCGATATTAAAATTGGATTATCTCTATGATTGCAGCACTTCAATATTTCAATTTCAGTACCAACGTAGCCCTCTGAGTTATCTTTCGAATGCCACAGGTCTGACCTGATTTGGATTCTCCAAGACAAAGTTGTGTCCAATCTCTCACAATGACCTAATTATGGACTAGTTTAGTAGAGCGAACTTGTACGACTTTCCACGTGTCACTGTTTCATCCTTTGGCTCTGAAATTGATAGCCAAGAAACTATAGTCCATGTAATTGCGACTAATTTTTACGGCACTCCAATCCGATGCTCAGAGAGAGAGTTATGAAGATTTTCTCACACTCACCTCTTTGAGATGAAATTCAGGAGCCTTAAAAAGCACTACCTTCCACAGATCATATCTCCGAAAATATTGCGAACCAAGCTCTGAATTTTTTTGAAGATTTTCCTTAGGATTTTGGCTTCACACCCTAAAAATTTCATCTTTTGAGACTTCGTATAAAAAAAGTTATAGCGCAAATTCCACGATGACCTGTTTAGGAGCCTGAAAAAATACCTAACTTCCACAGATCATATATCCAAAAATATTGCGAACCAAGCTCTGAAATTTTTTGACGATTTTCCTCAGGATTTTGGCTTCGCACCCTAAAAATTTCAGCTTCTGAAACTTCGTATGAAAAAATTTATAGCGAAAATTCCACGATGACATGGTTGGAGCAGCGAAACCCTAGAATCCAAAGCTTGATACCAAATGTTGTGTAACCAGCTCCAAAAATAGAAGAAAAGAGATATCAACGCCTTAGAAATAAGCCAATTTGAGGGGGAAACCTTCAATACATTACATAGATGAAAAATTCTTGGATGATACAATTTACAAAACCTCCTTTCTATATATAGGAGTCCATGTGGCCATAATGTAATCCTAGTGGGCCACAATGTAATCCTAGCCGACCTAACAATAATAATTTAAGGGCACAATAATAATAAAATGGGAGTTACAAGGGTACAATAATAACAATAAGGGACTATACTAGTAATATAGGGACCTAACACGATTTTCGCAATCTAAACTAGTGTTCATTGAAGGATAACTATCCATTACCCAAGATAAATTATATTTTGCAGAAAGTTGTAGGCTCCAAAAGATTGTTAATGATAGATGGATTTTCAAGCTATAATCAGATTTCAATTGACAAACAAGACAAAGAAAAGACATCATGTACTACACCCAGGGGGACATTCATGTACAATAAAATGTCATTTGGTCTAATGAACGCAGGCACAACATTTCAGCAGGCAATGGATATTTCCTTTGCGGGAGAAAAAGACAGATTTGTAGTCATTTAGTTGGATGACATTATAGCTTATTCAAAATCTAATGAAGATCATTTGAAACATTTGAACCAAGTTTTTGACAAATGCAGAAAATTTGGTTTGTCCTTGAACCCAAAGAAGTCATGCTTTGTTGTTCAAGAAGGAAAATTATTGTGACATATTGTGACAGAAAGCGATATCTCTATTGATCCAAGAAGAGTTGAAGCTATTCAGAAGATTGGTTTGCCAAGGAATAAAAAAGAATTGCAGTAATTTTTGGGAAAATTAATTTTTTGAGACGCTTTGTTCCTAACTTTGCAGAGCTGATAAAACATATAAATGTCTTACTGAAGAAAGATGCAGATTTCAAATGGCGAGATGAAACAAAAATTATTTTTCAGCAATCAAGTCTGACTTGACTGAAGCTCCAATTTTGATTAGGCCTGATTTTGAAAAAGATTTTCTAATTTTTTCATATGCTTCAGAAAAAAAAATTACAGTTGTCTTGTTACAAAAGAACAAAGAAGGATTAGAACAACCTATTTCATTTTTCAGACGTGCTTTAAGAGATGTTGAATTAAAGTACAGCTTGACTGAAAAACAAGCATATGCACTAGTTAAGGCTTTAAAGTCTTTTCGAGTTTATGTGTTACATTCAAAAATTGTTGCTTTTGTGCCAAATATCACTTTCAAAGATGTATTGTTGCAGCCAGATATAAATGGCAGGAGGGGAAGATGGCTAACCAAAATTATGGAATTTGATATAGAAATCAGACCTACTAAATTGATAAAAGGACAAGGCTTGGCTCGCTTGATGGTTGAATGTTAATTTTGGACAACTAGGTCCAAAATCCATGTTGCGATGCTCATATGAACATGCCAGTAATTTTACTGGATTCCTCTTTCGGAGAGGTGCAAGATCGATCTAAAGATCATCTTGATCCCATGAGCAGAAAATTTATTTTGAATTTATTCAAAATATGTGTAGGTCAGCCTGAAATGAAATGTAGGCTTGAAGCCCCAATAGTTGTGTCACACACCCTCACTGATGGATATAAATAGGTCAACGTTGGAGGTCATTTTCACTCATCTATCCTCACACATTCTCTCTCATCATCTGATTGGTTTGATCACCTTGGAGGCTCATCCACACGTGGGAAATTGCAACAAGAAGAATTTTATGTTTTCGACCTAGGATTTCAGCGTAGAGTTGACCAGTGTTGAATTTTGTAAACGCTTTTGTAAATGCACGGTCAAACTGACCCAAATCTTGGTCAAAATTTTAATTTCTACAGTCCGCATTTTCTGGCATAGAAATTGAGGTTGAATGTTGACTTTGACTAGGTTGCGTTGACTTTTGCTGCTGCTGTTTTGCATTGATTGTTGATTGTGCCAGCGTTGACTTTGGGTTGACTGATATTGTTGTCCTAGAGGGTTGTGTGACACTTCTGGTTGGCTGACCATATTGAGACTTTACTGGTTGAAGCATCTTGTTGACCGCCGTAATGCACCAGCACACATATATTTTTGGCTTGTCTTCTATCAATCTACTGGTATGTTCTATCAGCATTTTACTTTTTTGTTTATTTGATTACTGGTTGATATTGGGGATAAAAATAAAGTTGCATCAAATATAGAACATCTACGAAAACTTACATGGTATCAGATCTGAGGTGAAGACAAAGCCCAAGTTTGTAGCAATCACCAAAGAAGAGCATGGGTACCTCAAACTACAATGGCTTTAAAGCTGATGACAAATTGACTGGGAAGGAAGACTTCCATGCCTGGAATATGACATTGGATCTTATGTTGGATTACCAAGATGTTATGGACTATGTGCAGGGAAAAATTCAAGAGCCTCCATCCATTGCACCTACTGCCACCGAGTCAAAGTATAAGAAGGGGGAAATCAAATAAAAGCTGATGATTAGGGACTCAATTTATAAGAGTTTGGTTGCCTACATCTCTGAGCTGGGCACATCCAAGGAGATGTATGATAAGTTGGTCAACATGTTCAAGGCCAACAATGCAAATCAATTCCTATTCTTTAAGAATCAATTGAAGAATATGAAGAAAGGCAGGGATGAATCCGTCCAATCATATTTTCTGAAGTTGACCAAAATTAGGAATAATCTTCTGGCTATTGGGGAGACAATAGTTGATCGAGAGATGGTTCTCACCGCTCTTGGAGGTTTCTCATCCGAATGGCATGTATTCAATACTACCATTCTCAATAATAATGTGATACCTCATTTTGACGAAGCACTATCGAGATGCGTACAAGAAGAGACAAGGATGAAGGAATATGAAAATGAAGGAAATGATGCCTTCACTGCTCGTGCTAAGAAGAAGAACTTTGGTGGTCCGAGGAACAAAGGAAGAGCAGGGGTGCAAGGGAAAAAAGGTAAATGTTACACGTGTCACAAGACCGGCCACTATGCTAGAGAATTCCCTTTCAAGAAGGATTCTCCTGATGATAAAGACAAAAACAACAACCGGAGGAATGGCAATCAAAGGAACAACAGGTTCAAAAGAAAGAGGAAGGCTCCCTCTGGTGGAAATGGGCAACCTTACAAAAGGTAGAGAAATTCCAAGTATGAGGAATCAAATGTTGTTGATGATAAAATAAATGAATTCATTCTTTTATTTTCCCTCTCTGCTGCATCTCCACCCAACACTATGGTTGTTTGGTTGATAGATAGTGGTGCCTCAAGGCACATCACTGGGTTCAAGGAAGCACTTTCTGATATGGTTGAGAAGGATGCTGATGAGCTCCATCATTAGACATATTTGTAGGGGTTAATAGTCAGGTTTTTACCTTCTTAGATCTCTTTTTCTTGAATTTTTATTATTATTTGGGTTTATGATGTTAGTATAGGTGGTGATTAAGGCTAACATACTCTGAGTGCCTGAGTGAAGAAAATCATGATCTATTAAGAACTTTTATAAATATTTTATCACAAAGACTTGGACGAGACATCAAGGAGAAAATATAGGAGGATTGTCACCCTCAAAGGCAGTCGAAAGATCCCAAAGATTCTCTCCAACAATTCGAAATTCCGCAAGCAGTCAAAGGATCCCCAAGGATTCTCTCCGGCAATTCGAATTCTAGAGGCAGCCGAGTAACTCAAAGAGGAGAGAACTTAGTCTTGGTTTACTTGGAGTTGAGTGGACTCAACCGCCATTTTCTAGGGAGCTATTGGTAGCTACCCTATAGAATAAATAGAGCAGAGCTAGAGCAAGGAAGAGTTAGTCTATCCTAGTCTCGATTCCGTTTAGAATTATTGTTGTGAACTATTGAAGCTTTTTGTTTTATTCAGGGATCAAAACATTCAAAGATGTATGCAGTTATTCTTTTATGAAATGAGCAGACTAATTCCATTTGATTGATTTAATTTCAGAGGACTAGCCTCGTGGGTTAGGGCCCAATCCATGTGCCTCAGCTTCTCTATTGTTCTTATCTTTTCATTTCTGTCATTTAGCTAGTTTTGCTTCTGCCATTAAAGCTAGATATGTTTTTGATAAGTTTCATTGCTATTTAGTTTTTGTGTTGTTGTAGTTTCATTTGCTTATGCATAGTGAAATAGAGGAAAAAATCCAAAACTGTGGTCAAGTCTCCCCCCTCTCATCTCCGTCAATAAAGTTCGAGTAGGGGCAGACCTTCCCATAGGCCAAAAATTTCTTTCTGTTTGAGTTTTGGGAAGAATTTGTGCTACCAAGTCCAAGCCCTTCCTTCATTGTTTCATCCTGCATTTTTGTCTGTATCCTGTCCATAATCCGCAGGTGTGTTTCATTTCTAAGCACTGCTCTTACACCTCCATTCCCCTCCTTCTCTTATCATCTCAACGTTGTTCTTACCTTTTCTTTTCCTAACGCACTTAGCCATTCAAAGCCTTATTTATCAGTTTTTTTCGTTCACAGTTGCCTTATTCTTTCTATACAAAACACGTGAAAAAAAATTCAAAACCACCAAAAAAACCAACCTCCGCCTTTTCTCCTCGAGACACCCACCACCGTACATCGCACTTCGCAATCGCAACATTTAACTTTTACCTTTAACACTTACCGCTCGTTCCTTTCTATTGTGATATTGCAAAATTGTACTTCGCACCACTTACCTTTTTCCTTGAAGACTTACTACTCTCCTTCGCCAATTACTTGCCTTATTCCTTCGTTCTGTTGGTTACCCTCGCCAGACTCGTTTTAACGCAAAAACACTTGAAAAGCATTGAAAACCCGACCTCCGCCTTCCTCCTGGAGACTCTCGCCATCGTACGTCGCACTTTGCATATCGCAACATTTAAACATTTACTTTAACACTTACCGCTCGTTCGTTACGATTGTGATATTGCGAAATTGCAAATCGCAACTTTCCCCTTTATTCGTTTCATCGCCATGTCATCTGCATCGCAAATCACAGCTCGCAACCTTTACCGTACCGCAAATTGCACTTCGTTGAACTTACCATATTGCACATCGCAGCTCGCAACTTTTCCCTTTTTCCATTCACAGCCACGTCATCCCCATCGCACATCGCCTCTCACAACCTTTACCACATCACACTTCACACATTTTAGTTTATTCTCATTAAATCCTTACCAATATCCATTTAAACTCGCGAAGTTGCAATTGCGACATCACACATCGCAACTTTTACCTCCATCGTGTCTCCACCATCGCATTTTTCAATTATTTCCGCTCCAAAGCCATTTATGGTGCTATAATAAGGTTTTATAAGGTTTCAAACCCCCTCTTCCCGCCTCTAAGACTTTTTCAATTCTTTCCGCCCCAAAGTCATTTCTCACATTATAATCAATTTTTCTAAGGGTATAACCCCCGCTTTCCATTTCTAAGCCCTCTTTCATTCGCTAAGCCCTCGATTCGCTCTTTTAGCCATTTTTCTTCCTCCAAGATGCAAATTAACTCTTTTTAGTTATAATTAAGTCATGGATAGTTTATTTGCATTGATAATAGCATGGTATATAGATCATAGGATAAGTAGAATGCATTTAGCCGTTTGGCCAAGTTAAGTGTGGTTTATAATTATTTTCCTTTCTTCCATTTATTTTTCAGCAAGTTAGCTTAGTTTCTTTTCAGTCATTTCCCTTTTTTCCAATTAAATTAGTTCATTCTTGTCATTTCTTTTCAGCACTTTAGTTTAATTTCCTTTCTGTCATTTCCTTCCAGTAATTTACTTTCCAGTTGTTCTCATAATTTAAGAAATAGCACCCTTTCATAAAGCAGAAGAGGATGACATCAACAGAATGCATCTGTTGTGTATATAGCGTTGTCACCTAAAAGTTTGTACAAACCCCAGGTTTATAAAGTAAAGTAGGGCAGCCCCTAGGAGTTGCAGCACTCTTGGTGAAATACCAGGGCTCACCACTTTTTGGCGCCCTTTCCGAGGAGGTGCCTAGTAGATATTTTGATTTTGTTTTAGCATTATTTTCTGCTTTCCTTTCTTTTCATGTCACTTCAGAAATATTGAAAAAGTACAAAAAAAATCTGATTTTCATGCCTCATAGGACTAGGAATACTCAAAGATAAACCTTACCTAAAACCCCCACATCACCTCCTAGCCACCCCTCACTCTTCTTCAGTGGCAGTGAGATTGAACACCCGCTAGGAGAGCCTTCTGAATATTTTGAGGATCCTATTGGGGAAGAAGAAGAAGAGCTTGTTTCAACTGAGGGACCTGCTTCACCTATCTTAACTATGGTTGGGACGCAGAGAGCCTTTCCCAAAAGAGAGGCAGATTGGGACACCAAGATGAAAAACATTAGCCCCTCAGCTCTTCCACACTTCCATGGACTTACCTCTCAGGACCTTGACACATTCATGTTTGAATTTTTTGTTGTCTGTAAGACTTATGACTACACCTCTGATGACCAGAAACTAAAGCTATTCCCAACCACCCTTAAGGATGTAGCCTTGTGCTGGTTCATGGGTCTGCTTGGGGATAGCATCACTACCTAGGCACAGATGGAAGATTCCTTCAGTAGCAAGTACAAATACTATTGTAGGTCCAAGGAAAATAAGGATGAGATATTTAGGATGACTCTAGGGCCTAATGAATCCATAGAGGATTATGAAGAGAGGTTTCAATTTAACTATAAGAGCACCAACTGTACTCTTGATCCTAACTCGCTCAAAATTGTACTTCTTCGAGGGATCAATGAAGAGATGATATAAACCTTGAATATGATATCAGGAGGAGATATCTACCAACAACCCTATGAAACGATCAAAATTGTCTTCCAGAACCATTCTAGGGCATTTAGGAAAAAGGGAAGAGCTAGCCAAAGTACATCCAATACCCCTTCCTCTTCCACCTTCATAAAATATGAGATTGGAAACATGCTAGAGGACTTCAAGAGTGACATGTTGCACACCTTTGCTTTGCAAATGGGCACAATGCAGGTCAAAAGGAAGCAAGAGGAAGTAGAGAGAGCCCTGGCCATATTTTTTCCTCGATGTACCAGGAAACACCCAAGAAATGAATGTCCACTGAATCTCACAGAGGTTTTCTTAGTTTGTGAAGAGAATCATGCCACAGACAAGTGTCCCTCCTTACCTGGACTTAAGGTTGTATATCAAGGTGGGGAAACAATGTCAAAGCAACTCTATTTCATCAACCAGAGAAGGCCTCAGGGCCCTTGGCCATATCAACAAGGTATGCAAGGTGCACCTCACTCTTACTATTAAAACAATCGGAGTGCACCCATGCAACCTTGGTACACCCCCACTCCTTTGTCCTAGTCTACACCTCCTACTTGGCCTTCCAACCCTTCATATCATTCTTAGCCTATAAACCAACCATTTCAGCATTATGTTCCACAACAACCTCAGTGGAACAATCCATCACAAGGGTGGAGGCCTCAAAAAAATAAACTACCTGCTCTAATGCCTCCACCCCTGATCCAGGTGGATTAAACAGGTACAGGTACAAATGGCTTGAGTACAAGGCTCAAAAATCAAAGTGCTCGAAAATCCTTCGAACCAAGTTCAAGTTTTATATCTCAAAATTCTGAATCCAACGGCGCAGACGGCACTCAATTCCGAGTCCGAATGAAGGAGTTAGGAGCAGTCAAAGTTCAAAGGTTGACTTGGTGATGTGGCAGACTAAGGAGGCAACAATTTTGCTGAAACCCGGCCACCGGATTCCGACCAACCTGGCCAGATTCCGGGCGAATTTGTGGGACCGTTAAAAGCACTCCTTCGGTCAAAATTCGAAGGTTCAAAAAACAACTATTTGTTTTGAATAACAATAAAAACAAAAAATATATATATATATATGGGTGGCGGGCCACCAACCCCGCCACCCCATCCGCACGGAACCATATTATATATTAACAAATGTGTTGGGGGGCGGGTGATCAGCCCCGCCACCCCCGCGGTCCCCACTATCCTTACGGCCGCCTTTTAAATGGGGCGAGGGTACATACACGTGGCGCGTTTCCATATGGGGCGGGCCGCCCAACATGGGTCCGGCCCCCCCACATCCACATCAAATATTTTAAAAATATAAATTGGTTCAATGCTGTTTTTTTAATGGAATGCGGTTTAAAAATATAAAAACAGTCGGCCTTTTTATGGCGGGGTCAGGATTTGACCACCCGACCTCCGCCCAAACCTTGCGGATCTTCAACCAACTCGTCCAACGGTGGTTTTGGAGAGTCCGCCCGCCTTTTATTATATAAACCTTCATTCATTTGTGCGCCCAAGGATGGACAGGAGCGGGCATGGAAAACGAGGCAGTGGAACCTTGAGCAATGTGCAGGAGGGGGCGGAACCATGATCTGAGCCATTTTTCCAGAGGGGCCAGATTTTCACTTTGTCCGATTGGGGCAAGTTTTATATGGATTCAGCACTACTCGACGCCACAAATCCAACGGTGCTACCCATTTTGTCAGCAGAGGTCTGCAATTTTTGGCCATTTCCAGATTGGGCAGGTATAAGGGTGTAATTCCTCATTTTATACTTGTACTTTCATTTTGCCATTTAATGAAAGTAGGGCCTCCCCACTATTAGAGCAGGGCCCGGAGACGTAGTCCCTCCTAGACGAACTCTGATATCAACTCTTGTGTCTTCGTGCATGATGTTAATTGCTTCTCTCTTTTTCCGCTTATGCCTTTAAAGTTTCTTGTTTTAAAAGCTACAATTTTCACATGTTAATTCTTTTATACATCTCAAACAAAATATTTTGGATCAAGTGGTATCGGAGCGGGTGTTTGTAGATGTGAATTACATGTTTTTATGCTAACAAGAAGCAGGCTAAGAAGAGGCGAAGGGACGCTACAAGCTTTTGATCCCGAAGCAGGACGTGCACGTCAGAGAAGGAACATGGGAGACGAAGATCGGAATGAAGAGGAGCTCAATTTCCGCAAAACTTTCTATACCATGGCAGATCGAGTAGAGAGACTATTCTCTAGACTTGAAAGGTTAGAGAAAATAGGAGATCATTCTTTAGAAAGGCAAGGTTCAGCGCATGGAGATGGTGGAGGAAATCCACCCCCTTCAGGAAATGAAAGTCCTTCCTCCTCTTCTAACCATCATAATAAAAATTCTAGAAATGCATCTAACAAGCCTTTCTTTAAGTTAGATGTTAAGTTTGATCTACCAGTATATAATGGTGAAAGTAATGCTGAGAAGCTTAACAATTGGATTAGGCAGATTGAACTCTATTGCAGGATCCAACAGATTATGGAGGACGAGGCGAAAATCCAATTGGCTTCTCTTCGATTGAGTGGCACAGCTCTCATCTGGTGGGAGAGCAAACTTCGAAGCAGCAGTAACTTGGGTAACCTTTTTTCTTCCTGGTCAGATTTTATTACTACAATTAAAAATCAATTCTATCCCTTAGGTTACAAGCAGAAAGCCTTAATGGAGTGGCAGTACCTAAGGCAAGGTAAAGGACAAAATGTGCAAACCTTTACTGAAGAATTTCGAAAACAGGCATTAAGTTTGGGCATCTCTTTAGATTCTCCTGAAGTTGTAACTAAGTACATTGGTTCATTGCATAGTTACATTAGACATTCATTGTTAATGTTTGAACCTACTACCATTGACTCGGCCAGTGTGAAGGCCATTCATCTTGAGAACAGGGGTAGAAATGATAAGGACAATCATTCAAAGAAACCACCTTCCAAACCTTAAAATGGCAAATTCAAAGGGAAAGGAAAGGGAAAGGAAAAGAAGACGGCGTCAACAAAGAAGGATGAAGGAGAAAAGCCTTATTGCACTCACTGCAAAAAGGAAGGCCATGACGATGATCATTGTTGGAAACTTTATCCAGAAAAGAAGCCGAAGAGATATGGAGGAAAGGGTAAGCAGAAGACGGTAGCAACCGCACAGCAGGACCTTGGATCCGACTCAGGCGATGAGGCATTGATCACAACAGCAGGGGCAAAAGGTACTCATTCTCTTCATGATTCTGAATCACATGAAAGCACTAGTTCATCAAATGAGCCTCTTTCTAATGAACGTAAGAGAATTGAGTTGTTTCATATTAGAGTTGTTATAAACCATGCAAAAGTAGAAACTCTATTTGATTCAGGCTCTCAGCAAACCTTATTTCAGAATCCTTGGTTAAAAAGTTAGGCTTAGAAGTTAAGCCTCATCCAAAACCTTATCCACTTGGATGGATACATGATAAAGTAAAACTAAATGTAACCAAGCAGTGTAAGGTAAAATTTGTTATTGCTTCTAAGTTGGTAGATGAAGTAGAATTGGATGTAATACCATTGGATATATGTGGCATTGTGTTGGGGAGTCCCTATCTTTATGATAGGAAAGCAGTTTTCTTTCGCCATGAAAATAAATACCAAATCACTAAAGATGGGGTAGAATACATTGTAAGAGCTCATCAAACCAAAGTCAGTGCCGGCCTTGTAAGTGCAGGACAGATGAAGAGACTGGTGAATTCCAGCAAGGGGTGTTTGCTCATGGTTGTGAGAGCAAAGGATGAAGAAATAACCGATGCTTTCCGGGGATGTGATCCAGCTCATAAACAGGAATTATGTGATGTTATTTCTAACTATGGTGAGTTGTTTCAGGAACCCAAAGGTTTGCCTCCAAAACGAGGGATCCAACATGAGATCCATTTGCAACATGATGCTCCATTACCAAACATTGGTATGTACAGGATGTCATCCATCGAAATGGAGGAAATCAAAAAGCAGGTACAGGAACTATTGAACCAAGGGGTCATTCGGCCAAGTACTTCTCCTTGTGGCTCGCCGATCGTGTTAGTGCCCAAGAAAGATGGCACATGGAGGATGTGCATGGATTATCGGGCACTAAACAAAATCACGGTGAAAAATCGATACCCTCTCCCTCGCATTGATGATTTATTAGATCAATTAAAAAATGTTGTTTATTTCACCAAATTGGATTTGCGTAGTGGTTATCACCAGGTCAGAATTGCAGAGCAGGATGTGTGGAAAACCGCCTTCAAGACCAAACAAGGGTTGTTCGAATGGATGGTGATGCCATTCGGACTTTGCAACGCTCCAGCCACATTCATGAGGGTCATGAATGATCTTTTTAGGCCTTTCATTGATGAGTTTGTCCTTGTGTATTTAGATGATATTCTTGTATTTAGTAGGACTTGGGAGGAACATGTGTGCCATGTAATCAAAGTTCTTGATGTTTTAAAGAAAGAACAATTGTATGTAAAGTTGTCAAAGTGTGAGTTTGGGAAAACCTCTTTGGTTTACCTTGGTCATATTGTCGGTAATGGTCAATTAAAAATAGACCCCTCAAAAGTCGAGGTGATTGTAAATTGGCCTAAGCCTACCAATGTAACAAAGGTCCGTAGTTTTTTAGGTGCAGTACAGTACTGGAGGAGGTTCATTGCCAACTTCTCCATTATTGCATCACCCTTACACACTCTGACAAGTATCAAACAAGCCTTTTAGTGGGGAGGAAAACAGCAGAAGGCCTTCGAAGCACTGAAAGAGAAAATCAGCACCGCACCAGTCCTGGCTTTACCCGATCTCCAGCAGCCTTTTGAGATCGAAACTGATGCCAGTGGGTACGCCATGGGAGATGTACTTTTGCAGCAGAAGAAGCCGATTTGTTACCATTCGGAGAAGTTCTCCCAGGCTGTAATAAATTACCCCACTTTCGACAAGGAATTGTATGCCTTGGTCCAAAGTGTGAAAAAGTGGAAACACTTCCTGATCGGCAAGGAGACCATCATCCATACGGATCATCAGCCCTTGCAGTACCTTCAGTCACAGACCAAGCTACAACAATCTCGTCATTTCGGGTGGATGGGGTTCCTACAGCAATTTCATCTGGTAATAAAGTATAAGAAGGGCACTAGTAACAAAGTAGCAGACATGCTCTCTCGCCCTCCTATTGCTGCTTCTATTATTTTGCATAATGCGTCATTGTCTTTTGAAAGTTATGTTGAACAGTACACTAATGATGATGACTTTAAAGAATTTTATGCAAAACTAACTCATGGTTCACAGGTGGACAACTATCATTTGCAGGGGAAGCTGTTGTATCACCTTGGTAAATTGTGCATACCCACAGCAGAAAGAGTACATGTAATTCGAGAGGCGCATACCTCTCTTGTGTCTGGTCACTTTGGTGTCGAAAAGACCTTATGTCATTTGCAAAGGTTTTGTTTTTGGCCCCATATGAAAAACATTGTAACCCGTTTTGTAAAGGGATGTGTGATGTGTTCTGTTTCAAAGCCCTCTAATAGAAAACTCGCGCTCTACACACCACTCCCTATTCCGGGTCGTCCATGGGAAAGTGTGTCGATGGATTTTGTAGGAGGTTTGCCTATGTCAAGAAAGGGTCATGACTATTTGTATGTTGTCATCGACCGCTTTAGGAAAATGTGCATATTGATGCCTTGTAAAAAGCAGGTCACTGCTGAGCAGACTGCTTGTCTTTTCTTTCAGTATGTTTGGGTCCACTTTGGGTTGCCCACGTCGATTGTGTCAGATCGAGACTCTCATTTCCTTGGAGAGTTTTGGACCATCTTGTGGCGCATGATGGATACCAAGTTGAAGAGAAGCACGGCATTCCATCCACAAACCGACGGACAGACAGAGGTCGTTAATCGTACCGTGGTACACTTGTTGCGGGGCTATTGCAGCAAACATCCCAAGTTGTGGGATGAACACCTTCCATATGTGCAGCACGCTTACAACCGAGCAGTGCACTCCTCTACGCAGTGTTCACCTTTTGAGACATGCTTTGGTTACTTACCAAAGGACCCTTTCGACATGATCTATGGAAGGGATGAAGATGCCAGTGGGCGTGATGACAGGGATAAAGCACAGCGGTTCATTCAGCGGATTCAGACGATTCACCAAGTAGTGTAAGAGCAGTTGGAGAAGAGTCAGGCCTGATATAAGGCCCGACATGATAAGCACCAAGTCGACCATCAATTTCAAGTTGGCGACAAAGTGTGGTTCCACATCAGCAAGGATCGAATGAAGGGAGAAGGTAAGGAATTGCGACCAATCCGGTATGGTCCCTTTACCATATTGGAGAAGATTGGGAATAATGCTTTCCGACTCGACTTGCCGGTATACATGCAGATGTACTCAGTTGTGAATGTTGAAAATCTAAAACTTTATGAACCCCCATTGATTATGGATACTGAGGAGGTAGGATCAGTTCCTACAGTGGATGACTTTGCACCAGAATATCTCGATGAACTGCCAGAGGACATCATTCTCGATCGAAGGACCAGGACTTCGCGACGAGGAGATGTGGAGTATCTCCGTGTTGGTTTCAAAGGGATGCACCCAAGTAAAGCCAAATGGCTTGAAAAGGAGAAGGTGAGGGAGAAATTCCCTCATTTGCCTGTTGATTGATGAGGCTTTTGGGGTCCAAAAGCTCTTTAGTGGGGAGGAATGATCCAGGTGGATTAAACAGGTACAGGTACAATTGGCTTGAGTACAAGGCTCAAAAATAAAAGTGTTCAAAAATCCTTCGAACCAAGTTCAAGTTGTAGATCTCGAAATTCTGAATCCAACGGCGCAGACGCCACTCAATTCTGAGTCCGTATGAAGGAGTTAGGAGCAGTCAAAGTTCAAAGGTTGACTTGGTGATGTGGCAGACTAAAGAGGCAACAATTTTGCTGAAACCCGGCCACCGGATTCCGACCAACCTGACCAGATTTCGGGCGAATTTGTGGGACCGTTAAATGCACTCCTTCGGTCAAAATTCGAAGGTTCAAAAAACAACTATTTGTTTTAATTAACAAATAAAACAAAAAAAATATATATTAAGGGTTGCGGGCCACCAACCCCGCCACCCCATGCAAATCCATACATTATATTAAAAAAAGAAATATTTTTGGGGGGCGGGTGGTCAACCCCGCCACCCCCACGGTCCGCCAACAATGAAACGGTTGTATTAAATGGGGCAGGGGTACATATACGTGGCACAGTTTATATGTGGGGCGGGCCGCCCAACATGGGTCCGGCCCCCCACATCCACATCACATCAACGGTTCGTCAATTCCGATTTATATATATATCAAACGGATTTTAAAAATATAAAAACGGTTTATGTTGTTTTAAAAAAAAATGTAATGCGGTTTATAAATATAAAACAGTCGGCCTTATTATGGCGGGGTCGGGATTTGACCACCCGACCTCCGCCCAAACCTTGCGGATCTTCAACCAACTCGTCCAACGGTGGTTTTGGAGAGTCCACCTGCATTTTATTATATAAAACTTCTTTCATTTGTGCGCCCAAGGACGGACAGGGCGGGCACGGAAAACGAGGCAGTGGAACCTTGAGCAGTGTGCAGGAGGGGGCGGAACCATGATCTGAGCCATTTTTCCAGAGGGGCCATATTTTCACTTTGTCCAATTGGGGCAAGTTTTATATGGATTCAGCACTACTCGACGCCACAAATCCAACGGTGCTGCCCATTTTGTCATCAGAGGTCTGCAATTTTCGGCCATTTCCAGATTGGGAAGGTATAAGGGTGTAATTCCTCATTTTGTACTTGTACTTTCATTTTGCCATTTAATGAAAGCAGGGCCTCCCCACTATTAGAGCAGGGCCCGGAGACGTAGTCCCTCCTGGATGAACTCCGATATCAACTCTTGTGTCTTCGTGCATGATGTTAATTGCTTCTCTCTTTTTCTGCTTATGCCTTTAAAGTTTCTTGTTTTAAAAGCTACAATTTTCACATGTTAATTCTTTTATACATCTCAAACAAAAGATTTTGGATCAACCCCAACCTCAACCTCATGTTACTCATGTTGATCCACCTAGGCTACCTATACCTGCACAACCCAATCCAAACCCGAACAACAGATAGGCACAACAGGATCCTAGTGGAGAGACATCCCATCCAGCTTATGTTGTGGAGATACAAGAGGTTAATCTCAGGTCGGGAAGAGAACTCCTAGACAACCATCCCCCATCTCCACCTGTATAGGTTAAGGAGGAAAAGGAAGAAGATAACACTCAGATCCAACAACCTCCTTTTCCTGAGCGCTTGATCCACCCTAGTCAGCACACCCTAGAGGAGACTGAACTCCTGGGAGAATTGGAACATTTGTGTGTAAAGATGACACTTCTCCAGGCCATTAAGGATGTCCCTATCTACAATAGTATCATCAAAGAAAAGTTCTTCAAGAAACGTGGAAGGAGGAAGAGAGATACCCACACCATAAATGTGGTAGGACAACTGTCTGACCTGATGCTGGGGAAGGTGATATTTCCAAAATACCTGGACCCTGGTAGTCCAGTTGTTGATGTACATATAGATGGTGTCATAGTCCCCAACACTCTGATTGATTTAGGGGTTGCCATCAATATCATGACCAAGGAAACTATGTTGAAACTTAATCTCCAAGGGACTTTGAGGAAAACCACAACAATTCAGCAACTTTCAGATCAGTCCATAGTAACTCTGGAAGGAATTGTTGAGGGTGTTATGGTTACCATTGACTCTTGGGAGTATCCTACAGATTTCCTTGTCCTATAGCCAAAAACCAAGTTTAATGGTTATCCTCTCATCTTAGGGAGACCTTGGTTAGCCACTACAGATGCTTATATTAGTTGTCGGGCCGGAAACATGACTATCAAAAATGGGCCCTTGTCTAAACAACTAGTGTTATATCCTCCAGCCCAACCTTCCATTGATCATTATCTCCCTATATGGTTGGAGGATGAAGAATATGGGTTATATAAGACTACCCCTATGTGTATCATAGATGTTATCCTTAAAGGGGGGGAACTTGATGAAGATGAACTCATCAACCATGCCATTCAAAACCAATCCTCCACTAACACTCCTCTCGAAACCTTAGTCAAAGAGTCTGAAAGCCAACCTTGGATGGAAGCGCAATCAGTTGAGATAACCTCTGAAACCACCAAGGCTGTCGAGTTTGGCCCATGTAGAGCTCTAAAAATCAACCCAAACCTCTCAAATGAAGAAGAGAAGCAGCCATGCCAACTTTTGAAATAAAATCTTGAAGCATTTTCTTGGGATTACAAGGACATGAAAGGGGCGAATCATTCAGTATGTAGACATCACATTTACATCAAATAAGGATGCAAGCCTATGAGACAACCCCAAAGAAGAATTAACTCGACTCTAAAGGACATAGTCAAAGAAGAGTTGCAGAAACTATTGGATGCGGGGTTCATATATCCTATATTCGACAATGAGTGGGTATCTCCTCTTATCCTAGTCCCAAAGAAGAATGGGAAGTGGCAAATTTGTGATGATTATCTAGAACTTAACAAAGCCACCAAGAAAGACCATTTCCATTTTCCCTTTATAGACCAAGTCCTGGATGGCCTTCTAGGGAAGAATTTATTTTCCTTCTTAGATGGGTTCAGTGGGTACAATAAGATTCAAATCAGCCCTGAAGACCAGGATAAGACTACTTTCACCTACCCTTGGGGTACCTTTTCTTATAGAGTCCTACCCTTTGGGTTATGCAATGCCCCAAACACCTTCCAGAGAGTTGTCCTGAGCATCTTTTCTGAGTTAGTCCATGATGCTGTCGAAATTTACATGGATGATTTCACACCATATGGGGATGACTTCCAAGAAGCTCTCTCCAATTTGGGTAAATTACTAAGAAGGTGCATTGAGATGCATCTCTCCTTGAGCCCAGAAAAATGTGAATTCCTAAAGAAAGCAGGGGTTGTATTAGGACACTCCATATCCCAAGCAGGAATACAGGTAGAATCGAACAAAATCACTATCATCAAAAGGGTACCTTCTCCTCAAAAACAAAAAGATGTCAGGAGTTTCTTAGGCTTATCTGGTTACTATAGAAGGTTCATCAAAGATTTCAGCAAAGATGGCTTCACCATTATTTGGGTTATTGGCCAAAGATTCTGAGTTTTTTGGTCTGGTCCTTGTCAAGAGGCTTTTGAGCTCATTAAGAAGCAGTTGACTACCGCCCCCATCCTCCGAGGTCCAAATTGGACTCTGCCTTTCCACATCCACACTGATGCATCTGAAAAATATGTAGGGGTAGTATTAGGACAATTAGAGGACAAAATCCCTTATGCCATTTATTTCATCGGCAAGAAATTGTCCAAATCCGAGTTGAATTATACTGTTACTGAGAAGGAGATGTTGGAAATTGTCCATGCATTAAACAAGTTCAGGCATTATGTCACTAGATATCAGAACTTTGTTCACACTGACCATGCATCCATCAATTATTTAATGAAAAAACCGAATGTTAATGCTAGAATAACTAGATGGTTGTTACTTTTGCAGCAATTTGATTTGACTATTGTTGATAAACCTAGAAAGGAAAATGTTGTTGCAGATTTTTTGTCCAGGTTAGTTCTCTCTGCAGGTGAACAAGGAATGGTGGATGACCAACTTCCAGATGACCACCTCTTTTCCATATCAGCACTCTCACCATGGTTTTCTGATATAGCCAACTACTTGGTTGCTGGAAGACTCCCTCCTAATCTTTCATTTAGGGAGAGGAGCAGAATCATCAAAAAAAGCACCCCTTTCACACGAATTGGGGGGAATATCTTCAAGCTAGGCCTTGATAAAATCCTATGAAAATGTGTCAGGGAGGAAGAATTTTTTGATATCCTCTCTGCATGTCATGACAACCCATGTGGAGGCCACTTTGCTGCAAAGAGAACTGATTACAATTTTTTGCCGGCAGGTTACTATTGGCCTACCAAGATTCCAAAAGATACACCAACAGGTGTGACCAGTGCCAAAGGATGGGGAAACCCACACAAAGGGATGAAATTACTTTACACCCTTAGGTGGCTCTTGAGCCATTTGACAAGTGGGGCATAGACTTTGTTGGACCTATCGATCTACCATCCAGACAAAAGAAGCATATCATAGTCTACATTGATTACCTGACAAAGTGGGATGAAGCAAAAGCAGTGAAGGTAGCAACCAAAGTAAAAGTAGAAAAATTTCCGAGGGATAATGTGTTTTACAAATTTGGATATCCCAGAGAAATAGTCACTGATCAGGTATCACAGTTCACCTCTCACCTCATTGAGAATATTTTGAGGAAGCACAATATTAAGCATAGAACATCTACTTCCTATCACCCTCAGACGAATGGTCAAGTAGAAGTAACTAACAGAGCTTTATAGAGCATCCTCACCAAGGTTGTGAGCAGCAGCAGAAAATATTGGGCAGATAGATTGGTAGAAGCTACTTGGGCCTACAACACCACTTGGAAGACAACAACAGGATTCACTCCTTATGAACTAGTCTATGGTAAGAAAGATCTACTTTCAATTGAGTTTGAATTCAATACTTTAATAATGGTAGCTGAATTAAATCTAGATTTAACAAATGCCCAAAAAGAGAGGTTGCTAGAACTAAATGTATTGGATGAGTTCATAATGCAAGCACTTCTTCACATAGAGGTAGTTCAGTTGCAAAGGAAGGTATGGCATGACAATAACATCAAAGAAAAGACCTTCCAAGAAGGATATTGGGCACTATTGTATGATTCAAGGTTTAAAGACTTCAAAGGCAAGCTAATGACAAGATGGTTGGGGCCTTACACAGTGGAGACATGCTTTGATAATAGTTCAGTTCAAATTAGGACCATAGATGAGGAATGGATCCCCTTGCTTGTCAATGGTCACAGACTTAAAATTTACAAGAAGCCTTTGTCAAGGGAAGAATTCATCAATTAAATAAGCATAGAGGTGTATGTGATGGGAAAATCCATATTTTCCCACACATATTGAAAGAAAAAAAGAAAAAGAATAAGATTGTGGGTTGAAAACCTCGATGGAGGCAGCTCACTTGCTCAAAAAAAAAAAGGAAAAAAAAAAATAATAATAAAGATCCATGGGTGAAAGCCTCTTTGAGGTGCCCAAGGCAAGTTTGTGGGTTGAAAAACTCCATGGAGGTAGCCCACTTTCTTTTGAAAAAAAAAAGCATTTGCATCACTATGTTTTTCTGTGTTTGATGTTTTGCAGGTTGTTAATGGTTTCTGGAAAACACATGGAAGAAATCCTCTTCTTTTCCCTTCTTCTATCTTGTCGTCCATCCCATCACACACTCCATTCATCTTCATAACTTCCTCCATCACCTCCATACACCACACTCCTCCATTCATGAGCACAATGTAGCAAGAGAAGCAGCACACAAACATACTACTACAAACATCAGGAAGTTCCTTAAAAAAAAAAAAGTTTTTCATGGACTTCCAAGAAGAACAAAAAGGACAACTGCATAATAGACTACATGAGAATGATAATTCCACCCATGGCATCTCAAGCGCCCCACGTGACATCCACAGTAGAGAGAAACAATAGACAAAGATTAACAGCTCATTCAGAAAGTTGCTCCTTCAACAAGCTGCTCGCTCAGAGAACAGGAATATGGTGAAGAACGCAACATCTAAAAAGGCTTGTCTCAAACCTCCAGCTCCTAAAACCACCTTGGAAACAATAGGTAAACTCAGGTATAAGCTCTCACCCCTTGCTACGCATTCATAATAGCCGGAAATAATTAATTTGCAGACTTAGATTTTGAGGGGTAGAAAGGTGGCCAGTTAACTCGGCCACCACCGTGAGGTATGGCTGGAATAAAATTGGGAGTACACGCCACATGGGCATGCAAAAGACAATTTTTAAATCATTGGAGTATAGGAGAACAAGGGGAGGAAAACATGCACTCCATCTTGAATTAACAGGGAGGAGGAACCAATTGTCTATGACAGAACTGGAGCTCAGCAGAGTTATATTGGCACTCCAAATTTAGTTGAGTCATCTAATAAAAGGAGATCTCGTCTCATCAAAACTAGTGAATTGAAATTTTTTAGAGGGAGAGGACCGAGGAAAACACGCATCACTTGAAGAAGAAGAAGAAGAGAGAGAGACAAAGGGCCAAAGAAAAATAGAAGAGATGGCCATAGAATTTATAGAGATAGTAGAAAGTGGGCGAGACACAGGCTCACAACCCAATGTCACATCCCCTCACTATAAAAATATAACTACCACCATGGCTCCTCGGAGCGCAAAAAGAAAAAGGGATACCTCTAGGTATTCTGGAGCTGACAAGCATCAGAAAAAGCCAGAAACTTCTCCCCTAAGCCTGATCATCATTGAATAATCACCAAGGGGGGAGGAAAAAATCGAAGAAATATCCCTGAAGGAGAAACTACATAAGGCACATGTAGAGAATGTAGTGCTAAAGGAGAAATTGCAACAAAAATGGGAGTAAGTAGCCACCATGGTAGACTTATGCATAGAAGCCCTTCAACACAGATTCCCCTATGACTCATATGTTGTGTACCTCAAAGAACAATGGCTTCTATTTCAAATCAACACTCTAGCCTCCCATGGATCACTCCCTTTCAAAGATTGTAGGAAATTATTGAAGTTCTACAATCAAGCCAACATAGCTGATCAGGCAAAGATGGTAGAATTTTATATGCATAAATTTGTGCTGAAAAATCTGGAGATTTGGGACCCTGATCCTACAATGGGGCATATGCAGTTAATGGCTCTAGCATCTTGGATCGTGAATGAGGACGATAGAGCCAAAGAGATATGGAAGGTCATGGGAAGAAGAAATAGAGAACCCTTGTATCTCAAACCAGAAGTGTTCAGCCCGAGAGGAGTCATCCTTAACCATCGAGAGATTGAAAAGGACCCTGCACTGGTTGAAAGCTACCTTCACACTCAAAACCAGGTGATAGGCCACTTTGATGATGTTTCTAGGTAGATAGAAGAGGAGTGCATTATGGCCAGTCGGAGGAGATGGAACAGCATCCCACATAGCCTCAAGAATAGGGAGTATCATACTCCAGAAAGACTGAGGGGTGCATTGAAAAGGGCACCATTATACAAGAGGGCCATGCAGGCCAAAAAGATCTGATGGTTGGGACTAAAGCTCAACCCACCTTTGTTGTTGGGGCTGACTAATAATGAGGACACAGATGCACAAGATAGAGAATGGGAGAATGCAGAAAAGAATGATGGATTTAACACCCTTGGGGAAAATCCCACACTTCTTCCTTAGGAACTCAGGGGGGGCTATAAAAGCTTTGAAGGAAATGGAAGAGGAGGATCAGTTTCTCAGAGGATGAGCAACCATTCAGTAGGGGGGTGATGATGAGTCCATCATTAGACATATTTGGAGGGGTTAATATTCACCTTTTTTCCTTCTTCGATCTCTTTTTCTTTCATTTTTATTATTATTTGGGTTTATGCTGCTAGTATAGGTGGTGATTAAGGCTAACATACTCTGAGTGCCTAATATAAGGTTGAGTACAGAAAATCATGATTTATTAAGCACTTTTATAAAGATTCTATCACAAAGACTTGGAGGAGACAGCAAGGAGAAAATATACGAGGATTTTTCACCCTCAAAGGCAATCGAAGGATCCCAAAGATTCTCCCCAGCAATTTAAATTCCACAAGCAGTTGAAGGATCCCCAAGGATTCTCTCCAGCAATTTGAATTCTTGAGGCAACCGAGACCCTCAAAGAGGAGAGCACTCAGTCTTGGTTTACTTGTAGTCGAGTGGACTCAATCACCATTTTCTAGGGAGTTGTTGGTAGCTGCCCTGTAGAATAAATAGAGCAGAGCTAGAGCTAAGAAGAGTTAGTCTATCCTAGTCTCGATTCCATTCAGAATTATTGTTGTGAACTATTGAAGCTTTTTGTTTTATTCAGGGATCGAAAATTTCATAGATGTATGCAATCATTCCTTTATGAAATGAGCAGACTGATTCCATTTGATTGATTTAAGATCAGAGGGCTACCCTCATGGGTTAGGGCCCAATCCATGTGCCTCAGCTTATCTGTTGTTCTTATCTTTCCCTTTATATCATTTAGCTAGTTTGGCTTCTTCCATCAAGGTTAGATCTTCTTTTGATAAGTTTCATTGCTATTTATTTTTTGTTCTGTTGTAGTTTCAATTGCTTATGCATAGCGAAATAGAGGAAAAACTCCAAAACTGTGGTCAAGTCTCCCCCCTCTCATCTCTGTCAATAGAGTTTGAGTAGGGGAAGATCTTCCCACAGGCCAAAAATTGCTTTCTGTTTGAGTTTTGGGAAGAATTTTTGTTACCAAGTCCAAGCCCTTCCTTCACTGTTTCATCCTGCATTTATGTCTGTCTCCCATGCATAATCCGCAGGTGTGTTTCATTTTTGAGCATTACTCTTACGCCTCCATTCCCCTCCTCTTTTCATCTCAACGTTGTGCTTACCTTTTCTTTGCCTAATGCACTTAGCCCTTCAAAGCCTTATTTCTCTGTTTTCTTCATTCATGACCGCCTTATTCTTTCTATGCAAAACACGTGAAAAACCATTCAAAACCACTGAAAAAAATCAATCTCCACCTTTGCTCCTCGATACTCCCGCCATCGTACATCGCACTTCGCAATCGCAACATTTAACATTTACGTTTAACACTTACCGCTTGTTCCTTTCTATTGCGATATTGCAAAATCGAAAATCACAATTTGCACCGCTTACCTTTTGCCTTGAAGACTTACCACTCTCCTTCGTTGATTGCCTCCCTTATTCCTTCATTCTGTTGTTCATCGTCGCCGGACTCATTTCAACGCAAAAATGCTTGAAAACCATTGAAAACCCAACCTCTGCCTTCCTCCTCGAGACTCCCGCCATCATACGTTGCACTTTGCAGATTGCAACATTTAAACATTTACTTTAACACTCACCACTCGTTCATTGCGATTGCAATATTGTGAAATCGCAAATCGCAACTTTTCCCTTTCTTCCTTTCACCGCCACGTCATCTGCATCACAAATCACATCCCGTAACCTTTACCGTATCACAAATAACACTTCGCTAAACTTACCATATCGCACATCACAGCCCGCAAGTTTTCCCTTTTTCCTTTCACCGCCACGTCATCCCCATAGCACATCGCCTCTCGCAACCTTTACCACATCGCACTTTGCACATTTTAGTTTATTCCCATTAAATCCTTACCGTTGTCCATTTAAACTCACGAAGTTGCGATTATAACATCACACATCGCAAATTTTACGTCCATCGCATCTCCGCCATCACATTTTTTTATTCTTTCCACTCCAAAGCCATTTCTTGCGCTATAATAAGGTTTTATAAGGTTTTAGACCCCCTCTTACCGCCTCTAATCCTTTTTCAATTCTTTCTGCTCCAAAGTAATTTCTCACTTTATAATCAAGTTTTCTAAGGGTTTAATCCCTGCTTTCCATTTCTAAGCCTTGTTTTATGCGCTAAGCCCTCAATTCACTCTTTTAGCCCTTTTTATTCCTCCAAGCTACAAATTGACTCTTTTTAGTTAAAATTAAGTCATGGATAGTTTATTTGCATGGATAAGAGCATGGTAGATAGATCATAGGATAAGTAGAATGCATTTATCCATTTTCCCAAGTTAAGTGTGGTTTAGAATTAGTTTCCTTTCTGCCATTTATTTTCAACAAGTTAGCTTAGTTTATTTTCAGTCATTTCCCTTTCTGCCAATTAAATTATTTCATTCTTTTCATTTATTTTTAGCACTTTAGTTTAATTTCCTTTCTGTCATTTCCTTCCAGTAATTTACTTCTAGTTCTTCTCATAATTTAAGAAATAGCACCCTTTTGTAAAGCAGAAGAGGATGACATGAACAGAATGCATCTGTTGTGTATATAGCATTGTCACCTCAAAGTTTGTATGAACCCCGGGTTGATAAAGTAAAGTAGGGCAACCCCTGGGAGTTGTAGCACTCTTGGTGCAATACCAGGGCTCACAAGATACTAATCTAAAAATTATACTTGGAGATAATGCTAAATATCCCGTGAAAGGGACAAGGACTGTGACCCTCCACTTGTCTCAAGATCAAGTCCTCTGCTTGCAAGATGTACTATATGTACCTGATTTTAAGAAGAACCTTGTGTCTATTTCAGCCATGGAAAACAAAGGTTTCAATGTTGCATTCATTGATGGTAAGGTGCGTATCTGGAATAAGAGTTTCAAGGAAGCTGTCACGATTGGGTTTAGAGTTGATACACTCTACCAGGTTGGAGGAATTCCATTGGGAGAGATGACATGTGATACTATCCGACATACTGAACCATGGCACCGGAGGTTTGGACACCTTCACTACAAAGCCCTTCCCGAAGCAAGGAAGGTGGTGATGGGGATGCCTGAGTTCACAAATGATCATGAAGGTGTATTTCAAGGCTATGTCGAAGGAAAGCATCAAAGGGACCTTTCCCCTCAACTGTCACAAAGACATCTGATGTCTTGCAACTAGTACATTCTGATCTATTTAGTATGTTTCCCATGACATCCTTGGGAGGATTTTCTTATTATATGACATTCATAGATGACTTCTCTCACAAAACTTGGATATGCTTCTTGAAAAATAAGGATGAGGCTTTCATGTGGTTCCATACCTTCAAAGCCTTGGTGGAAAATCTAACAATAAAGAAGATTGAGATATTGAGGACCGATAATGGAACTGAATATGAGATGAACAAGTTCAAGAAATTTTGCAGAGAAGCTGGCATCAAGAGGGAGACCACAACTATCTATACTCCTTAGCAGAATGTTGTTGCTGAAAGAAAGAATAGGACCATTGTGGAAGTTGCCCGTGCCATGCTATATGACCAAGGTCTTCCGAAGTTTCTGTGGGGAGAAGCTGCGAACACTACTGTGTATACATAAAATCGATGCCCGCATTCCGCTCTGGACTCCAAAAATCCCGAAAAGGTTTTCTCTGGTAAGAAACCTGACGTCTCACATTTTAGATTTTTTGGATGTCCTATTTATTTTTATGTACCGAAGGAGAAGAGGAGCAAGTTGGATGCTTCTGGAAAGAAGAGAATGTTTGTGGGCTACAACGAAACTTTGAAGGCCTATAGAGTCTATGTGCCTGGTCAAAGGGAAGTGGAGATATGCCACGATGTTACCTTTGATGAAGATGCTTCCATGTGGAAAGTAATCAATCTTCCGAGATCTTAGGAAGATCATGAAGCAAGGCCTGGAAATCAAGAAGAACCAACGAATGAGACGATGCTCGATGTTGAAAGATCGATGGACCCTATTGATCCACCTCCTTCAATGAGGAAGAGACTATCATGGCTCAGGTACACTCTCGAGGATGCCGAGAATCATATGGCCCCAAGGGGGACATTTCGTGAAAGTAAGAAGTCAAATAGATACCAAGGGTATCTAGCAGCCATGAGTACTATCGTACAATCTGAGCCTGGATATTTTGAAGAAATCGTAGAGCATCAAGTCCAGAAGGATGCTATGCACGAGGAGTATGATTCCATAATGAAAAATGATGTCTTGGATGTGGTTCCAAGACTGGAGGACTAAGCAGTTGTCACCTCAAAATGGCTCTATAAGATCAAGCATGGATCTGATGGTAGTGTTGAAAACTTCAAGGCAAGATTTGTTACCTGTGGCTTCTCTCAAAAGGAAGAAGTAGACTATGATGATATATTTTCACCTGTGGCTCGATATACGACCATCCGATCTATCATAGCCCTTGCTGCTACACAAGGATGGAATCTTCATCAGATGGATGTGAAGACCGCATTTTTGCATGGTGCGATAAAGGAAGAGGTGTATGTGGAGCAACCTCTAGGGTTCGAAGTCCAGGATCGAGACACCCATGTTTGCAGGTTGAATAAAGCCCTCTATGGGTTGAGGCAAGCACCCAGAGCTTGGTACGAGAGGATATATAGCTACCTGATGAAGCTAGGCTTCACTCATTGTAACGCTGATTCGAACCTTTACTTCAAGGTTGATAGAGAAAAGCCTCTCATTTTGGTGTTGTATGTGGATGACCTCTTCCTGACAGGTGCTGACCCTTTCATTCATCAGTGCAAGAGGGAGCTCGCTGCTGAGTTCAAGATGAAGGACCTAGGACTAATGCATTACTTCCTAGGCCTAGAGGTCTGGTAGAGACCTGGTGAGATTTTCCTTTCTCAAGGAAAATATATTGTGAAGCTTCTGGAAAGATTTGGAATGGTGGCCTCTAAGTCCGTGTCAACACCGATGGAGCTCAACTTTAAGAAGTTGAGTGGCAGCGCTGCTAGGCCCGTGCTAGAAAATCCTACTAAGTATCATCAACTCATAGGGGCCCTGATGTCCTTAGTGAACACCCATCCAGACATATATTTTGCAGTGAAAACTTTGAGTCAACATATGGTTGAACCTCATCACATTCACTAGGTTAGTGCCAAGAATCTGTTGAGATATCTTCGGGGAACGATAAACCATGGGCTTAGATACACTGCCGAGAGGATGACACTCCATGGATATACTGATGTCGATTGGGCTAGCAATGTGGTGGATCGTAAGAGCACATTGGGATGTTGCTTCACACTTGGGTCTGCTTCGATATCATGGATGAGCAGGAAGCAGAAGTTGGTGGCTTTAAGCACCGCGGAGGCCGAATACATTGCAGCAAGTATGGCTTATTGTGAAGCATTTTGGTTGTGAAAGCTCTTCAGTGAGTTTTTCAGGCATGTACTAGATACCACCATGATACTCTATGATAACTAGAGGTGGATTTCGTTGTCTGAGAATCCCATGTTCCACGATCAATCCAATCATATTGATATCAGGTACCACTTTATCTGGGATATGGTACAACGAGGCGCCGTAAGGCTCGATCATATAGGAACTGATGAGTAGTTCACGGATATTATCACAAATCCCTTGGGGAAGTTCAAGTTCCTAACCTTCTTTGAGAATCTTGGAATCGTGGAACAACCCTATGTTGAGGGTCCTATTGGACGATGAGTTCTGGGAGCTCTGGGGGGCTTTAGGGATAGCTTCTCAGAGCTATAAGCACACACGAGGCTAGGCTTGGTGAACCTTGTGGTAATTCTTCCCCGTCGTTATGATGTTGAGTTGGTTCACCTCTCATGATCTATGCCATGTGTGCATCCTACCCATTAAGTCCCAGACTCATGGGAATTACCTCTCATTTTTCCAGTGAGGTGGGAAAAGATAGAGACCAGTAGCAAAGACCGATGGATGCATCAGAGATTGTCGTACTCTCTATGTCTAGGTTGGGACATGTCCAACCACTTGATCTGGGATCAAGTCTAGTGAGGTTTTAGACCTCCTACTGACTTCGGGTCAGATAAACCAACTTCAGGTTGATAAGAGACTCTTTTTGAGTCCTATAGATATTTCATACCTATGGGTTTAATCTATCAGTCGAGAATGATTTCTTTGTGACTGGCCCACTTTTGTTCTAAAATAAAGAAGACGACAAAGCAAGTCATGGCAGGATGACGCACGATGTTTGGATGGCACAAGTGGATGGAGTTCTCCCTAGTTGAGAGGGAGTGTTAATTTTGGACAACTAGATCCAAACTCTATGTTGTGATGCTCATATGAAGATGCCAATAATTTTATTGGATTCCTCTTTTGAAGAGGTGCAAGATCGATCTAAAGATCATATTGATTCAATGAGCAGAACATTTATTTTGAATTTATTCAAAATATGTGCAGGTCAGCCTGAAATGAAATGTAGGCTTGAAGCCCCAATAGTTGTGTCACGTACCCTCACTAATGGATATAAATAGGTCAAAGTTGGAGGTCATTTTTGTTAGCCACCTATAAAAATTTTTATAGCAAAAGGTGGCTAAAACTTTTTGGAGCCTTCAAGGAACAAATTTTATTGCTAAAAAGTGTTGGCTCTTGAAGACTCTTGAAGGCCTCATGCCTCTGTCCAAATATTCACTACTGTTCCTATTTTATACTTAGAAATTCTGCTAATTTCATGAGAAAGGACTGCTACAAAATCATCATTTTTCCCCCTCCTCCACTCAAAACTAACCTTCATTTGCTCCCATTTTTTTTCCATAAAATTCCTCTATTTTTCATGATTTCCCTTCTCCCATTCGTGAAAATCCTCTTTACATATTTTAAAACTCATTTTTAAACTATACTGAAACCCCCGAATCCATTGAAAAACTTGAAAATTTCATGAAAAATACATATTTTTTGCATAAAAGCTTAAGCCCCCTTGGGCTAAGCCTTAAACCACTTCCCCTCCATGTGCCCCAGTGCTAGAACCAAGCGCTAGACATCCAGGATCTTATCGCATCGGAAAAACACAGCGAGCACAAGTCTTTTTGTTATAGACAAACTCTGATGCGATTAGCCCTCTGTTTCATAACCCTTGATCATATTATTTTTCCGTACAACCCGTGGGCCCGCAATCGGGCGCTAAATCATTGTGAAAATCCATCTCCGATCTATTTTTTCCTTTGTAAATACAAAAAACCCACTTATCCAAAGTTTTGGTCTAACGCGCCCATACAACGATTTTTAAATGAAAAATGGTTAGACTAAAAAGACCCGAAGCGCAATCGCATCGGAGAGATCCACAATGGGTTGATTGAAAGACCGCATCAAAACTTCTGATGTGATTAAGTCCCATAATGTATAAAATCCACCCTCCGCTTTCCATTCCATATAACCTACACCCAGGAACAAGAGTTTAAGTCCCGAGGCGCTAATCGCATCGCAAAATTCCAATGGGAATATTGAAAAGCACGAGCCCGAGGCTCCAATTACGATTGGCCCTTTGTTATATACGCCCCGGGCCCATCATGTTCCATATAACTAAAGGCCCCACAAACGGGCGCCAACCATTTTCATACATATATATTCCGCCACCAAAACCTTTGTTTTATTATATTTTTGAGTTTTCATACATTATAAAGGGTTTCCGCCAGTTCGCTTTCAAAAGCAATCTCCGTCGTTGATCTTGGACCAATCAAACGGCCAGCGCTCAATCGCATTGGCGATTTCCATTTGCACAGTTTAAATCATTTATTTGCCACCCCCGATTGCCGATCCCCTGATTGGTTGTCCACCATCGATTTCCTCCCCGCCTTCCTCAGATCCGACGGCTCTAATTCGCTCCGATCATTAACCCTTCCTCTGCCTTTTTAAACCCCTCCGATTCACTTTCCGCCGTCGATCTGATCTGCAGATCGACGGTCAGCGCTTAATCGCATCGCAAGTTTTTTGTCAAGTGCATTAACATGATTCCTCCGCCGATTGTGATCCTCCGATTGGATCTGGACCGTTCACGTGTCCAGATCGGACGGTCCCAGATCATTCCCGTATTATTTCATTGCCCTCCGCCTTCCACCAAAGGGTTTTCAAAACCAATCACCACCGTTGATCATTGCGCGATCGACAGTTTCGTCTTATTCTTCCCTCTGCTCTTCTTTGACCCCCTCTTAGCCGATCTCCACCATTGGATGATGCCATCCAATGGCCATGCTCTCTCCCCACGCCCTCTGAAGCAGTTCACCCACAATGCAGGATTTCTTAATATTGTTTTTGTTTTGCAGGTGTTTAAAGGTTTATCCGTTATATTGAAAGAAAGGCCGAAGGCCGAGAATGACGATTCCCGTGCCTTCGATTCATAAAAGGAAAACCGTTCGCAAGGTTCAAGATCCACATTTCGTCGATGCTTCATGGGCATTGATGCCTTGAGAGCCCTGCGTAGCCTACACATCAACAAGACACAATGATTTTAAATCATAATTAAAAGAGTATCAGTGTTGAAGACAGAATGCGGCAGAACAGAAGGATTGAAGATAATTTGGGGATTACGGCTAAGAATGATTATCAAAAGCCTAATCCCCAGAATCAAAACACAGTTAAAAGAAAATCATAAGTGTTTTATCAGACAGAAAGGCCTCCACCGCCACATCTGAGGAAAATTGATTCCTCTCAGCTACCACAAAGCCACCTGTGCCTCAAAGCATTCAAACTGAGGCCAAAGTTATTGTTTGAAATCAGATATTTGCCTCAACGCAGCCAAACAGTTAATTCTACTGAAATAATTTAATGACAAAAATATCAGCAGAGTTACTATAACATAACGCAAAGCCTTAAAAGTCAACAAGAGCTCCCACCGAGCTCAATTCATAAATATAAGTCAATCAATACAGTAACACACCTGTAAACTTCTCCATCGAGCCCCTCAAAGGCCGAGAAGTCATTCATCTATATTAATTGTCCCGAGAGATCTTTTATCAGATCTCACCTCCTCATTCTTCTATAAATACTGCCGTAGAAGATGAGAAATTGTTGGTTGCAGAACTTTGAAATACATTTGAGCTTAAACTTATGATTGTAAATAGTGTTCACTGGCCCTTGGATCTCTTCTTGTGATAGATAATTTAGGCTGAGACGAGTAGATGATTGCTAAACTAAAGCATTGGACTTAAAGCTGTAACTGGTTTGGAGTATCAATACAAGCTGATTTATGGGATCCTGGTCTATGTTGACGGTGATGTTTTTCTCATTGTAACTTGTCATTTTGTTTCTATTTTCACTGTGTTTCATCTTCTCTTATAAAGAACAGCATGCATAGATTTAGGACCTACTGTATATCACTACCCTTCTCTGACTGAAAATCTTTATTTACATGTTTTCCTCCAATCTATGTTATTTAGGAATGATTTAATTCAGTTTAGGCATAGGAATGTTGGCGTTCCCTCGTCTTATTGCCTTAGCTGAATATTATTCTTGAATGTTATGTTCAGTATTAGTTAAGTAGAGATGAACTAAGGAAGATATGGTGTGCCCTAGTCCTAGTTTTATCCCCAAAGATTGTCTGAATGTTTCCCTTGGAATGTGTTAAAAGCTGGCTAGTTTAGAAGTACTTACCTGATCTTAGGCCATTTTGTGTTATCTTTATGTTTGTCTTGAAATTAACCAAGTAGAGCAGAGCTAGGAGAGGATTTGTGGTGAGCCCGGCCCGCTAGTTTCTACTCCAACAGTTGCCTTCAAGTTTCCCTTTATCTAGGCTGGCTAGTTTAAAAGTACTTACCAGATCCTAGTTTACTTTCATGTTTTTCTTAAGTGTATGTCAAAAGCTGGCTAGTTTAAAAGTACTTACCAGATCTTGGGCTGCTCTTTGTTCACCATCTGTTTAAATTCTCCTTCTTGTTGTACCATTTCATTCCATAAATCAAACTTCAAAGAGATCCTTAGACATAGATGACCTGCCCCATGGACCACTCTTGCCTCTTGTTGTTCCAATTAAACCCTATTATGACTCCATAGCCCAATGGACTAAAACCTGCAATTATCTATCTTTCCTGGCCAAAGCTTGTTCTATTTTCTTGCAACTTCACACCTTTGAAACTCTTTGCATTTAGGACTTTCCACCTCAAACAGTAATCATGCTCAACCATCCAAAAACAAAACAAACCCTTGGCCTTCATAACTAGCCTAATATCATTACCCCAAACTTCAAAGACAAATCCATCTTTGCACTTCTTGGAGAGATCCCTCTCCGGATTCAAGAGGGCTAGATCCTAGAATCCCAAAGTGGTTGAAACGATGTTGTTTTTGTGATCGAACTTTGCCAATCTTTCTGATTACATATTCCTAACAATTTTCACTCATCCATCCTCACACATTCTCTCTCATCATCTGATTGGTTCGATCACCTTGGAGGCTCATCCACACGCAGGAAATTGCAGCAAGAAGAATTTTATGTTTTCGACCTAGGGTTTCAGCGCAGAGTTGACCAGCGTTGACTTTGGTCAACACATGGTCAAACTGACCCAAATCTTGGTCAAAATTCTGATTTCTGCAATCCGCATTTTCTAGCAAAGAAATCGAGTTTGACCGTTGACCTTGACCAGGTTGTGTTGACTTTTTGTTGTTGTTGTTTTGCATTGGCCGTTGACTGTGACATCGTTGACTTTCGTTGAATTTGGGTTGATTGATATTGTTGTCCTAGAGGGTTGTGTGACACTTCTAGTTGGTTGAACATATTGAGACTTAGTTGGTTGAAGCATCCTATTGACCGTCGTTACGCACCAACACACATATATATTTTTGGCTTGTCTTCTATCGATCTACTGGTATGTTCTATCAACATTTTACTTTCTTGCTTATGTGATTGTTGGTTGATATTGGGGATAAAAAATAAAGTTGCATCAAGCATAGAACATCTATGAAAATTTACACTGAATCTAATTGCAAGGCTCTAAATCTAAATATGGAGGCAGATGAGGAAAAATATGGAGAAGGTATTTCTAATTATCCTGAAATATTTCATTCAAATTGGTATAAGGATATAATATACTTTTTGTTAAATTTAAACTGTCCCCCTGAAATGGAAAAGTCAAAAAGGAGAGATCTTAAATTGAAATTTGTTAAGTATTGCATTTTAGAAGACCATATTTACTGGAAATACCCTGTGGGAGTCTTATTAAGATGTGTAAATGAAGATGAGTCACAGGAGATTATGACAGAGATACATGCAGGAGTGTGTGGAGGAAATTTGTCTTGGAAAGCCACTGCAAAAAAAAAATCTTAAGAGCTAGATATTGTTGGCCAACTCTTTTCTTTGATGTTTTTTCCAAAGTCAGGGCTTGTGTCAAATGTCAAAAGTTTGTTGGTAAACAGAAGTTTCTTCCATTACCTCTTATTCCTATTTCAACATATGTTCTTTTCGAGAAGTGGGGGTTAGACTTCATTGGTGAAATACATCTGCCTTCATTAGGACATCATAGATGGATTCTTACAACTACAGACTATTTCACTAAGTGGATTGAAGCTGTTCTTACCAGGAATTCCACTGATACGGTAATAATCAAATTTCTATCAGAAAACGTCATGGCTAGATTTGGTTGTCCACAGAAATTAGTGACTGATAATGCAATGGATTTTAAGTCTACTAAGATGCATAACTTCTATCAGCAATATGGTATTGAATTGACTCATTCCACACCTTATTACCCTTGAGGTAATGGGTTAGTTGAGTCAACCAATAAAATCTTGGTGAGAATCATTAAGAAGATGTTGCCTGAAAATAAGAGAAATTGAGACACTCAACTAGTGCATGCTCTTTGGGTAGACAGGGGAAGTGGAAAAAAATAAATTGGAATGTCTCCCTTTCAGCTTGTATATGGTACTGATGTTGTAATGCCTTTGCAATTAGCTCTTCTTGTTATGAATTTTATGCAAGATGAAGTTGATGATGAAAATCCAATTCAAAGGAGAATGTTGCAGCTGATAAAGGCACATCAAATTCGAGAATCACTGATGGAAAAAGTATAGAAATATCAAACTAAAGTCAAATCTATTTTTGACAAAAGAGAAAATCAACAATTATTTCAAGAGAATGATTTAGTGTTGCACTGGGATGCCAAGAGGGAAGACCATGGAAAGCATGGTAAGTTTGAGAATTTTTGGTTTGGGCCATTTAGAATTTCTCAAGTTTTGGAAAACAATACTTTTCTACTCAAGCATATAGATGATGATCAGCTGACTCAAGGTTCAGTTAATGGTCATTTTCTTAAAAAATTATTTTTTTAATAAGTAAGTTAGTTATTCCATTGTAAATATCTGGGGTGATGTGTCAATAAAACTCCATGCCCAATGGTACTTGTGTATGTAAATATGATCACCCTTGAGTCCAGTCAATCAAAGGTCAATCCTAGTCATAGTTTCAAGAAGTCCTCTAAATTTTGAAAGTTTTAAGGCATTGATTCTACATTCCTTGAAGCCTCACAGGGAGGACTTCACCCCCAATAGGAGCCACTATTAGCACTATAAATTTTAATAGCATGACCGCCATTGTATCACTGTTTTCAAATTTTTCTTATGTCCTAGCCTATGTCGAAGTCAGAGTCATTTTCAGTAAAGGTCAAAAAAGAGTCTCAAAACCAAAATGCTTTTAAGCTTATAGGTGGTATTAGTGTCTTAGGTTCATAAAAGAAGTTAAAACCATTGTTTTAACTTAGGTTAGTGTCGAAGCCTATTGGTCATTTTTCTAATAAAATTATAGCTGCTCTTTCCGCGATAATAGCTACCTCTGTTTAATTTTCATTTTTAACACAATGATATAATGGAGGGCAGCTATTTCTCCAAATTGAAGGTCACATTATTAACACAGTGAAAGGAGTCGTTATTTCTTCAAGAACCTGTTTCGATTGGTAACACAGTGAAAAGTGCAGCTATTTCGCTAAAATTTGGTTATATTTCAATACAGAGGTAAAGGCAGCTATTTCTTAGGCATAAGGAGCTGCAAAGAATATTTTCAAAGAAAGATCATTCTTTTCTGTAGATGATTGAAGACCTCCTATGTTATAAGCATGATTATTCTTTTTAACAATATTAATTTTTTTTTTGACTTAGGAGAACTATTATAGATGAATGGTTATATTATTAATGCATCTAACCTATAGCTACCCTACTAAACTGGAGCGGAGATCATGGTACAAGGTATCAATTATTAAATGATGTTGTGGAATGTTGTGGAGTGTTATGAGTTATGGAGTGACTTGTCACCCGTATTTGAATGATTTCAAATCATGACATTAAACCATACCATAGCTAGAGGCGTAGTTTCAAAGGGTTAAGTTCAATGTTCTCTTGACTGAGGTTCTCTGTGGAAGTTACAACTAACAGGAGTCACATCTTCCAGCAACCAGTTTAGAATTTCAAGGCAGAAAAACAAGGCTCCGTGTAGGGTTTTGCCTCCAGGATTGAACAACTGTGTGTTTTGAAGAAGCCTAGTTGTTGAGAATTATGGGAAAATGTGGCAATGTAAACAGGTTCGAGTCAACAAACACCAAGTTTGTTGATGCTAGGGCCAAACCTTAATTTAAGTCAGCTGGCTGGTATAATTTTTTGAAAAAAAATTCTAGAGAAAATGTGGCTTTAGCTCAGGTATTTGCTGAGAGCTTTGATGGGGAGAAAGGCGAGCCAGGGAGCAAGACTTTCAAGATCTTTGAATCCATCATAGCTCGAGCTACCCAAACCTTGGCCACTGGAGAACATTAGTTCAAGAATAAAATGTTGCCTACAAAACTAAGTCTCTACCTTAAACCTGAACATGTCAATGTTAAATGGAATCCGACTGCACATATTTCATGTTTTAAGGCTGAATGGAAACATGTGATCACCACTGTGCAACACTACATTACATGTGAGGGTAGGTTCTCCTCTATCCACCATTATCAAATGAGATATATTTCAGGTGATAAACCTATGAACTTGGCCTACTTCCTATACAAATCCTTGCTCAATATGTCCTTGAAATTGTATAAGATCCCTAACTATCCTTTGCACAACCTATATCATAGGGGTTTAATTAAAATGTTGATTGTCTACCACATCAAAAATAAAAGGACCACCTGGGATAAGTTCCTGACATAGGAGGGGTTTTTTAGTATCAACTCTAGAAGGAGGGTATGGAGGCCCAAGAAACAAGATGCTCATGGACAAACTAGTGCAACTCCTATGTCAAGAAGGCCACATCTAGCTCGATCTACCCTATCAACCAATAGGAAAACTAGAAGTTCAGCTAGGAGGGCTAGAACTGAAACTGTCTCTCCTATGCCCATGGTGCAGCCTGTAGAGAAATTCTATGAGAGGAAAAATCCAAAGTAATCTCAGACTTTAGCAGCATTCATCAGAGAGCATTCTATGAGATTCAAGCAAGGGAAAATTGTTAAGTCCACATGTGAGGAGAACATAGCTTCTTCCTCGATATACAAAGGCATAAGAAGGTTGGTCTTAAGAGATAAAATTTCAGAGAAAAATAGTCCTAAAGTGCCAGTCCAAGTTCCAATTGAAATTTCAGTCCAAGTGCCAGTCCAAGTTCCAGTTGAAGTGCCAATTCATGTGCCAGTTCAAGTGTTTATTCCAGTTCAACACTCCATTCCAGCAGTTGCAGAAGAACAAGAAGAGGTCAGGGAACCAACACTTGCTCAGTTATTCTCTACCTTCAAGACACCTAAGATACCCCAGACACCCAAGAAACCTACAAGGAGAAATGATAATAATGTCATTCATTCTTATTCATCCTTTGAAGAAGATACCACTGATGAAGACTTTCCAGAGACAAAATATGAAGAAGGTCAGTCTAGTGATATGGTGCAGAAGAGAAAAATGGTTTCCTATATCCAAAATCCATACCTTAAGAGGCCTCACACTCGGCCCAAAAACATACTCAAATTGAATAGCAAGTTGATTGCTAACCCAAGACTGAGGGATGAAGTCATCAATATTGATGAAAGCCCAGATAAGGAAACCAAGAAGGCCAGAGCTAAAAAGCAAAAACATACCGGAAAAAGAGCTAGAAGGCTCACTATGGGAAATTCTCTCAAGATATTTGCTTCAATACTTTATTTCATCTAAATTTTTCAGGAAAAGCTCATACATTTTTGGCCTAAGTGAAAAACGCAACTATTTGCAGAATTTCTTGTTATTGCTACCTAATTTTTAAAAAGGCATCTATTATTTCCTGGGTTTTTAGATGAAGGGAGTGGAGGCAGTTTTCTTCAAGTCTCGAGAGGTGCTACTAAGGAGTATTTACATGCATGTATTATCCACAAAGGTAGCTCCTGCCAGGTGTCATTGATCAAAGCTTCCTTCTAAATTTCAAGGTTCTGTTTTACACTTTCTGGGGAAAACAACCACATGTCATTTCCAACTGTTGTTTACACTTTTTGTGGAGGTGGTTGCACCTGAACAGAGGAGCAGTCTTCCAATAAATTTCCACATCATTCAGCCACTTCGAATTTCTAGCCATAATTTTGTTTACCTTATTTATGTTATAGCACTTTGTATTAAAGTTTAAAGATAAGCCTCATCTTTTTGTATGAGATTGTAATAACTTTTTAGAACAGATTCACATCTTTTGTGGAGATGTCAATATAATGTTTTTTGTATATACGTGAAAAAAATCTATGAAAAAAAGGTTCGTGGTTTAAGAATCTTTTGCTCATATGATCAGTGTACTTTTCAATGAATGAAATTGGAAAAAACTTTTGAGGACTTATTACCTACTTGATGCATGTATTGTCAATTTTCACATGTGTTTCCATATCTCATTTTCTTCAGCTGTAGTTTGTAATTTCATATATTGTTGTATGTTTTTATTAGCCTCTTGATATGTTTATGTATTTTTTCAACTTTTATCAGCTTCACACAGTGAAATTTCTTGATGAGATATACATAATGACAGTTTAAAGAGCATCACTTATGACAGTCATTTTTCATGATATTTCAGTAAGATTATTGTGAGTCTAGATATAGCCTTCTCTTGTTGAAATATTGTCAAACTGTTATTTGTGTTACTTTTCACCAAAATCAGTGGATTTCTACCTTGCAGACCCACCGTATCTTTTTCTATTTCACACTATCTTCTCTCCATTGGCTACAAACTTATATTTTTTCTATCATATCAGGACTCAATACCCTCATTAGTGTGACAGTGAACTTCATTGAAATCCCTTTTCAGTGATTGAAGGTTTAAACCACCTACCAATATTATAATCCAAATCATTAATTGCCTTAGAGCTTAGGATGTGACTGGTCAAACACTTGAAGTAGTCCAAATGTTGATTCCAATGCTAACACCTGCAAAACATGTTTAAATGGCATTTTAGGAGCTTTCACCAGAGTAATTTTGGAAGTTGTCCATAGAGATGGGCAGATTTCTTGTTGCAAAATCCTCCCAGCGTCCAGCGTGACTGTCCAAATCGACATTGGTGGCACGCTGCCCTAACGGGATAAACGTGACCAAGGCCACACCGATAACTTGAAATCACACTGGTCGCGGAAGATTTTGAAGTTTTAAATCCTTCCCCCAGTTTCCCTATTTCTAAAGGAAAATGACAAATGAATGGAATTAAAATGAAAAGGAGGCTTAGAGCTCTTACCTGACGCTTACAAATCGACGAATGGTGTCCTGGATCAGCCACAACACTAATTTTAAATTCGGAGGGAAAATGGATAAAATTCTCTTCTCAAAATGGAAAGGTGAAAATGAATTTTTTTTTGGTCTATTTATATATTTTTGTAAAAATTTTGCCAATATTTTATCAATTTTCCTCGATATTAGTGATGTTTGTTGTTTTTATGCAGTAAAAGGACTTTCACACTGTTTGTGATTATTTCTGATGCAAACGAGTTGTATTTTATCTCTTTTTCAGGCTCCGTAAACATTTACAAAAAAGGAACCCCCCTGAAGTCAAATTTCAACTCTTTTTCTGACTCTCGAAAAATGAAAATATTGTCGGGTACATGTCATTTTGAACTCGTTAAAGTGAATGAATTGACGTGATCTCAGTATACATTTACCCCTTTTTTGGGTAGAGGTTTACTATTTACAAAAAAGGAATACCTTGATCGAACATGGTCAAGAGGTTCTCTCGGATATTGTTTTCTACCTTTTTGGATTCAAGAGATGATTTATGAAAAGGGACATGATGGAGTTTCCTTTTTGTTTCTTTTCAAACTCCTTAAACATGAAAAGTCACCGAGTTACCCTTTCATTGGACTCGTTAAATATTAAACGACGAAAGACTTGGCATCATGACGAGACCGAGTTTCTCCTTCCTAGGGCTCGTTCAACTTATTAAGATGGATTCACTCAAATAATGGACTTACACACTCATCATATGATATCCTCTTCACGCTGGATACAAAAAATAAAGAGGTACTCGTTAGCAATAACAGGGAAAATTTGGAAATGAACATCCTATGTGGATTTTGGTTAGCTTGTTGCTCTTGAACATGGCACTCATCTACAGTTCGTGTTGGTTTGGGGACATCCTACATTTGTCACTTTTCCTCCATGGGTTTGGGAAATCCATTTTCCTCTCATTTGATTACCAATTCTTTTCAACATGACCTCTGATCCTATTTGAGTCAAACGCTGCCACACTCTGGAGTCTTCTCGTCGACATGTTCAAGAGAAGTCCTTTTTGTCAAACATCCTTTGCATATCTGACCTCCCATGTTATAATCTCGAATCACTCCTATAATCTTAAGATATATGTTGTTTCTTGTCGATGATGTGGTAATTATCATGGCCCTCCTTCGAAAAATCACTTCTTATCGACTTCAGTTCATTATCCAGGAAGGTGATTTAGAAACTTCTTCTAAGTACCTTGCAGCTTGCATGCCTTAATGGAAAGTTCTTCATGTATGGTGACAGGTTCACATCATTGGCCTTCAATCGAATGATTCTGCAAGTGTTTCACTTCAACACATTCATTCATACTTGTAGATTGTGTTGTTGTACCTTGAGGTCCATCGTCATTATTGGTGGTCTCTTTCGTGCCTATTAACGATTTTCAGCATTGACCGGTAATCAAGTGGCTTCTACCATGTTCGACATTTATTCACATGGCTAGATTCATACATTGGGTTGATTGATATCGTGTTGAAGACCCTGGATCACATCTGATTTTTTATCCAGGCTGCGGGGAGTTATTGAGTATTCATGATTATATACATGATATTATCTATACGGATGGTTGCGTCCATACCGCGGATCCATTTATATGGTCTCTTCAGATGGATGGCCTCGACCATGTTGTGGGTTCATGTGTTATTTGATGCCTAGTGCAAATTTATGTGATTAGGCATATTCATACCAAAGATGTCATATATTGTAATATGTTTGATTTGGCAGGTTTACCGGAAGTGGTCTGAGTTCTTTGCCTTGGTTTATAAATCATTTCAAACTTCATTCCCTGTTCTACCTTCATGCTTTAGGGGGAATCTGTTACACAACAATTTGTCACCATGCCTTGTGACAGATCTTGTGCAATGTTTCCACCATCAAGAAATATGTTAAGACATCACCTGAAGACCCAAAGAAAACTGCCTTGGAAGATTAGTGAAGAAACTAGGTCAAATTCCTAGTTTCATAGGTCAACGCTTTTCTTAGTGCCATGATCACGTTGATGTCATGTTCACAGTTCTGTTTTAGCACTGTCAGCACCCTTATTTCTTGGAAAACTGTATTGATCCCTTTCTAGTAGTGTTTCCTCAAATGGAGTAGAAGGTTCAACCTCTAGAAGCTCAAGGGTGGCGAGTTTGTTGTTAAATGGTGGTGATAAGGTCGAGCTCTCTGATTTTAGAGCTTTGATATCATCCATGGGGGTTCATCCCTTAGAAAGTGGGCCTTCCTCCTCCTTTCATGGGCTCCCAACCTCTTCTCTATTCCTATAAATTCATATCGATCATTCCCACAATTTTAGAGCTTAGTTGGTCATTGTCAGGCTCATCTGAACTCTCGTTTCCTTGCATTCGAGCATTGTGATAACGCCTAAGTGTTCGAGAGAAGGAATTGTTTAGAGCTTCGGTGAAGGACTCAAATTTTCATGAAAGGAGGCCTTCAACATCAAGGCTTGGGTTGTAAGCTCTCCTTTATGTATTTATCAATAATAACATCTAATGTTTTCTTTTTATATTTGTCTAATTGTTTATGCAAATATTTTGGTACTCCTTGATCTGCTAGATAGCTAATGTTTACAATTATTATGTATTGTATTACATTTGTTGTTGTATCTTGATCATCTGCAGGTATTCATGTGCCATCAGTAGCAGGGAGCGAGCCTAAAAGGATTGTAGATCAAGGTCATCATCAACAGATTCAAGCGTAGTGTTGGGAAAAAGGTACTTATGTCTCTTTTCTTGTCGTGTTGTAAATGTTAGTTAAGAGAGATTTGCATTAGAAAGAATATTGTGTTGTTAGACCCACTCTAGGGCTAGAGAGATAACCTCTGTCCACAGAGGGGATTTATCTTGACAATAGCCAGTTGTCCAAAGAATCCACACAATTTCCAAATACAATCTTCAAACCAACGATCATGTCATTACCATCCTCTTTAGTGAGATAACCACCGTCTCCTCACACCCATAGAAACAAGGAGTTAATGTAGAAATTATACCAATGGATTCAATCTGACCTTGTGATGTACTAAAACAAGATACTGAATCCTTCTACAATATTTGCGGAATATAAAACACGATTGCTCAATCACATGCAAGTAAGATAAAGAAGTAAGTCAATCGCACAACACGAGATATTCTTGGGGAAAGAAACTACTCAAAACCTCATTATCATATATTGTATAAAGTCAAGGAATCGTGAAACAATACAATGCATTCTTGCTCACAAGAATCTCTTGCACCCTACTACTCGTCTCACATTGATCTAGGCAAAATTGGACAAACACTTAGCCAATTCCTTGCCTTCCTCCAGTCTGCCTTGCTCACACAATCCCTAGAGAAACAGGTCCCTATTAAATATTAAATTCAATCTTCCTTGATTACACAATCCATAAATGCCTTCTCATGAGTTTATAATTGCACTCGGGCAATTTGATAATAATACAACCGATATTTATGTTCCCTTTAACCTCTGTCTCAACTAGGTCTTCATCAGAACTGACATGCATGCAACTATAAATAGCGAATCATCAGTTATCTGATTGATCACCACTTGTGTATTAATTCTAATTTAATTCACTGGACCTCTCACTAATTCTTCATTCATTTAGAACTAGTTAAACTGATTTTAACTCAATTAATTTGAGTTAACTTATTAAACTCACACCACACTAGTGCTACAACAACAACTGGACCCCCAAAATATTAGGATCACTCTACATGCCTCATCTTAGACCCTCAACTCGAAATTCTTGAGCTAACTCAGTCTTCATGACTTAGTTAACTGGTACAAGTTGTCATGAGATGAAATTACAATTTAATGTCCAATTTATTTAAGGGAAAAATAAACTAGACACCCACATTTAGCACTAATGTGTAACTGAATTCCTCACCAATGTGTGACTGGAATCCCACACTAGTATGTGGTGCATTTTCTTGTTGAATTTCAACACTCCCTCTCAAGAAGAAAGGGATTATCAGCTACCCCGATCCTGCCTCTATGGTATTCAAATTTTCTCTTTTCCAGTGCCTTCGTCAAGATGTTTGCATCCTGATCCTCCGTGGGAATGTACTACAACAACGTAATGTGCCTCTGAACACAATCTCTAAGATGGTGGTACCGGATATCAATATTCTTGGAATACCAGATTAGCTGAGAGTTTTATGCCACTCTAGTTGTCACAATGTATCACCGTCAGATTCATCTGATGACCAAACAAACCAATAAGTGTCTTCCTCATCTATATGGCCTCACATGCAACCTGACTAGCTACCATGTACTCTGCCTTTGCTGAACTAAGAGCAACTGATCTCTGTTTCCTACTGTACCAAGAAACTGCTACTTATCCTATGTTGAAGATGCCCCCTGATGTGCTCTTACTGTTTGATGGACTGCATGCCCAATATTCATTGGTGAAGCCTTGAAGCTTCACTCCCTTTGTCCGTTTGTACCATAATCCATACTCTGTAGTGCCCCTAAGATATCTCAAAATATGCTTCCCCACCTTCCAAAAGATCTTGGTAGGCTTAACCATAGCTTTACTAATTTGGTTAACTGTGTAGCATATGTCTAGTCGTGTGTTCACCAAATACATAAGTGAACTCACAAGCTTCCTATAAAAAATAGCATCCACTACTTCACCTGAAGTAGCATCCTCCTTCCTCTAGTTTCCTGCAAGAGGAGTCTCCATGGGTTTGCTTCCCTCCATGTGGAACTTCCTCATAATCTCCTTGGCATACTTTCCTTTAGATACAAATAGCTCCCCATCTCTTTTCCATATTTCCAAACCAAGGAAATAATGCAAGAGCCCCATGTCCTTCATCTCAAATTCTCTTACAAGGTCCTCTTTATGAGCTGCTCGTCACCTGTCAGTATCTGATCATCTACATAAAGTACATAATAAAAAGCTTACCATCAACCACAATATGATATAGGTTTGCATCCACTTCACTCTTTGTGAAGCCCAACCGAGTGAAATAGTTGTTGATCCTAGTGTACCAAGCATGAGGTGCTTGCTTGAGCCCATACAGTGCTCTCTTGAGTCTGCACACATGCAACTCCCTTTTCTAAGGTCTCAAAACCTTATGGATTCTCAATGTACACTTCTTCCTCAATAATTCCATTGAGAAAGGTTGTCTTTACATCCATTTGATGTATCTGCCATCCCATCAGCGCTGAGAGTGCAAGGATGGATCTAATCGATGAGTACCTTGCAACCGGTGCAAAAGTCTCCTCATAGTCAATCCCCTCTTCTCGTGAGAATCCTTTGGCCACAAATCCAACCTTGTATTTCTCCACACTCCCATCTGTTGTTTGCTTCACCTTATAGATCCACCTGGATCCAACCACTGACTTCCCCACTAGTCTTGGGACCACTTCTCATACATTTTTTCTGACAATGGAGTCATACTCCTCAACCATGGCATCAATCCATACCAACTGTTGCATTGATTCCTCAAAAGAGGATGGTTTTGTCACAATACATTCACTCATAAGAGCCATTATCCAGTATACCCGTCTGGGGACCTTCTCTGTCTGCGCGATGATGTAGGTGCACCTACATTCTCTGTCGCATCTAGCATCAATCTGTCAGCCTCTCTGGTGCGCTTCCTACCACTTCTGGTGGATGGCTCTGCATGAGTGGTTTCTACCACTCTTCATTCCTCTGTTTGTGGTTGATCCACATCCTGAGGTTCATCCTTTGGAACTAAGAGTTCCTCTTCTGCATGCAAGTCAAACTCCCTCTCAAGGGACAATCACATGGCTTTCTCCTCATCAAATTTCACATATCTTCTGAAAACTGTCATCCTCTGTGCTAGAAAATACACCTGATAGTTGTGGGGAGTATCTGTGTACCCCACAAATATCACAACCTATGTTTTTGGTTCTATATTCTTCCTAGCATTATTGGTCACATGGCAATAGACAAATGAACCAACAATTTTAAAATATGAAACATCCAATTTCTTAACTGAAAAAGACTCCTTTGGTGTACTCATGCCAAGTATCCGATGAGGACTATGGTTCTAAACAAATACTGTTGTGTTGCATGCCTCTTTCAAAAGATGCAACGGTAGGCCCTAATCATGTAACATAGCTCGTGCTGCTCCCACAATTGTTCTGTTCTTTCTTTCTGTAACCCCATTATATTATGGGTTATGAGGTGCAATCAATTCTCTCTGAATTCCTTCTTTGGCGCAGAAGTTCTTGAATTCATTAGAGATATACTCACTACCATTTTCACCCCTTAGAGGCTTCAACTTCTTCCATGTATATTTCTCTATTAGTGCTTTGAAATCATACAACTTGGAGAACATTTTCTCTTTCTTCAGCATGAATAAAATCCAACACTTTCTTGAAAATTCATCAATAAAAATCACATAATACATGTGCTTTGTTGTGGAAGAAGTTGAAAATGGTATACACATGTCTAAGTGAACTCTCTCAAGGATATCCACTCATCAGTTCTCCTTCTCATGAAAGGTGGCCTTTGTATACTTCCCCATAATACAACCCTTGCACATGTCTCTCTGCGCAAGTGTACCCTTTGGAAGCCCTATAAAAATTTGCTACATGATCCTCAAAGCATTGTGGTGTAGATAACCCAAACTCCTGTGCCATAACTCACTGGTATCCCGACACCACCTCATCTGCTTTACTGCTCAATGCCACTCAACCATATACATCAAGTTTGCAGAGGTTCTTCATACGAACCCTAATATTCTTTACCTATCCTATGGCTTTGTGACGAAGGAATGCCTTTCCTTCATTGAAAACCACATCATATCCAAGATCTTTCAACATAGCAACCAAAACTAAATTATTTTTCAAACCTGGTACATGCATGGCATCTTTTAGTATGAAAGGTTTACCTGAATTTTTATAGAAAGTAACTATACCAATCCCGGTAGCACTATACTTCCCGTCATCATCCATCTCGATGTGCATTTGAAGATCCTTCTCCTCCAAGCTACTAAAGAATTCTTTGTTTCCAGTCATGTGGAAAGATGCTCCACTATCCAAGTACCACATAGATCCCATCACAATTGACACCATGCATGCAATGAGAGAGAATTCCAACTTAGAATGTGAGGCAAAAGCTTCACCTGCTGCAGCTCCTGGAGCCTTCTTGTTGTTGTTCTTATTTTGTGGACAATTTGTGGCATAGTGTCCATGATCATGAAAATTGAAACATTTCACCTTTGACATGTCTCATTTCTTGCCTTCTTTTCCGGTCTCGGATTTGGAGTGGAACTTCTTCCATTTCCCCTTCTTTGCCTTTCTAGCTAAGGCACAATTTTCCTCATCATCAATCTTGGATGAGGATCCATCTCTGGTAGTCCGCTGAAACTCTTCTTGTACCAAATCTGACTGTAGTCGCGCCCACTTTGGTAACTTCTCCCTTCCATTCATAGAGTAGTAGTAACTATGCCAACTCTTGGGAAGGCCTAGAAGTGCTAGGCTCACCAAGTCATCATCAACCACAGTAATCCCAACACTTCCAAGCTCATCTCGACATTGAGTGAACTTGGTCAAGTATTTTTGGATTTGTCACCCTTCTCCATTTTTATTTTCCTGAGCTTCTCCTTGAGTGCCAATTTCCTGTGTTCATTGCTCCTTTGAAACAGATATGTCAAGGCCTTCCACATAGCATATGGAGTTGTCTTGCCATGGATACTCAAGAAAATATGATCTCGAACTCCCTCTAATAAGATCCTCCTCGCATTTGCAACATTCTTCTTCCATGCTTCATGCTGCACAACATCTGCCTGAGCGGGTTCAGGAATATCAGTGTCAATGAATTCCTTTAGTCTGTTATCCTCCAATACTGCCTCCATCATGTCCTTCCATGCAATATAGTTTGAATTTCCCACGAGTGCATATTTGAGTCTCAAGCTAGTGAAAGATATCCTGGTTAGCTGCTAGGTACCAAAGAATGAATATGAAAATTTGAATCCTGTTCAACACAAAATCAATTTCTTCTCTTCTATTGTGATTCTTGATGCTTTGATACCATGTAGAAATTATACCAATGAATTCAATCTAATCTTGTGATGTACTAAAACAATATATTGAATCCTTCTATAATATTTGCGAAATATAAAACACGATCGCTCAATCATATGCAAGTAAGAGAAATAAGTAAATCAATAATACAACACAAGATATTATTGGGGAAAGCAACTGCTCAAAACTCCGTTATCATATATTTTATAAATTCAAGGAATCATGAAACAATACAATGCATTCTTGCTCACAAGAATCTCTTGCACTCTACCAATCGCCTTACACTTATCTAGGAAAAAATGGACAGACACTTAGCTAATTCCTTGCCTTCCTCCAGCCCGCCTTGCTCACACAATCCATAGAGAAATGGATCCATATTAAATAGGAAATTCAACATTCCTTTATTGTGCAATACCTCAAGGCCTTCTCATGACTTTATAATTGCACCCGGGCAATTTGCTAATAATACAACTAATAGTTATGTTCCCTTTAACCTCTGTCTCAACTGGGTCTTCACCAGAACTGACATGCATGAAACTATTAAAAACGAATCATTAGTTATTTGATTGATCACTACTTGTGAATTTATTCTAATTTAATTCACGGGACCTCTCACTAATTATTCATCCAGTTAGAACTAGTTAAACTGATTTTAACTCAATTAATTTAAGTTAACTGATTACACTCACACCACACTAGTGCTACAACTACAACTGGACCCTCAAAATATTATGATCACTATACATGCCTCATCTTAGACCCTCAAATCCAAATTCTTGAGCTAACTCATTCTTCATGACTTAGCTAACTGATACAAGCTGTTATGAGATGAAATTAAAATTTATTGTCCAATTTATTTAAGGGAAAAATAAATTAGACACCCACATTTAGCACTATTGTGTAACTGAATTCCTCACCAATGTGTGACTAGAATCCCACACTAGTATGTGGTGCATTTTCTTGTTGAATTTCAACTGTTAAAGTCATTTAGAAGCGCAAACTTAGCATGAAATACTGAATGCCAATTCCATTCCGGAAATTCACAATTTTCTACCTGTTCCTTCAGCTACCCAACAACGCGTCTCCATAAAGCCAAACTCCAAAGGGGGTATGATAATCCCACCTGTAGTCGGGGGTTATCTCTTCGAGCACAAAAACCCAAATTTGCAACAAAGAAACTGTAATGGAATAGTCCATAATGCAACAAGCCATCAATCCAAGGAATTTAACCATCACATGCTTCGGGCATGGGCAGGCAAGCCACGCCAACCTCCTCTTTAATTACCTCGAGATTCGATGGGGTCATGGGTGCTCCTCACCCTGATCTCATTTGCTAGATGTACATCCACCCCCCATAGACGAAAATTTGGTTGAAAATTTAAAATAATTGTTAAAATTACATAAATGATTGAGATTGCATGACCTAAATACAATAAAAAATTATAACGGAATTTTAAGGATAATTATTATAAAAGAATGCAAATAGCGTAAAGGTTACACTATTTTCTTGGGCACCTGAATTCCCAGTCAGATTCCATCAAATTCGCGATGGAACTGGAAGTGGATGGTTGCCTATCCTTCTTGGACATCTTTCTCTCTAGAATGGATGATGGTTCCATTTCTCACCAAGTTTTTTGCAAGAAAACTCACACATAACAATATCTTCATGCCGATTCTCCTTATTTTCTGGCTCAAAAATTTGGTGTTCTTTGCACTCTTGCTACCTGTGCTCTAAGAATCTCTGACGACAACCACTTGGAGTTAGAGAAATCCCATCTTCTTAATGTTTTTGAAAATAATGGGCATAGTAGATCTCAAGGCCTTAAGGCCTTTCAAAAAGCCTATATAGGGTTAAAAGGCAAATCTACTTGGGTGGATCCTGTCTCTAAGGTTAATCTCCCGTTTATCCAAGGGATCACAAACAAAATTTCCCATGTCCTTAGAAGGAATAATGTCTCCTCTTCGTTCAAACCTCTCTGTACTATTAGAAATTCTCTCGGATCTGTTAAGGACCCTATCGACCCTAAGGACATGAAATGTGTTTACATGGTTCTTTGTTCCTATGCAACTGCCTATATTGGAGAAATAGGTCGATCCGTTAAACAAAGAATCCAGGAACATGCTGCAAATATTAGGCATAATTAGTCCCACACATCGGCTCTTGCAGAACATGCGGAAAAATCGTGTCACCATGTATGCATTGAGGACTCCAAAGTCATTGCTAAGGTTGATCACTTCCATCATAGGAAGCTTAGGGAGGCTATTGAGATTGAGAGGCATGCTAAGAATCTCAACAGGGGTGATGGTTGGAAATTGAGTAAGAGATGGACTCCAACTCTCTCTAGGTGATTTCTCTCCACTTGTGCTGGTATTCTTATTGCATTTGGTCTTTGTTTGTTTTATATATTTTTTGGTTTATTTCCCTTTTTTTTCATCCCTTGTATTTTATTATTTTTTCCTTTAACCTATTTCTTTAGTATTCTTATTGCTTGTTCTTGATCTTTTCTTTATTCCCCTTGATTTATATAGTTATAATATATTATATATTAACTTATAATACATTATATATGTATTATATAAGTAAAATAATAAAAATTTTCTTTAAATATTTATTAATAAACTCTTTTAACTTTTTCTTTATTATTTCCCTCAATATTATCCTATTATTATAATAAAAAATTTAATCATTTTATTAAAATATTTATCAATATTTTTTTTATATTATTATAAAAAATTTCTTAATAGCTAATTTTTTTAATATAATTCCCTAATAACTAATTAACTAATGCAATAACGACTAGTTTTTAAACGTCTAGTTTTCAACGACTAGTTTTTTAATGGCTAGTTTTTTAACAGTTATTTCTGGGCAATGATGCATCCACACTATTTATTCAATAAGATCGATTGACTTTTTCACCTTGTCGTGAGGATGAACCACATTAGTTGGTGTGAAACGTCGACCAAATCCTAATGATGTGATTAATTCGAAAGACATTTATCTACTTTATGAATCACAAAAGTCTTAGATCTAACAACAATCTAATTATTGTTAGATCTGGGCAAATCTACTTGAATGGATCACATCCCAGCTTATTAGCGGAGCGCCTAACCCTTGAAGGTGTCAAAAAAAATTGACCCTGTAACCTCCCATTAACAAAATAATTTAGTAATGAATACTCAACCAATTCAACTACCTCTCAAGACTTTCAAATTTCTATACTTATTATAATAACAATAATTATTTAATTATTATTTTAAATAAAATACTTTTTAATTTTACATTCATTTATCAATTTATAAAAAAATAAACTCAAAGTTTTACGGTGTAAAGCTCACTTAATCAATAATGATCCAAATACCAATAACTTGTTTATAGTGGCAATAGAATTACCTTTTAGGACCCATATCTCACATCACTTTGATTTACTATAATATCATAATATCTCACATCACTTTGATTTACTATATTATCAAAAAAGTGTAGTCTAAATGAGAGATGCTTTTATCTATTTTTAAAGTAAAATTTCAAATTAATTTTACATTTTATATATTTTTAAAATGTATAATTTACAAAATTTTATAAATTTTAAATCTATTTATACATTTAAAAAATAACAACGTTACTCAAAGTTATATCACTAATACACATATTCTCAAAAATTTAAACACATGTATTGACATCAGAGCAATTATAGAAGTATATTAGCATCAATTTTGTGACATTATCTTTTCCGTGAGATGACTATTAGAAAATTAGGTCAACTCATCATCAAGGTGGAAGAGTGGCTAAATTTGCAAGGTGGGGATGGTGTTCGGTTGGGGAAGTTTGTGATAAAACTTTTTTTATATACTGATGATCTTGTATTGATTTCTAAATCGGCCCATGGATTGCAGATGCACCTATATGCCCTTGAGCATTTTTGTAGAGCAGTGGGGATGCAAGTCATTATTAGCAAGACCAAGATACTGATTTTCTCTAATAAAAGGAAGCAAAGTCATCATACGTTCTTCTTTGAAGGCAACATTCTTGAAGAAGTAAATGAGTACAAATACATCGGGATTGATTTCAACAACAAACTTAATTGGGAGGATTGCAGAAAGAAGAGAATCATAGGAGGGTGGAAAGCATTATATGCTCTTCAAAACAGATGTAGAGAGGCAGAGTTATGGGATTGGAAAATGATTAAAGTGCTTTTTGGACTCCTAGTTTGTCCAATGATGCTATATGGGTGTGAATTGTGGGCTAGCAACACCCTTGTCTCAAAATGGAAGCAAATTGAGAAACTCCAAAAACACTTGATCATGAGCAAGTTCAAAATAAAAAGTTCAGTACTTTATGAGATAATGTTGAGTGAAACAAGAGCAATTCCTATCGAAACAATTGCTATGGTGCGACTCATAAGATATCTAAAAAGAATTGAGCAAATGGGAGTAAGTAGATGGCCTAATGTTATCTTCAAGGAAGACATGCGTGAAAGAAAGAAAACATGGATGAGACAAAACTACACATGGATGCAAAAATGGAATATCTACCTCAATGCTTGTCCCACAAATAGTAAGGAGCTAAAGAATTTTGTTATGGAGACGTTTCGTAAACATGTATGGGGAAAAGAGTTGGGTATAAAGAAGAAGTACTACATTGAAGAATTCGACCCTACGTATGATCTCCAACAAAAAGAGTACATTGGAGCTAACATTCCGTGAAGGGCAAAGGTTCTTATTGCTCAATTAAGAACCAACTCGAATCAACTTCAGTTTCACAGGGCGGTGGAAAAGGCCTAAAGAAGCTTGGGAAGAACGAGTGTGTACATTTTGCACGTCTAAAGTAGTGGAATCGGAAAAACATTTCATTTTGGAATGTGATGCGTTCAAAGACATCAGAGAAAGTTATGGGGATATGTTAGCATTGGTTTAGTGGCATTGACTTTTCAACAATGAGATTGTTGGAAGGTTAGGCCAGCTCATCATCAATTTGAATAAGAAAATAACTGAAATGCAAAAGACGAAAACTCATAATCCCATAGACTATTTTTAGTCTGGTGAACATTAAAATTTTATTTCATTTCAATTTGAATAAAAAAATGATTAAATTGTGAAAAACAAAATAAAAAAAACTAATAATCTTATAAACTATTTTTAATCATATAAACATTAAAATATCATTTATTTATAAATTCATATCCTTATATAATTTTTAAAAATAAATCATTTCCACATAGAATACCCGAAACTTTCCACTAAACCACGCTTTAGGACGCCAGACCCGATCTGTCCATTCATTCCTTACATAATTTTAAAAAATAAATCATTTCCACATTGAATACGCGAAACTCTCCACTAAACCACGCTTTAGGACGCCAAACCCTATCTGTCCATTCAAATAATACCCGACAGAACCACACGGGTGAGCTTTTACCAAACGATCCAGTCGTAACTCGACTATATGATTAGTCCTCTCTCACCTATTAACTTTTCAGTGTGATTACATCTATTGGCTTGGCTTCGGTATCGAAGACAACTCTGAAATTCCGAACCCCGGATCAGATGTGCTGATTACTAATTCCGAACCCCGGATCAATTGTGGTTACATCTATTGGCTTGGGTACAAAAGAATATTCTACTCTGATTTCGAAACCTGAATCAAGTGTGATTACATCTATTTGTTTGGAAACAGAAGACTACGAATCAGGCCGAATTTGCTAGGTATTTGAACTCTCCATATAATTTCTTGATGTTCGAAGAATACTTGCGTTGGTGTTGATGCTCTGTATATGTTTTAGTATTTGGCACCAGACCAGACTCATCTCAACTTAGCATCTATCGTCCTTTAGGGAATGGCAGGGTTCACTTACATTTGCTCCCTTAAATTTTGGGGAGTGTAGTGTTTTCTTTTCTTTTCTTTATGGAATTCTGTTTCTACTGTGATTCGGTGGAAATTTTATAAGGAATGTCGTTCGACAGAAAACTTTCTTGAAACCCAAATAGGTTAATGTAAAGTCCATATTTTAGGTTTTTTAATTGGTTTTTGTTTTTAATTTCTTTCACAGAGAATTGGTTTTTGTTTTTAATTTCTTTCACAAAGAGCGTGGGCCGCTGGATTAAGCTTAACTATAATAAAATGTTTGGTTTGTATACTTAGATAAGGTATCGATGAATGAGCATCCATAATTGAACAGTGTATACTAATATGTCACTAATAAAATCATCGTATCGTGTTTGTCTAAGTAACTTAAAAAAAAATAATTAAATGTTGTATATACTAATGTACTTATTTTTAGAAGCCATCCACCAAGGTTCCTTTTTACCGTGGTATGCCCCACCTGAATGAAGTTAGCTTCAAAGAAATGATGCCGAGTGCAAGTCTCTTGCAATTTTGGCAGAATTGTTACTCCTCGGGCCTGGCATACAAACCCACAGGAAGTCTGTACTATGTGAGGCAGCCCCCTGGGTCCATGTTTTTTGAAGCACTTCCACCCAAATTTAGATTGGCACAGCTATACATTTTGTCGCCTTTTTTCTTTCTTTCTTGGTGATATGATTCTTTGCAAGATTGTAACTTTTCGTGGTTTAAATTGCTTTGAGGAAGGTATAAATACATTCAGCTTTCTAAAAACTATTGTTTGGGTACTAGGTCTTTCTAGACTAGACAGTTCAAACTTACAATTCTAACAAATCTTTGCTAAATTTTGGGCAAAATTGACAAGAAAATATACTTAGAAAAAAACCAAAATGTAAAATAGTTAAATCTATACATAACAGGACAGAAATATCCTGCCTTTATGCTAAGAAGCACAGGTGCACATGGGCAGAAGCAGAAGCATGTGTCAATGAAAGACTTGAACCCTGGTGGGGGTGATAACATCACCCTGCTCTGTGCTCTGTTTTAGATTGACACAATCTAATTATTATATGTTTTGTCTTTTTTGCTGGTGATATTATTCTTTGTAAGATTGTATCTTTTTGTTGTTTAAACTTTAAAATTTAAATTGCATTTTGGAATGCATAGATACATTCAGCTTCTTGAAAAATGCTTGGGTCAGTGCAAATTACATAACTCAAACTTGCAATTCTAACAAATCTTTGCCAAATTTTAGGCAAAATTGACTGGAAAATATACCCAGAAAAAGCTAAACACATGTAATTGAGAAACTTGAACACTGGTTGGAGTGATAACAACACCCTGCTTTCACCGACCCTGTTAAGCACCACACTGTAATGTTCTCATTCCCATGGTTGTCTAGACACTATAATAGTAGATTACTAATCAAGTTTATATGCATAATATGCACTGGGAAGACAGTATTTTCACTTTGATCCCCCATAAAAGTTGAAACCATCTAGAACTATTTTCCCATCTGTCCTGATGCTTTTTCTATTTTCTGTTGCCTGTTTCTGGTAATATAGCAATTAATCATGATCATGTATTTGTGTGATATAGGACGGACATCACTTTAAGCTTGCAGCAATACTTACTGCTATCTATCTTAGGCCAATACTTACGGCTGTAAGCTGAAAGCCTTAATACTCTGTGTTATTTGTCTGAAAATATAATGGCTCTTCATTTATGTATGATAGCTTCCGCATGCCAATGTCAAGTCTGTTTAAAGTGGTATTTACCAGGGTCCTTCTTCAGACTATGCCAGAAATGCAAGTGTCTTTTCTATGGTATGTCCGATATTTTAGCTGGAAAAAAATCTTTATATTTATAGATATTTAGAAATATGGATTCTATGATTAGTCTCTACATCTTATTAGCTATCTAAGGCTTTGGTGGTAGAGGATAAAACTTATATATATTGCCATGTTGAGGCCTAAGTGCTATTACTTTTGAGTTTGCTGAGCTGGTTCTCTTTGTTGGGGTGAGTAACCTAATTTTCTAACGATGTTGTTTAAACTTTAAACAGGACTTTACGGAGATTAAATACTTTTGTTCTGCAGCAGGAGTAAATCATTTCTTTGGCTGTGCATCATGGCTACCAGTAAGTTCTTATATCCGTCATGGGACTGATTGAAAAGAAATGTTTATTAGTTATTGAATTTATTGGATGGTTGTTTATTTACCAGAAGGTAACAATATATTGTTTCTTTCCAAGAATGATGAAGTCCTGAGTTTGTGATGGTGCAGGAACTCAGTTTGAAAATTCCAGTGAGATTGGCGTCTTTTCAAAACTTACTAATGGATATTGCCTGGTGGCCATTGGAGGATCAGAGAACTTTTACAGGTTTGGTTTTAGGAAATTCTCTATGGGCATTTAATGTGCATGGTTATGAAGATTATTTTATGTACTTGTTTAAATATAGATTTTGAAAGAAACTGAGATAGGTTTCTGGGATTATCGTTTCTTAATTGTTTTGCATGCTTTGTTTCAGCACATTTGAGGCAGAGCTGGCAGATGTTATTCCTGTTGTGAAGACATCTATAGGAGGCACCAGGATTGTTGGGCGTCTTTGTGCTGGTACATTTTCAGATGATATATAAATGCGGTTCTGATAATATAGAAATGTGGGCAACTTTGCCTTCTACATATCTGACTCTATGTCTTTACCACTGACAGGGAACAAAAATGGTCTTTTGCTGCCAAACACAACTACCGACGAAGGTAAGCCCAAAAGGCAATAAGCTTGTCTGTTTAATAATTTTCCAATTGGTTTGGTGGTGATTGAGTAGAATGTGTTGAAGTTGAAAATATATGAAGTTAACAACTTTAATTTTAGCAGTATTAAGTGAAGAAATACTCGTGTTTGTGACTGGTAGGAGTTAAATTACATTGTAAACAACCTGTTGCTATGCAACATTAATGTCGTATCTTTCATTTTGTGCTAAAAAAAACATGAGAAAAAGTTGAAATAATCTGCCATAACATCGAAGATTAAGGGAGGAAGAAGTGGGAAAAATGTCTTCTCATGCAATGGCTACTAGGAAGTCCTCATTATAAGGGGCTCTCATTTCGGGTTCTCCTGTCTGGTCAGGTCAACTGAGTCTGGGGACTACCCAAATCCTGTTGCTATGCAACATTAATGTCGTATCTTTCATTTTGTGCTAAAAAAACATGAGAAAAAGTTGAAATAATCTGCCATAACATCCAAGATTAAGGGAGGAAGAAGTGGGAAAAATGTCTTCTCATGCGATGACTACTAGGAAGTCCTCATTATAAGGGGCTCTCATTTCGGGTTCTCCTGTCTGGTCAGGTCAACTGAGTCTGGGGACTACCCAAATCCTGTTGCTATGCAACATTAATGTCTTATCTTTCATTTTGTGCTAAAAAAACATGAGAAAAATTTGAAATAATCTGCCATAACATCCAAGATTAAGGGAGGAAGAAGTGGGAAAAATGTCTTCTCATGCAATGGCTACTAGGAAGTCCTCATTATAAGGGGCTCTCATTTTGGGTTCTCCTGTCTGGTCAGGTCAACTGAGTCTGGGGACTACCCAAATGGATAGTGCATTGTTTGACCGAATTCTATGTTTTCCTCTTCTCTGATGAAGCCAATTCCCATATGAGCTTTCATGGATAGGATAAAAATTGAAATGATTAGTCAGTTACTGAGTGTTTGAGCTGAGGGTTCATGTTCCAGAAGTCTGCACTGGGGAAGGATGATCTCCCAAATGAAACTGCTGTTTCAACTTTTTTATTCATGGCAGACCGAATATCTGAAGTTGAGGTAATCCTTTGATCTCCTAATTGAAATGGCAGTAATTACTGCCGTTCTAATAGCAGAGTGAACATCTGAAGATGAGTTGATCATTTTTCTTGCACTTCAGGGAGCATAACTTGCGGATATGAGTCTTGCTCATAGAATCATTGGACTGAACTTGAAGCTTGTCAAAGATATATCTTAGTCCATGAGATAGAATTGCAGCAAAAGTAAAATCTCCAATTCTGCTTAAAATAAAATTAAGCTAAAGAACTCGAGTAAAATAAACTGCAGAGAGGAGACTATTGTTTTATTTTGCCTGAACTTAATGCTAATGCAGCTAGGTAAAATGATTGATTTTCCTTTTCTTTAAAGTATAAAAAAATATCAAAACGAAATGGGAGAAGTCAGGTAACTTTTACCTGAAGCGCAAGGATCCTTCTTGCAGGAAAGGTGAATTGTAAGCAAAATAATATGCAAAGAAAGAAAATAGAAAAGCAAAGAAAACTGCTCTGATTATGACATGCAAGGCTGATTTACAATACCGACTGTATGCCCTCGGAAATATCAGATGTATTAAATGATAGGTATTGAATTTTCATGTGACAAACGAAATGATTTTCAATCAAAAAACCTATTTAATGGTCATGTCAATTTATGTAATTTTTTATCTGAGCTTGTTGAGGTGCATAGATGCGGTTCATGAACTCCAAGATTCTCATAGACTTTTGGATCAAAAGTTTGGTTTTAATGATCTGTCATTCATTTAAGGTGGTTGATCTCAACGCGAGGATTATTCTTGGGATGTCCCAAGTTGATGTTTGAAAACATAGTTACTGAGCCTGAAAGAGTGATTTTGACAAGTCAGGCATGACAGTAGTACACAATAAGTGAAGAAGAACATAGGGGACATACACAATTCATACTTCTTCGCAAGGAAATCTACAGCTTGTATTGTGGTAAACTGAAAAGGTGATGAGGACTATTGTTCACATCAACTGTCCTTAGTAGATAGGAGCACTCATGATGTATGCTGTGATATATGTTCAACAACTAATTGGATTGTGAATTGAGTTTTCTTGAAGTGTCCTTGGCTCTATTGATATCAACCCCATGCTTTTGCTGTGCAGGAAAGGGGCCACCTAAGTAATATTTGTAAAATTCCATAATTGCAAAATTATGATAGGCTGCTTGTTAAATTTGAATTGACACATTTCTCTGAGATAAACTAGAAGGACTGAGAAGGGTCAAACCCCTGGGTGAAAACCTCAAATTTTGCACCCTCAAAATGTATGTGTCTCTGGGGATCTGATCCATCTTGGTTCTTTGTTTTAGCTATTCTTCTATTCATTGTTTTAACTTTTGTCACTTCTTACATGCTTGTCTTATTTGAACACTTGAATCTCATCATTGCTTTTGTTCACTGGTTCACAGAACTTCAGCACTTGAGGAATAGTTTGCCAGATGAAGTTGTGGTGCAACGAGTTGACGAACGACTATCTGCGCTTGGCAATTGTGTGGTGTGCAATGATCATGTTGCTCTCATTCATACCGACCTGGACAGGGTTTGTGCTTATCTGTACATTGTTCTTTGCTAAAAATAAGTCTCGCTTGTAGGATTCATAGTGGATAAGCTGCTGTTTGATCTATGACTCATTGTTATCTAATATTCAGTCTGAATTTTAAATTTGCAATTTGGCTCGACTCTATCTCTCCAGTGTAAGAAATCTCAGTGAACTTGACTACCTTAATAGTCTCCAAATTCCAAAGGTGAAGCTAATTGATACTTTTGTTGCTTCAAGAAAGGAAAATAGTTATATGGCGTTAGCCATATGCCTGATAAATATTATGAATTTTCGAAATACATTAATGACAAATATAACAAATAGCAGATTTTCCTTAGCAGTAGAAACCTTAGGGATTGCAGTATTTTTGGGAGTTGGGGGGATTCTCATTAGTAATAAATCCATTGATGGGAAATCCAATGATGGCCATTTTCTCAGTTCTGGGTATTTGAATAGCACTTCCTTGATCATGTCAATAATTACTAGGCTTGGCCTCCTGCCTTTTTGTCATTCTAGTGTTGGCTTCCCATTAAAACAACTAGGTCTTTTTTCTTCCTTGTTTTGTGGGGTTCAATGTGTGTGATATGATTTGCATACGAGCCTCTGCAGGTGTCTTAGATGTACTTTCTAAAACACCCTTTTAAATTGATTGTATCCCTTGTAATTTTGTATTTAGCTGATTCCTTGGGCAATCCCATGGGTACTATACTGTACTTGATTCCTTGCAGTCAAGGGCTTGCTTTTGGTTGTTTGGACATTAATATGATATTTTATTTGTCTTTATTTCTTCCTAGTCCAAAAATAAATAAGGTAACATGTAATTATCATTTTTGAGTCATAAAAGCTAATAATATATAATATTTGATACATTCTTAACTCACTGTTAGGATATAAGCATTTTAGTTTTTAAGGCAGTCTTGATGAATTTGCCTTGTTAATGCATATTTTTGCCTCCCACAATTGTTCGTTGAGTGGTAAGGGCTAGTATTTGTTTGTGCAATACTATTTTCTTTGCATGCTTCATTTGGTATGTACCAATCTTAGATGTGAGGATATCAAAAAATAAAACCAAAAACTGAAAAAGGACATTTTAGACGGTAGGATACTTTCCAGAGCTTTTAACTTTAATTGACAGTACCTGGGCAAGCAGAAAAAAATTATTTCCCATTTTTTTCTTTTCAATTAAACACACATTAAAGAGCTTCTGTGTTGGTGTGGTCTGGTATGGTGTAACGTTTTCCTAATGCAGAACGCGTGACGATAATTTTTTTTTTTAATTTGTAATGTAAGAGGAGTTCTGATTAACCAGTAATTTATTTCTTCAGTTGGATTTATTGCTTCAAGTATGTCAAACTTGTCAGTTGGATCTTTACAATATCTCATTTGTTCTGAGTCATTCCGTTCTGTTTGTCCAGGAGACAGAAGAATTAATAGCAGGCGTTCTGGGAGTTGAGGTTTTCAGGCAAACTATTGCGGGGAATATTCTTGTTGGGAGTTATGGTGTTTTTTCCAACAGGGGTGGTCTGGTAAGAGTTAATTTTTGACATGCCAAGCTTGCATTGAATCCTTCTTTTGGCATTTTACTTTAAAATTTTAAAATATGTATTTCTGTATATTTTCTTTCATGCAATTTAATGGGGAAGTTGTTGATGTTAAATAGGTCCATCCACACACTTCAATAGAAGATCTGGATGAATTATCAACTCTTCTTCAAGTGCCTCTTGTGGCAGGCACTGTCAATCGTGGAAGTGAAGTAATAGGCGCTGGAATGATTGTAAATGATTGGACAGCTTTTTGTGGTCTGGACACAACTGCAACTGAATTGTCTGTTATCGAAAGTGTTTTCAAGTTGAGAGAATCACAACCTAGTGCTATCGTTGATGAGATGAGAAAGTCATTGATAGATACTTCTGTCTGAGTATCAATGCCATGTCTTATGTTTCATCGCTTGTTAGTTAAACTTACTATCAGTCCGGTCTAAAATTTCAATCAATAATCTTTTGTCATTTTGCGAAATTGCTGTGAAAGTTCACACTTTACAATATTGTGACATAACATTGTTACAACTAGCAATTGCCCAAAAGGTGCAAAGAGATGTAAATAAGATTGTTAAATTGAAAAAGTTATATTTTGGTCCATAATTAAGCCGATATGTTTTGAGATAATTGTATTTATATTTATATGTTGTGGTGAACACGAGTAGAACATTAGCAGGCTGGTGAACCCCCAGTGTATCAGTGAAATTGTACAACCCGCATGAAAGTAAATGGTTATAGAGTACTGGAGTAGAGATGGAAAATTTAATTTTGGATGATGCAATTATCCGTGAGCTTCACATTGATGATGTTTGAAAAATGTTAAAGAACATGCACAATATGTAAACTAAAGGCAGTTATTAATGTATATTTAAGATCTTATAGAAATCCACCAGAGGCTGCAGCTTCTCGTGCCTTTATTAATGTATTTAAGATCTTATAGAACTCCACCAGAGGCTGCAGCTTCTTATGCTCTCGCACCATGTGGCAGGTGCAGTTGAAATTGGAAGTTGAAATTATCCGATGCAATAGAAATGAAGTTGAAAATAATTTTTCAAGGGTCCTTTTGTGGTCCCACTATTATCAAGTAAATCAGCATTATTTGACTCCGGCACAGTATTCTTCATCTGTATAGCTTCTGTAACTTGTTGAATGCATGATCTGTTTGCTGTGTTCGTAGGCTATATTACTCTTGGTTTTCTTTCTTACAGTGTGTTCATGATTCAATACTTGTCTTTAAAATCTGCTAGTTGAACAGTGCTTTGTATTGAGTTGTTTCTCTGCCATGCACTAGATCCCTTGGGTTTTTGGGTGGATCTGCGGTTATCCCATCAGCTGTACGCAATTTTTCTTATTAAAGTGACATTGTTTTGATTTTGCAATAATATTCTTTGGTAGTCCCATCTCCCTTAGGGCCATCCCGAGGAGCTAGCTATAAACTATATGTACAAAGACTGTACTTGCATAATAATCAACCGGATGTAACCATTCCTGATTGCTCTCTCATTTGTATTATGTTGGACTGAATATTAGCATTTGCTTGGAGTTTGTGGAAAGTTTGTCTGAATCTTACATTAATAGTAAAGTTAACTCCATATATCTTTCTACTTTGGTTGACTTTTTGTTGACTGAATACTGCTTATAATGTCTCTCCCTGCTGGATTGTTTGTATTCAGTATATGAAGTTAGATACCTGTCAGAATACTGTCAAAAAGTACCTTGGATTAGTGTAGTCAACAGAAATATCTCTTGGATTGAATCTTGGATGAAAAAATACTGCTTATGGCTACTTGAACATTGGTTTTTACTTCAAAGTTACAGCATGGTGACAACACTGCCAAAAGTACCAACTTTTAATTAACAATAAAAATCCAATTTTAACAATTCTTTGAGTGTTTTATTTTGGCCAAGTAATTTGGTGCTATTTATCAAAACATTCGTAGTTTATATGGATACCTTGTCATATTCTCTTATTATGATTGATTTATGTTTGATTTGTTTCTGTTTTAGTGGCATTTATAAAGTTTATTATGGCAATATTTCATTTAAAAATTATTTTGCAAATTTGCATTAGACATTTTGGAACTGCCTCTGTTCAGTTTGTAAATCCATCTGTAAAATGCCTTGCCAGACATTGTTTGAGAAGAGAGTGTGAGCGATATTAATAATACCATGTTTTGTATACTTCTAGGTTATGAATTAGTCACCTATAAACCAAAACTCTTTGAAATCATCTCTTTGAAAGACCAACTCAAAGACATGGAAATGAAGAAAGGAGAATCAGTGCAATGATACAATATGAGGATATCTCTTCTTAGAGATCAATTGCAAAGAATTGGGGAAACCACACCTGACAGGGAATTGGTGATTGTAACTCTTAGAGGCCTCCCTGCTATTTGGGAATCCTTCATTATTACTATAAGCAACAACAATAGCTTCTCGTCATTTGATGAACTTGTTGGAAAGCTCATTCAAGAAGAATCAAGGATGATATCTAGGGGATAATTGAATGATCAAATGAAGGGGATCCCTTTGTCTACGTTGTTCAAGGAAAGAAAAAGAATGCAAAGACAGGAAAGGGAAATCCATCTAAATCAAGAAGACCTCAATCTAATCGAGATTCCAAGGATTCAAGAGGGTGAGATAGATATGTTGAGTGCTATATTTGTCATCGAAAGGGTCACTATGCTGGAGATTGTCTCGAAAAGAGAGATGCTCCAAGAAGAAACTCTTCAAGGTCCTAAAACAATAATCGCGGCTTCAACAACAAGTCATATGAAAGAAGAGACGATAGAAGAAGGAATGAAAGAAGAAGAGACTCCCCTAATGATTGTGAAGATAACTATCGTCCTCCAAAGAGGTCAAGGAACTCCATGTATGAAGGCAGTGCTACTAATCAGTCTGAATATATTCTTAATTCCGCATTATCTAGTTCATCTCCTCTGGATTCTTGGGATAACTGGCTGGTTGATAGTGGGGCCTCTCATCACTTTTCTAGATATAAGAAGGTTCTCTCTAATTTGGTAGAAGGGTGACCAATTTGAACATTATTCTTGGTGACAATACCAATCATCCTATAAAGGGTTTTGGTTCTGTCAAATTTCATTTGAACTCCCAGAAATTTGTCTTGCTTCATGATGTATTATATGTGCCGGGGTTGAAGAAGAATTTGGATTCGATATTTTCTTTGGAGGATAAAGGAATGAGGGTTGTAATCATTAAAGGAAAAGTACTTACTTGGCCTGTTGAATCCTACATGAGAAATCCCTTCACATTGGGATCTAGGTTTGAAGGATTCTATAGTCACCGAAAGACCTCTTCTAGTTATGGTCCATAATACAAATCATCAAAGCGAGTTGTGGCATTGAAGACTGACCCATCTACACTATAATGCACTTCCAAAATTGAAGAAGTTGGTCTCCGGGATCCCCGATGTTCAAGTCCAACATGATGGAGTATGCCCCAGGTGTGCAAGTGGAAAGAAGACAAGGGGACCATTCCCCTCTAGTGAAAACAAGACAAAATAAATTCTTCATCTCATTCATTCTGATATATGTGGTCTAATTCCCATGTATTCAGTTGGGGATCATGTTTATTACATCACCTTCATCGACGATTTCTCAATGAAGGCATGGATATACTATTTGAAGCACAAAGATGAGGGATTTGAAATATTCAAGGAGTTCAAGGCTTTGGTTGAAAATCATACAGGGAAAAAAATAAAGATCTTCAGGTCCAACAACGGTGGGGAATAAATCACAAATGAATTTATGGACTTTCGCAAGCAGGAAGGAATTAAGAAGGAGAGCATTGTGCCTTACACTCTCGAGCAAAATGGAGTGGCTAAGAGAAAGAACATGTCCATTGTAGAAGTTGCCTGAGCCATGCTCTATGATCAAATGCTGCCAAAATTCCTTTAGGCTGAAGCAACAAACACAACAATATATGTTCAAAATAGGTTGCTTCATCAAGCTTTGGACAACAAGACTCTCGAGGAAGTATTCTCGGGTGTCAAGCTCGATATTGGTCATCTCTGGATTTTTGGCTGCCCCGTATACTTCCATGTGCCAAAGGAAAAAAGAAACAAGCTAGAAGCTACAGGTAGGAAAGGTACGCTTGTTGGATATAGTGAAGATTCTAAAACATTTAGAATATATATTTATGGTCAAAGGAAGGTTGAACAATGTAAACTATCAAACGAGAACTATACAGAGCACCCATTTTTTTGAGGTAGCAAAAAATCATCTGATTTTGAAAAGCGCCGAGTTAAAATACACATTTTTTTTAGTATTTTTTTGACACTTTAAATTTTCTTATGTATCAAGTGGAAACATTTTTTAAAAAATGTTAGTGATTTTCATGCTAATTTTGAAAAGTGTTGATGCCACATAAGCCTTTTTTTTAGAGGGCTCCAATGTATGAAGTATGATTTTTTTTAAACGTTGGTGATTTTCATTCGGGTTTTTAAAAACATCAACTATTTTTTCTAAGGTATATTTTTGACACTTTAAATTTTCTTATGTCTCAAGTATACACAATTTTTTTTTAGATGTTGATTATTTAACCATTTTTGAAGTTGTCTTATTCCTCTTCATTTTTCTCGTCTTAAGATATTTGGTTTTTAAGGGTTTTCCAAATTTTTGTTTTCTGTTTTCTTTTGCAATGTTTTTTTTTAATGAAATTTTAAATTATTATTATTATTTTTTTTTTAATCTGAAGTTATAAAAAATAATAAAATTAATATTTTGAGGTTAGGATTTCTTTTATATTTATGTATTGCTAAATAATAATTTTAAAAACTTGACAATAAATAAACACTTTGCATATAGATACAATTAAAAAATATGTATTTTAAGACATTTTTGCTAAAAATGACACGTTAAATATTTTTTTTAAATGGAAAATTTGAATATTTTTTTTTTTTGAAAAATAACAATTTTTTTGAATTTTATATAAAAAACGATCATTTGAAAAATAAAAATTAAAAAAAAGAGACATTCAAATGAAATTTTAAGTATAAAAAATAAAATTAAAAAAAAGATATATTTTAAAAAATAATAAAAATCATAAACATAAATAATTTAATAATAAAAAATACAATTAAGTTATAAAAAAATCATTAATAATAATAATAATAATTAAAAAATAAAAAATAAAATAAAAAATAAAAACAATAAAATAAGAAAAAAAACATTAAAAAAAATTATATTTAAAAAATAATAAAAATAAACAATTAAAAAAACATATATAATTAAAAAAGGCATATATAATATATATAAAAAATTAAATATAAAAAAAAACATTAAACAATTATAGATAAAATACATTTGAAAAAAACCAATTATAAAACATATTTAAATAAATAAGTAAAAAACTATTAAAATAAATAAATTTAAGAAACAAAAAAATTAAAATAACAAACAAAAACCATTAAAAAAAAACATAAAACTAATTAAAATAAAAAAGAGATTTTGGACCCTCAGGCCCATCGGCGGCCTCAAGTCGATTTTGAGAATCGGCTTGAGCACGCCCAAGGCCGCGGCCCCTCAGGAACTATGACAATAGGCTTGAGCCGGCTGAGTGGCTTGAGGGGTCGCGGCCCTAGGCAAGCTCAACCCGATTCTCGGAATCCAGTTGAGCCCGCCTAGGGGCTTGAGGGACTGCGACCTTGGGCGGCGGCCCCCCAGATTCTCAGAATGGGCTAGGAAACCCCCAAAAACATGGAAAAACAACTCGAAAAGGAAAAGTGTTGATGCTAGAATAACGTCCATTTTTTTTTAGGATAGATTTTCAAAATTTTGAAATAATGGCATAAAAGATAAAATATCATGGCTGAAAAACCTTAAAACTTCAAAAGAAAAATGAAAACAAAATTTTACAAATAAAAACAAAAATTAAAACAATGAAAAAAAATGAAAGTTAAAAATAATAATTATAATAAGTAAATAAAAATATATATTAGAAAAAAAAAGACAAAAATATCAAATATATAAAAAGACAAAAAAAATCAAACATAAAAATGTAAAAAATAAATAAAAAATTAACCTATAAAAACAAAAACTTCTAGAGAGAAAATATGTTGTGAAACTTCTAAAGAGATTTGGCATGGTCTAGTGCAAGTCCTTGCCTACATCTATGGAGATGAATTTCAAGAAGCTATGTGTAGAAGTTGTTGGACCAGACCTAGCAAACCCTTATGAGTATAGACAATTGGTTGGTGCTTCGATGTTTCGTTTGAATACTTGCCTCGGCATATGTTTTGCAGATAACACTTTAAGCTAGTTTATGACCGAGCCTCACCATGTACATTGGGTCACTTCCAAGCATGTATTGAGATATCTACACGGGATTATTAACCTTGGACTGAAATATGCCACTGGAGATGTTAGACTACATGGATATACAGATGCAGATTAGGCTGAAAATATTGTCGACAAGAAGAGTCCCTCTAGATGTTGTTTTAGTCTGGGATCTACCATGATATCCTGGATGAGAAAAAAATAGAAATCTGTATCCCTCAACATTGTTGAGGCCGAGTATATTGTAGCTAGCCTTGTGAGTTGTGAAACAATTTGGTTGAGGAAGCTCTTTGGAGAGCTATTTGAGCAGGTTCTGGACACGACAATTATCTATTATGACAACAAGAGTGGGATTCGTTTGTCAGAGAATCCTGTTTTCCATGAAAAGTCCAAGCATATGGAGATCATATATCATTTTATACGAGACGTGGTGCAAAGAAGAGTCACGAGACTTCTTCACATTTCAACATATGAGTAGATAAATGACATCACCAAGCCTTAACCGAAAGGGAAGTTCTTGGTCTTTAGGGAGCAGCTTGGACTGGTTGAGATGGCCCCTTCAAATAAGGGTCCTAGTTGATCAAGAACACTAAGCAATGCTCTTCCCCCTTGGTTGAGCTCCCAGGGTGTGGAATGGAGCTATAGGGCTCATGGGGATGAGAGACCTCTAAACTCTAGGATGATGAGACTTGGGATCTCCCCTAGTCAGAGTATGCCCCCGTTATTGTCCTGCCAACTCTGTAGGATAACTCCTCCCATCTGGCCAATGGGTTAAGGGACTTTGGATAGAGTGTGATCCCTACCCCTTGTAGTAGGTAGATCTTGCCTAAGTTGGTGGATGCATGTGTTCTACCATCTAATCCTTCAGGGTTAAGATAGATGATCAAGGACAATAGGGTAGGGTGTGATCCTTACATTGATCTCACATATTGTCAGGGACTCTAGGATAGAGTGTGATCCCTACTCTTGGGGTAGGATGGTCTTGCCCATTATATTTGGTTCTAGGTGGTAGCCATGCTTCCCCGACGACGATGATGATTCTAGGTGGTAGCTGAGTCTCCCCAATGGTGATAGAGACAATGTGGTAGCTGGAGCTCCCTTGCAACATTTCTTCTTTAGATTCGATAATGTTCATCATGAGATGAGCAAAGACGAGCATAGATGGTACATGATGACAAAATGACATGATGATCGATGGACAAATATTAACAAGTGGAATTCTCCCTAGTTGAGAGGGAGTGTTAAATTATGAAACTAGGGTCAAATTCTACTATGGACAACTCATTTGATGGAGATAATTATTTCATTGAATTCCTCCTTTCGAGAGGATCAAAATCGACTTAAAGATCACTCAAATCGGACAAGGAGAAGTGTGTTTTTGAATTAAAGCCCACACATGCAAATTGTTAAGGTCAAATTCAACATCATGTAGGCTTATGAAGCCCAAACGACATGTCTTTTCAACCCCATCGATTCATATAAATACAAGAGACATAAAACCTCATTTGGCACTTCATCACCTCACATTACATCTTGTCTCTCCTATTCTTATTGGTTTGTACAACTCAGATTGGAAGGATTTCTCTCACACATGTGAAGGACAGGTGCTTGTTTTTGATTGGGATGAGTTGTAGAACTGTTGCAGGGTGTTGACTAGCATTGACCAGGGTGAATTTGACCTCATTTCACTGTGTTTTTGGGTGGAAAAGTTTCATTTCTGTGGGTCGCATTGAAGGACACAAATCGAGGAACTATGAGCAGTTTGACTGACGTTGAATTTTAGGATTGACCACAGAAAATTGCAGACTATGACAACAAACTATGTCTCTTTTGATCGAGTTTGATTGACGTTTTGAGGATTTTTTTGGGAAAATTTTAACCAACATTTGAGTCCGAGTTTGACTGAATTAGACTGAGCTCCTAAAGGACTGTGTTAACCATTGATTGCAAACTGGTTAGGGCTAGCTACATTGCTGTTGACTTGGGAAAATTATAGGAAGATCAAATTTGATCATTGTTGACTTCATCTCTTTGTCTCTGGTTTGTATAGTTATTTTGATATTTAATATTGACATTGGATATTGGCTAGTCAAAGTTTGACTTTGACTCTTGGATGATGTACTCTCTCTGCTGAACATTTGAAGACAATCTAATAGAAGAATACTTGCAAGGGTTTTCCCCGAGTGGGGTTTTTCCCTGGTCATTGACCAAATTTGTGTCTCTGGTCTCTTGGGTATCTTTTGTTGTGCATTTTCCTAATTGTTCTATCTACTATTTCTCTACTGTCACTGGATAATTAAAAAAGAAAAAAATGTTAAATTAGACGCTATTGGATATTGATGAAGTGATAATTGCAACATAAAGCAAATTGATGAAATTTTAACACCTATCAGTGCAACAATTATATTTAAAACTATCATTATACATTAATTATGTATTTTTTTACCACATATATATCATTAACAATCCGTGGTGAAAAAACAAACACTATAAACCTATTATACATAATTATACCTATCTTTTAAGAAATTTCAACCTACACAAACAAATATGGACAAAGAAGTTACATAACCAAAATGATCAATTAAAAAATAAAATATGAAAAAAAAAATATATATTAATCAATTAAATTCCATATAATTAAACTATTTAATATAAAATGAGTCAATCACAGTAATGAAACCTTCAAATCAAATGTATTTTCTTATAAAATAAGGCAGCTTGGAGTCTTGGACAAAAATCTTGATGGAATAAATATAGCTCCCTCCCATGTGGCCATGCACTTAAGATTTTATAGCTAGCAATAGCATGCTATTCAACCTACCATATGACCATCAAATGCATCTCTCTTTTGAATTTTCATTATAAATACATGCATACCATCCAAAAACCTCTTCATTTCCTAGGATTTCTCCTTTATCCACTTGAACAAGAATTAAGTCACAGTGCACATATGGTGCCAAAACAAATTCATAATTTTACACAAACTTACAACAAGCATAGCTCTTGTTCATCACTTTACACTAATTACAACAAACATTGCTTCAAAAACACAAAATGTCTAAACTCTGAGCTATACAACAAATTATAAATCTATAAAGAAATTAGTTTTACTGCACTCCAATAAGTTGTGGAATGCTATATGCACAAGCCAATACAATTGCTTAGAGTTCATCACTTGAGTTAATTTCTTAACGCCATGATTTATGTGAAATGGATGTTATTGTTAAGATGCTATGCTGAAAGAGCTCACTTTCTGAGAGGCTAAGGAACACAAGAGGATAATTATCTTCAAGACTCATAAAAATTTTTGAAGGAAAATTCCTTAATTATATTAATTAGCAAGCAATTAAATATTTTTCTATGCATAACTTAGAAAATCTGGTAAATTAAATCATATTAATTGAGGTAAATTGATTTTTCTCTAGAGACTTCCGAAAAAGTCATTTGATGGATTCCATATGATCTTAGCGATCAATTGGGATTAGATCGTGGTCGTTGATTCATCAACGAGAGATTATAAAATCAAATCAATGGGTCAGTTGGTGTAGAAATTCCTTGTAGATTCAAACTTCTAATTGTAATTTGCTAAAACAATAGACATAAATATACTCTATCAGTTGCGGAAACCAATTTAAACGATTACGAAATCAGGAAGCATACAAGAGAAATAATTCAATCAACACATTACACAAATATTTCCTGGGGAAAGCCACAACTAAAAAACCCGCAATCTGTATATTGCATTAGTCATAAAATATGAGAAGATTACAATGCTTTGCTCATGCCCGTGCAACCTCTGCACTATCTCTATCTGTCTCACTGCTTCCTAGAAAAGCCTAGCCCAATACTTAACCAATTTCCTTATTTCCCAAGTCCTTATTTCCTTGCATTGTTCCCTTGGATAATTAGCCCCTATTAATTAGGGAAATCCCCATCCAATACTACACAATCCATCATAGGGCTTCTTCTGACTTCATGCACCACCTGTACAATTTGGATGATTATAAAACTGACAGTACACTGCCCTTGAACTCTAATCTCAACCGGGTAACTCTCAGTTCACACATGTACGAGTTATTTATGGTTGATCTATCAATTATCTGGTTGATCACTAAGTGTGGTTCAAGTTCCACTTCCACACTTTGACCTTCCACTAGTTCCTCCAACAGTTGGAACTAGTTAAATGAACTTTAACTCAGATAAACTGAATTAATTAATTACAACTCAAAATAAACTCAACCAGGGATCCTAAAAAGTAGGAGCAACTCTACATGACTTAAGTTAGGCCCTCAACTTGAATTAACTAAACCAACAAAGTCAAACTAACTTAGTTAACTCATACAAGTTGTCATGAGATGTGGAATTACAATTTTACTCTAATTTAATTAAGGGGAAAAGTAAATTAGAATATTTCTTGGTTCCATTTTCAACACTCCCTCTCAGTAAGAAAGGTATTATCGCATACCCCGATCCCGCCTCTATGTATCTCAAATTTTCCTTTTGACAGTGCCTTCGTCAAGATGTATGCATATTTTTCCTCTGTAGGAATGTACTCTAGCATCATGATCCTCCTCTGCACACTATATCTGAGATGGTGGTACCAGATGTCGATATGCTTGGACCTATCATGAAAAATTGTATTCACCGAGAGTTTGATACAAATCTGGTTGTCTCTATAAATCACTGTAAAATCCATTTGCTGACCAAATAACCCAATACAGATCTTCCTCATCCAAATATCCTCACAAGCTGCTTGACTAACAACCATGTACTCTGCTTCTGCTGAACTGAGCAACAACTGATCTCTACTTCCTGTTGTACCAAGAACCTATTGTTGACCCAATACTGAAGGTTCCTCCTGATGTGCTCTTCCTGTCTAATGGAATCCCTGCCTAATCTGCATCTATGAAGACTTGAAGCTTCACTCCATTTTTTTCGTCTATACCAGATAACAAACTGAATGTTGCCTACAAGGTACCAGAGCACAAAAGATTTCAATTTTGAAGCAGGAGTTGAGTTTGTTGGTGGAAACAATTCGAATTTTCTACAAAGATTTCTTGGTGCGATAATTGAGTAGACATCGAAATGTATTTCAATGGCTTGCGGCTTGAGTATGCACTCAAGGGCAACTTGAACTACATTTCCTGGAAGAACACGATGGAGGTGGTGCTTGAAGATAACGGCTTGAATGAATTCATCGATAGTGATGTTCGTAAGCCCACTTCGACGAATGCTGTATTACTTGATGCATGGCAAAAGAAGTAGCGAAGACAAGAAGGATCTTGTTGGAAGGTGTACGAGACCATATTGTCTCAAGACTTCATGGGAAAGCCACTCCATATGCTATGTGGAAGGCTTTGACAGATCTTTTCCAAAGCAACATCGACCATAGGAAATTGGCGCTGAAGGATAAACTCAGAGAGATCAAGATGGAAAAGGGTGACAGTATTCCAAAGTATCTCACAAAGTTTGTCCAATGTTGGGATGAACTGCGGAGTGTGGGAATCACTATTGCCGATGATGATTTGGTGAGCTTGGATCTCTTGGGACTTCCTAAGAGTTGGCACAGTTATCAAGACGCTGTCAATGGACGGGAAAAACTGCCGGATTGGGAACGACTGTGGTCGGATCTAGTGTAGGAGGAGTTCAGGCAGAACACTAGAGATGGCTCTTCATCAAAGCATAATGATGAAGAGGGTTATGATTTGGATGCCAAGTCAAGGAAAGGGAAGGGGAAGAAATTCCATTCAAAATCTGAGTCAAAAGGCAAGAATTTGGATTTGTCCAAGGTGAAGTGTTCTCACTGTCACGAACATGGGCATCTCGCCACTAACTGCCCACAGAAGAAGAAGAACAAGAAGGTTGTTGGAGCTGCAGCTAGTGAGGCCCCTGCCTCGCAATTTGAACTTGATTTTTCTTTGATCGCATGCTTGGTATCAAGTGAAATGGGATCAGTGAGGTATCTTGATAGTGGTGCTTCCTTCCACATGACGGGAGATAAGGAGCTTTTCAGTGACTTGGAGGAGAAATATCTCCAGATGCATATAGATATGGGCGACAATGGATGATACAGTGCGATCGACATTGGTACCATTACCTTTGAGAGGGAGTTAGGTAAACCATTTCAATTGAAATATGTTATGCATGTTCCAGGTCTGAAGAAAAACTTGGTCTTAGTCACGATGTTGGAGGACAGAGGTTATGACGTTGTTTTTAGCGATGGAAAAGCTTTCCTATGACATAAACCAACGGGTCAAGCCAAGAGGATAGGGATCTGAGTCAAGAATATCTACAATATGGAGGTAGAAGGCTACACTTCCATGATGGTAAAGGTAGAAAAAGTGGTGAGCCGGGATGAGGGAGAATTATGGCACAGGTGTTTGGGCCATCTTCATGGTGGATCCTCGAAAGTTATGCAACAAATATCTACTGGACTTCTAATGGGAACATTTTCTTAGTTAGGTCAGTGCAAGGGTTGCACCATGGGGAAGTATGTAAATTCCACCTTTCATGAAAATGAGAACTATGCTTCAGTGATTCTCGAGAGAGTTCACACAGGAGTGTGTGGACCAACCTTGGTTGCTTCAACAACAAAACATAGGTATTATATTATTTTTGTTGATGAATTTTCTCGTAAATTTTGGATCTTCTTCATGCAAAAGTAGGATCAAACATTCTCAAAGTTCTGTGAGTTTAAGGCATTGGTTGAGAAAGACTCGTGGAAGAAATTGAAGGCTCTGTAGAGCGATAATGGTGGAGAATACATCTTGAACGAATTCAAAGATAACTCATAGCACCTTGTAACCCACAAAAAAATGGGGTTGCGGAGAGGAAGAAAAAAACGATCGTGGGTGTGGCACGATAAATGTTGCATGATCAAGGCCTACCAATGCATTTGTGGGTGGAAGCATGCAACACTGCAGTTTATGTGTAAAAACGTTGTCCTCATAGAGTACTTGGCATGAGTACACTTGAAGAATATTTTACTAGTAAGAAACCATATGTTTCTCACTTTAAGATTTTTGGCTCATTTTTTTATGTGCATGTGACCAAGAATGCCAGGAAGAAGCTGGAGCCGAATGCTGAAGTTGGGATATTTGTGGAGTACACAGAAACACCCCATAATTATCGTGTGTATTTTCTGAATAGTAAGATGACTGTTATGCGACAGGATATAAAATTCGATGAGGGAAAAGCCATGCAGTTGTTGCTTGAGAGGGAGATGGACTTGCATGTGGAGGAGGAACTGTTGGTTCCAAAACATGAGTCTCTAGATGTGGATCAACCACAGGAGGAGGTTCATGGAGTGGAGGAGTCCAGTCACGCAGAGTCAAACATCAGAACTGGCAAAAGGCGTACCACAGAAGCTGAGAGGCTGAAACCTGATGTTGCACAGAATGTAGGAGTCCCTACTTCACAGTGCATACAAAGGCAGTCTCCTAACCAATTCACTGGATACATGTCATTCATGATAAAATGTATTGTAACTGAGCCATCTTCCTTTCAAGAAGCAATGCAGGAGCCCACATGGGTAGATGCAATGGTGGAGGAGTATGACTCCATTGTCAGAACCAGTGCTTGGGAAATTTTCCAAGGCCGGTTGATAAATCAATGGTAGGTTCAAGATGGATATACAAGATAAATAAAGCTACTGATGGGAGTGTTGAGAAATACAAGGCCAGATTTGTGGCCCAGGGCTTCTCACAGATTGAGGGGATTGATTATGAAGAAACCTTTGCACCTGTCGCACGGTATTCTTCCATAAGGACCAACCTTGCTCTCTCAGCACAGATGGGTTGGCACATTCATCAAATGGATGTAAAGACTATGTTCCTTAATGTGATAATTAAAGAAGAAGTGTACATTGAGCAGCTTGAAGGATTTGAGATCTTCAGCAACGAGTCGCATGTGTGCAAATTGAAAAGAGCGCTGTATGGGCTAAAGCAAGCACCCCGTACTTGGTACACTTGGATCGACAACTATTTCACCGGACTTGGCTTCACAAAGAGTGAGGCGGATGCAAACCTATACCAAATTATGGTGGAGGGTAAGATTTAAATCATTGTTCTTTATGTTGATGATTTAATACTAACTGGTGATGAGAAACTGATACACTCATGCAAGGAAGACCTTACAAAGGAGTCTGAGATGAAGGATATGGGCCTCCTTCATTATTTTCTTGGATTGGAAATATGGTAGCGAGATGGTGAACTTTTTGTGTCTCGAGGAAAATATGCAAGGGAGATACTGGGTAAGTTTCACATGGAGGGCTGCAAACCCATGGATACTCCTCTTCTAGGAAACTGGAGGAAGGAGGACACTACATCTAGAGAGGTAGTGGATGTTATTTTCTATCGACAGTCAGTGGGTTCGCTAATGTATTTAGTTAATAAAAGACTGGACATATGCCATGTGGTGAACCAACTTAGTGAAGTGATGGTTAAGCCTATCAAGATTTTTTGGAAGGTGGGAAAGCATGTCCTGAGATACCTGAGGGGCACATCTGAGTATGGCTTGTGGTACATACAGACGGATGAGGTGAAGTTGCATGGCTTCACGGATGCAGATTGGGCGAGCAACCTAATGGAGAGAAAGAGCACATCAAGAGGGGTCTTTAGTATCAGATCTATAACTGTTTCTTGGTACATTAGGAAACATAGATCCGTGGCACTCAGTTCAGCGGAAGTAGAATACTTGGCAGAAATTCAAGCTGCATGTGAGGCTATCTGGATGAGAAAGATCCTGGTTGGTTTGTTTGGTTCTCATTTAGATCCTACAGTGATTCATTGTGATAATCAGAGTTGCATTAAACTCTTGATTAATCCTGTGTTTCATGATATATCTAAGCATATAGATATCTGGTATCATCATATCAGAGATTGTGTGTAGCGTAAGATCATGTTGCTTCAGTACATTCCTACGGAGGATCAGGATGCAGATATTCTGACAAAGACGCTCACCAGAAGAAAATTCGAATACCATAGAGACAAGATCGGGGTGAAGGATAATCCCTTTCTTGTTGAGAGAGAGTGTTGAGATTCAACACGATGATGATCCTAGTGAAAATTAAGCACCTACACTAGGTGGGGCCCACAGGCTATTTTTAGGTGTATGTCTATTTTTAGAATGGATGAGCAAATTCTATTTATAGTGGAAGTCTATTTATAGATGTTGAGAAAATTCTATTTATAGATGATGTTCTATTTTGAGATGTATGTGCAAAGTCTATTTCTAGATCACATGTCTATTTATAGATGCATGTCGACTATTATTATCCATTAATAATAGTTGGACAATAAATATTAATCTATTCTCATAGAGCACTTGAAATCAGTTAACTGAAGTGGAAAACCAGTTAGCTGAAGGAATTTCGAGTTCTAAGGTTAGTTGGTGGGACATGCAAGTGGAATTAGTTGTAACTGAGTGATTCGAAGTTGTAACAGAGTTGGATGTGTAGTTATGTGAGTTGTAAAGTAGTTTAACTCAGTTAAGTGAGTTAAACTAAATTGTGCTAGTTGTAACTGAAGATACACTAGTGAGATATCAGTGAATTAAATATTAAATTAATTCAAATGGAGTGATCTCACATGCAACTGAAGATTTACTACTGTTAACTACATGCATGTCAGATCCAGTGGAGATCTAGTTGAGAGGTAGGTGAAAGGGACCGTTGACTATCATTTGTACTATATTGGACTGCACTCTTGCAAGCCAAACACACATTGGATATGCTCATGAGGATTGCACAGTCAAGGAGGGCATGATTGCATCGAATTGGTCTTCGTAATCAACTTGGATTTCGCAGTGGAGGCAGGCTGTTGTGAGGCAGAAAATTGTCTAAGGCATTTGCCAAATTTCTGCATGACAGTGTGAGACGATTGTATACTGTAATGAGAGCTCTTAGAGTAGAGTTTTGTATGAGATTGTTTCATGATCCATGATATATACATAATATATTATAGTGGGGTTTTTAGCTTTAAGCTTTCCCGGTAAACATTTGTGTTATATGTGAATGATATTTCTTCATGTGTTTGCAATTGGCGATCGTTTTTTAAATTTCCGCAAGAATTTTTGTAGAAGTGATTCTGTATTTAACAGTGGCATATAATTTTTAGATCAGGAGAATCCAGGAAATACATAATTGTATTAAAATTTCTACAATCAAAATTCCACATCATAAGACAACTTGAATGAGTTAACTGAGTTGTTATCACTTAGTTAGCTTAGTTAATTTGAGCCGAGGGAATAACTTGTGTCATGTAGAGCGGTTCGTAAATTTTAGGAGCCTAGATTGAGTTTAATTTGAGTTGTAATAATTTAATTCAGTTAAAGTGAGTTAAATTAGTTCCAACTGTTGGAGGAACTAGTGGGAGGTCTAGTAGTGGGGTGTGTACTCAATGATCAACCAGTTAACTGATAAATCAACCATATTTAACTCATGCATGCATGATCTATGAGTTACCTAGTTGAGATTGGAGTTCAAGGGAAATGTACTGTTAGTTGTATAAGTATCCAAGTTGTACAAGTGGTGCATGCAGTCATAGAAGGGCCTATAGGGATTGCGCATTTATGGATGAATAATTTCCCTAAATAATAGGGGCTAATTCCCAAGGAAACATCGCAAGGAAACATGGACTTGGGAAAGCATAAATTTGGTTAAGTATTGACCATAGCAGGCTTGTGAAGCAATGCGATAGATTTATACCTGTGCTGGCTTGAGCAAACCTTGTATTTCTTCTCTATTTTCTGACTAATGCAATATGTATAAGAATGAGTTTTGAGCAATTTTGTTAGGTCCCTATAATACTAGTGTAGCCCCTTATTGTTATTATTAGTGTAGCCCGTTTATTTTTATTATTGTGCCCAGGTAGTCCCCATAGTGTTATTTATGTCCCCCATAGAATCCCACTATTGTTATTGTTGTGCCCTTACATTATTATTTTTTTGTAGGCTTTGATTATATTGGGACCCCTTAGACTCCTATATATAGAAAGTAGGCTTTGTCATTTAAATCATCCAAGAAATTTTCAATTATGTAATGTAAATGAGGTCCCCCCCTCGAAGAGGATGATTTCTAAGTCGTTGATCAATATTTTCTTCTATTTTGTGAGTTGGTTGCATAACATTTGGTATCAGAGCTTGGGATTCTAGGGTTTCGCTTATTCAAACAGGTTATCTTGGAATTTTCGCAATAACTTTTTTTTATATGAGGCTTCCTAAGCTGAAATTTATACCACGCGGAGCCAAAATCCTGATGAACTTCATGTAAAAATGTCAGACCTTGGTTCACAATATTTTCGGAGATATAATATTTGGAAGTTAGGGTTTTTGTAGGATCTAGAATTTCATCTCAAACAGGTGAGCGGGGAAAAATCGTCATAAATTTTGTTTCAGACATCAGATTGGAATTATGTAAAAAGTATCTGAAATTACACGAAATGTAGTTTCTTGTGTATCGATTTTAGAGTTGAAGGTTGAAACAATGACACATGCCATGTCATACAAGTTTTCTCTACTGAACTAGTCCATAATTATGTC